>CM076581.1:1512405658-1512940220 GCA_034641835.2 Pinus albicaulis | reverse complement strand
AACCTTTTTGTTGAACAGATATGCTCCACTAAATCTTGTGCAACCAGTGAATGCCATGCCTCAATAATACCTCAAATTACTTCCTCTTTTCACTGGATAAGATGAAGTAACTACAGAACAACATTTACCCTTGTTTTTCACTTTTGTTGAGAATTGAAATGTAGAACATCTTGATGTTGTGATGAGACTATTTGTGCAGTCTCTAGATGGAGAGGCTAGAAAATGGTTCAAAGGTTTACCAAATGGTTCAATAAATAACTGGGAAGAGTTAGAAACTCAATTCACTCAAAGATGGGGAGAAAAGAGAGATCATGGTTACTCGTTGATAGAGTTTAATGCAATTAAAAGAAGGCCTAATGAAAGCATTTCTAAGTTTGTAAAAGGATTCAAAAAATTGTACAATAGTTTACCCATATAGATGAAGCCCCCCCTATAGGAGCAAAGGTAGTTTTTGTTGGGGCTTTTGAAGTTGATTTTAGCTTTAAATTGAGAGAGAGAAGAGCCCCTACTCTTGAGCAGATAAAGACAGATGCTATAGAGATCAAAGCTAATATGACTACAGCTGGAAAAGCAAAATGGAAACAACCAATCCAAGAGAAGGGGAAATAAAAAGAAGAATCATCACAAGATCTAAGAATTGAAGATATAACAAAGGTGATGAAGCATTTAACCAATAAGCTAGCCAAGATGGATTTGGAAAATAAAAACTCCCAAAGGCAAGTATAACAAAACTGAGGGGTGTTTAGCCCTCAATTCAGAAGACATCCCTTGCAAATTTTGCAGAGGGAAAGAAGAGATCAAGACTATATTGAAGCACCATTGTAAATAGAAGCATCACCCGCAGAGCCGGTAGAAGATGACCAAAGGGAGGCCAAGGATTAGGTATATGCTATGTATGCAATAGAAGAGGATGAATAGGAAGATTGTGAGGGAGAATATGCTGAAGCTGAAGTATATTTTGATCAAGATGAAATGGATGAATACTGTAGACAATTCGTAGATTTCATGCAAGCTGAGTTACATGAAAAGTATGATTTAAGGTCTAGAAAGAGATCTAGAGTGCAGGATAATGAAGGTGAACAACAAGGTTACGTTCGTCCTCAAATGGCGACTCCACAAAAAAAGGACCCTGTGAAACAACCTGTAAATTCACTTAATAGAACAAATGTGCAACAGGCTTAATCTTCCCAGAACAAATCAGTTGGCACTAATATTTTGGAGAAATTTGTTGATGTACCCAAACGAGTGGAAAATTCTAGAAAGAGTGAAGAATAACCTGAGAATAAAGTTAAGCAAACTCATGCTTTCAGTATGGAAAAAGAGTTGGAGAAGGTTAAAATCCAAGTACCTCTTCTAGAATTAGCTAAAATACCATCTTATGAGAAAGAAATTTCATAATTTATTAATCTCACACAGGTGGAAGATATAAGTGACACGATGAACTTACAAGAAGAAAAGCCAGTGGTCACCTTTGGTCCTCATGTAGAAGAAGTAGATCCTTCTGTTCCACCCTTCTATATTTCTCTGTTGCTTCATGATTTTACTCTACATAATTGCATGCTGGACTCAGGAGCATCCCATAATCTCATGCCATTGTATGTTATGAAGGAACTTAACTTGCAGATTACCAAACCTTATAGGGAGTTGTATTCATTTGATTCCAAAAGGGTGAAATGTGTTGGGTTAATTAAATATGTAGCAGTTTCACTGGCACAAATCCCAGAGAAGAGTATAGTCATGGATGCAGTGGTTGCTGACATCCCAGCCAACTTTGGAATGCTCCTGTCAAGATTTTTGGGGAGAAAATTTGGGAGGTGTACTAAAATTATATTTCACTTATGCTATCATTCCAGTTTTTAATCGGGAAGAAAGGAGATTGTACAGGGAAACAAGGTTTGTGAAGACTACCTCCAAGAAAGATGCAGGAAATTCCCCCATTTATAGCCAAGAAACAGAAGATCTTTCTTGTTTCATGCTACATGAAGATGCATAATTTGCTCAAGACATAGGGAAGAAAATCTCTTTAGCAGTTGTAAACAATGAGCTTCACTCAACGAAGATTTGGAAGTGTTACTTTGATGGTGCCTACTCCAAGGAGGGCGTAGGTGCTAGATTCTTGCTGATATCACCAGAAGGTAACCTCTTACCTTTCTCTTTTAAACTATAGTTTGATTCAAAAAACAATGTGGCTGAGTATGAGACCTTAATATCAAGCCTTCAAGTTTCTAAACATATGGGAGTTCAATGCATTTCAATTTTTGGTGACTCTGAATTGATAATAAGGCAGATTAAAAATCATTGTCAAACCAAGCATCCGAGATTGAGATCATATAGGAATGAAGTTTGGGATCTGATAGAAAACTATTTTGAAGCCTTCAATCTTCAGTATATTCCGAGGGAGGAGAATAGATTGGTTGATTCTTTAGCAGTTGCAGCCAACACCTTCAAACCTCCAATAAATCCAAGGTTAAGGTATGAAATTGAAATTCGACATAGACCTTATATCCATGACAATGTGAAACATTGGCAGGTGTTTGATGATGATGAACAGATAAATTAGTTCCTGACCATGATTGGAAACTTTGAAGATGCTGAGATAGACCAAGAGGAAGACAAACAAAGTAGAAAGCAGAAATAAGAAACCTTAAGCAATCAATAGGTGAACATAATATTATCTAATTGAAAGATAATGTGCTCCCCAAAGGGTTGGTTCCCCTTGAAATATTATTCGATGCTAATGACGTTGATGTTGATTCAAAGAAAACACATCAAGAAGAAGAGATGGAAGATTGTAATTTGGGAACTCAGTAGGAACCCAAAATAGTGAAAATTTTCAAAGGTGTTCCCAAAAACTACAAAGAAAGATACATTGATCTTTTTAAGAAATATATGGATGTGTTTGCCTGGTCATATGAAGACCTGAAAACATATGACAAAAGCATAATTCATCATAATATATCATTGAAGAAGGAATCAAACCACATAGGGAGAAGCTGAGTCAGATCAATCCATTGTGTTTAGCTCCAATCGAAAAAGAAGTGAAGAAACTGTTGCAAGTGAAAATTATAGTCCCTCTCAGATATTCAGACTAGGTTTCTAATATTGTCCCTGTAAGAAAGAAGAATGGAGAGATAAGACTGTGTGTAGACTTCAAGAACTTGAACTGAGCATCTCTAAGAGATAATTATCCTTTGTCGAAAATGAATTATGTCTTATAGAAGGTGACACGAGCTCACACGTTTTCTATGGTTGACAGCTTTTCTGGGTATAATCATGTAGCAGTAGAAAAAGAAGATCAAAAGAAGATTGCTTTCACTACGCCCTGGGGCACCTTCATGTATGCAAGGATGCCATTTGGCCTTATGAACGCAGGTGCAACATTTCATAGGGCCATGGACATAGCCTTTGTTGGTGACAGGTTTGTAGTTATATATCTGGATGATGTAATTGTTTTCTCAGGGCCAGATGATGAACACTTGGAGCATTTGCAAAAAACTTTTCAAAAGTGAAGAAAGTTTGGTATGTCATTAAATCCCAATAAATCTTTATTTTCCTTAGAATAAGGTAAATTATTGGGTCACATATTTTCTAAACAAGGATTAAATATTGACCCAGCAAGAGTGGAAGCCATTCAAACTATTCCTTTACCCAGAAGCAAGAAATATATCCAGAGATTCCTGGGAAAAATAAACTTTCTGAGGAGATTTGTGCCCAATTATGCTGATATTGTGAGAATTATAACAGATATGTTGAAGAAAAATGTAGAAGTGAAATGGGACAAGGGAGCAAGAGAAGCATTTGCTAGAATAAAGGAAGCACTGCAGGAAGCTCGAGTTCTGATTAGTCCAGACTATCAAAAGGCCTTTCAGGTATTCTCATTTGCATCCTCCACTACGATTTTCATTGTGTTGTTGCAGAAAATTGAAGATAGTGAGGAAAATCCAGTTGCATTTTTTAGTAAATTTCTCATAGATGCTGAGCTCAAATACAATATTATGGAGAAACAAGTATATTCTTTGGTCAAAGCATTTAAATTATTAAAGAATTATGTGTTACAGTCCCAAATAACTACTTATGTTCCTAATTCTGTTGTGAAAGACATGCTGGTCCAAAGCGATGTTGAATGAAAAAGGGAGAAGTGGATAGAAAAAATCCAAGAGTATGATTTGGACATCAAACCCACCAAGTGGGTCAAGGAACAGGGGTTAGCACAGTTGTTGACAAAAACAAATTTTCAAGGCTTGGGAATCAATCTGTTGGAACCAGTGGATGGAAATGTTAATGAAGTAGGTCAAAACAAGTCCAAAACAGGTATTCAATACAAATTTTTGTGCTCTGATTGGTATAAATATATTGAGCATTACCCGTGTTTCTTTTCATGTCCAACTTCACTAAATAGAAAAAAATACAGAGCGCTCAAGCTCAAGTCTTAGCCATATGTTATCATAGAAGAAAAGCTATACTGGAAAGATTCTGCTGGTATTTTGCTGTTATGTTTGACCGAAGGAGAATCTATTTGAGTCACCAAACAATATCATGAAATTATGTGTGGAGGAAATTATAGCTGGAAGGTCATTGCTCATAAAATTCTAAAGTCGGGCGTCTATTGGAAAACCATGTTTGCAGATTTTTATAGACTGGTCAGAAGTTGTCAAAAGTGTCAATTGTTTGATGAAAAGAGAAAACTTGCTTCGTTGCCTCTCATCCCAGTATTTATTGAAGAACCTTTCAGGCAATGGGGATTGGATTTTATTGGAGAGATCAATCCACCATCAAGTGGATAGTTCAAGTGGATTCTGACTACCACTGATTACTTTACAAAATAGGTTGAAGCAATACCCACTAAGAAGGCGAATGACCAAGTAGTGATGAAGTTTCTGGAATAAAACATTTTCAACAGATTCAAATGTTCAGTCAAAATTGTGACTGATAATTCTTGGGTATTCAACTCTGCTCATTTCATTAATTTCTGTCAAACATATAATGTAACTTTATCACATTCCACAACGTATCATCCCCAAGGGAATAGATTGGTAGAGTCCTCAAATAAGACATTGGTGAGAATCTTGAAGAATATAATCACTGAGAATCAGAACGATTGGGATATGAAGTTGAAGTTCTCCCTCTGGGCAGTTCGAGTCACCCCCAGGAGATCTACTGGGAAGTCTCCTTATGAAATGGTTTATGGGACTTAAGCATTATTTCCTACTCAGCTGGCCAAACCAATGATTTCTTTCCTTCAAGAAGCTCAGGTAGAACCTAATGCTCAGGTAAGAAGATTGAACAAGATAATTGAATCAAGTGAAAATAGAAAAAAATCCAGGGATAACTTGATTACTTATCAGAAAAATATGAAGTCTATATTTGACAGAAAAGCAAAAGAAGTTCTCTTTCAAGCAGGAGATTTGGTTCTAAGATGGGACACCAAATGAGAAGAAAAGGGGAAGCACGGTAAATTTGAACCTCTCTGGTATGGTCCATGCAGAATCTCTAAGGCAAGGTAAAATAACACATTCATTCTGGAAGATCTAAATGGAGAGTCAGTACAGTTGCCTGTGAACGGGCAGTATCTAAAGCATTATTTCCAACATTAAAAGTCAACATTCCACCATTGTAAATATCGGATTGCTCATTGTTCATATGTCACCAAGCAATATTTGACTCCATGCCCAATGGATAAGGTACTAATCTGCGGTTCTTATCGCTTCCGTGGAAAAAAGCACTATCCCTAGGTGGAGCCAGATGTTGTGGCTCATTTGCATTTACCTTTGAAATATTTTTCAAAACACCAAAAAAGCATATATGTTAGAAAATGTAAAAGTTTGTATGTCGAAGAAGAATTTTGATTTATATGTTCGTACATTAACATTTCGTGATGAGATGTGAAGGTAGGTTGAAGGATTGGATAACCAGAATAAAGCTTAGGAGGGTTTTAACACCATGGAGAAAGATGGAGTTGCACGAGTTCATTGAATGAACTATCGCAGGGAGTAGGTTGGAGAAGATGGAGCTATAGAGCGGCAAAATCTGAAGAAACAGAGAAAATGGTTAATGCAGAAAACCTTTAGAATATTCCCAAAGGAGGCGATCTGACGGCGAGGATTAAATCATAGAATTAAAGTGAGAGATGGACGGAACAGGTTGCATCATAAAGTCAAGTTTGAAAAGTTGCGAAGTGGACACGTGTCAGCATAACGCAATTTCGCATCAATTATTATTTAGTTTATATGTTAAGGAATTCACAAGATAAAAAAAATAACTTGCGATGCAGTAAGAAGCAAAACTTGTGATGCGATAAGGGAGGAGCCACATGTTGGCACAATGATTCAGTGCATATCACACATCGGTAGGTTTAGATTTTAGCATTAAGTCTTCGCAAGGTAAAGTATTTTGGTTGCAATGCGACAAATGGGAGATGGTTGTGTGAGACAATACAACTGGACCATTGGATTAGGGCATAGATAAACGGTGGAGGTTAAATCGCAAAAAGAGCAGTTTCACACATCGACATTATTATTGTTTACCATTTAAGCTATTTGTTATAGTTGTTGGTGTGCAATATCGAATAAGTTGCGAAGTGTGATTGCTTCTGATTGGTCAGGTCGTGTGTGGGCCCGTAAACCACAGGTCTGCAGGGTTTGTATAAATTTGCAGCCATGTATGCGATAAGGTAATGCGAAGGGGCAGCCAACGAATAAAGAGGCATAGGCATATTCAGGCAAAATAATGTATAGTGGCACTGTGGGAAGCACGATAGCTGGGTCAAGTCGGGCACCAAGGCGTCGTTACAGAACTGTGCAGCTGCTGCATCATAACCAGAAAGGACACCTCGGCACTTCGTGGGGACGCATCAACAAGATTAGATTCAACAAAACGAATAATATTTCCAATTTTTATTTGTTTTCTCTGTATGATTGCATAAGTAATCTTAACAGTTTAGGTAGTCAAATATTTTCAAGAAGTTCAGCATTTATGAACTACTTTTATATATTGAAGTAGATAGAAATAAAGAAAAAGGGTTCCGACTTTTGGACCTTTGGCTGACTGTTAATTTGGTACTAAATTTTCTGAGAAATTAATGAAAGATGATCAATTTTCCTGCACCTATTGATGTTGATATGTCTTTCCAGTTTCACTCTGTGTTTATTCCTCTTTGAGTGAAGTGAAGTAATGTAGCAGCCGGTGATCCGAATTTATGCAGAAACGCAACAGAATAAACTTATAACCATAAATACAAATATGCAGTGGAAATAACAATTCATTTCATTAATATCAAAGAACTGAAATTTGCTTACAGACAGAATGGAAATAAAACTAGCTAGGGTGCTGGTAGCTATCTCTGAGAAGAGATGTGGTGGCTACAGGCCTTTGAACTGAGTTACAATGAGGCTCGAGGGCCTATTTATTATTTAGAAACAATGGGAAATCCTAAACATCCAAAACCCTAACCCTAGGAGATGAAGCGCCAAAACTATGGGCCCCGTTTGGGTAAATTGGTGTTTCAACTTCCCGGGGATGTAACTTTGGCATACGATCTCCGTTTGATGCGTACCATACCTCGTTAGAAATATCTACCCAAGGACTACAAGTTTTGAGTGAGAAAAATTAGTTCATGGAACCATGTTGCTCCTGGTTTTCCCAAAAAACGTCGTTTAGGGCCTCAAAACGGCTCCAGAAGTTCAGGACCTGAAAAATTGCTAAAAATAGTAAGCTGTGCCAAAATTGAAAAAATGAAAGAGAAAATGGTGGGGCCCCAAGTGGAATAGGCAGGTGACCACCAATATCCACCTGGATCATTCCTCCCTCCTTAGGAAGCAATGGTCCCCATTGCATTAAGTTCCTCCATGAGATGAGGAAATTTTTGCTGAACTTGGTCCCTGGTGAACCACTTTCCTTGGTGCAAGAGTTGGCCAGCTTTGACAACCCTATACAGTTGGATCTTCTATTGGCGAGTGTTCTTGATTTGCATGTCCATGATACAATATGTGGTGGCCTGTTCCATGCATTCTGGGTTTGACTCTGTTGGTGTGAGTTGTTATGCAATGTCAGAGGTGTCCAGTAGAGGTGGGAAGTAAGGACGAAGGTGGTCCACATTGAATACTGGGTGCAGACCAAGGAATGGTGGAATACTGAGCTCGAAGGCATTGTTCCCTATAGCCTTGGTGATGGTGTACGACCCGTATCAGAGCGAGCGAAGCTTGCGGTTAGATCTAGTTAGGCGCTTCTTTTGCAAATGTAGCCATACTTTGTCGCCCACCTGGAAGTTGTGTGGCACCTGATGTTGATCATGGTGTTGCTTGTACTTAGCATTGGCTCTGTCTAATATGTCATGAACCTGTTGGTGGATGTGTTGAATGTGCTTGATGAAGCTATTTGCTTTGTCAACTTCAGATTGGACATGAGCCGAATCGGCTTAAGTAGCTGCAAATGGCATGGCTATGTCAATGGGACATAGTGGATGGAATGCCAAGCCCACCTGAAAGGGGCTACGGCCGATTGAACTGTGGAGAGCCCGGTTATAACTATGTTGTACATAGGGGAGGCTCTTGTCCCATGTGCGTGGATGCTTTGAATTGTACATGTGCAGAATGTGTACAATCATTCTGTTGACAACCTATGTCTGGCCATCTGTTTGGGGATGGAAAGCTATGGAATTGGTGAGCTTGGTGTCCAGCATTGACCATAGACTGGACCAAAATGTGCTAAGGAACCTGCTATCCCGATCTGATATGATAGACGGTGGGATCCCAAAGTGCACCCACACTCATTCAAAGAAGAGTTTAGTAGTGGCTTATGCTATGATATTCTTCTTTCAGGCCACCATAATGGCCATCTTAGAAAATCTGTCGACAACCACAAAAACACAGTCATTTCCATGCTTAGTAGAAGGCAGGCCCGAAATGTAATCCATGGAGATGGATTCCCAAGGTTGACTAGGGGTAGGTAGCGGAGTATATAGGCCTTGCTTCTTGATGGTCGGTTTGGCAATGGCACAAGAAGTGCAGGATCTAATGTGCTTCTCGACATCCTTTCGAAGGTTCGGCCAATAGAAATACTTCTACAGTACTGCTATTGTTTTCTCGACCTTGAAATTCCCAGCGACTTGACCATAGTGTGCTTCCCATATCATCTTGGAACGCTCGCTTGAAGGAACACAAAGGTGTCCCAAGTGACATAAAAGTGAATCTTGGAGGTGAAAATTTGGAACTTGCATACCCCCTAAGAGTGCCTTATAAGTGTGGCCAAATTTTGGGTCGCTCTCGTAGAGAAGTGGCCAATCAGAAGTCTCATGCCCACAAGATTTGAGAACAGTGGTGAGCGCCATGATCGGTGGTTGGCTGAGGCAGTCTACAACATTATTGGTGCTACCCTTCTTGTACTTGATGTTCAAATGAAACTGTTGCAGATATGTGGACCACTTCTGATGGCGATCATTCTGCAACTTCCCTTGTGTCTATATGAACTGCAGGGGCCGATGGTCTATGTGGATGATTGTTTCCTTCCCCAAAATGTAATGCTTCCATTGTCGACAAGCTTGCACAATGGAATACATTTCTTTGTCATAAGTGGGATACTTGCGAACTGTGTCAGACAATGTCTCACTGTGATATGCCACTAGATGTCCTTGTTGAGTAAGAACTGCCCCAATAGCATAGTCAGAGGCATCTGTCTCGATCTCAAATGGCTGTTGCAAGTCTGGTAAAGTGAGCACTGGGGCAGAACAGAGGCAATTTTTCAATTCTGTGAACGCCTTCTGTTGAGGTTCCAACCAAAAGAATTTTTCTCTCACTCCTCCCTTGGTGACTTGACTCAAGGGCCAAGTGATATGAGAGAATCCCAACACGAACCTACGGTAGAAATTAGCAAGACCCAGAAAGCTGCGAAGCTCTGTTATAGTGGTTGGGGCTGGCCAATCCCGAATGACTTGGATCTTGGTTGGATCTACATACACCCCCCTTTCATCAATAATGTATCCCAGATATTAAACTTGGGTCATGCCAAAAGTGTACTTCTCCAAATTGGCACACAACTTGTGTTGCCGCAGTGTTTGGAGGACTTGTCGGATGTGGTGAAGGTGCTCTTCCCAAGTCTGGCTAAAGATCAGAATGCCATCCAAGTACACCACTATAAATGAGTTGGTGAATGGCCGCAAGATGTCGTCCATCAACCTCATGAAGGTTGCAGGAGCATTCGTTAACCTGAAAGACATGACCAACCATTCGAAAAGGCTTTCCTTGTCTTTGAAGGCAATATTCCACACATCGGAGGGTTCAATTGGTACCTGGTGATACCCAGACTTCAAGTTGATCTTGCTGAAATATTTTTCACCTTTGAGTTGGTCCAGAAGGTCATCAATCCATGGGATCAGGTACCTATTCTAGACAGTGATCTTGCTCAGCGCCCGATAGTCAATACAGAGTCTCCACATCCCATCCTTCTTCTGTACCAACATGATCGGGCTCCCACAGGGCAATGAACTTGGTCGGATGTGACCTTTCTGTAGCAGCTCCTAAATATGCCTCTTGATTTCATCGTTCTCTAGAACAGAGCACCAATAGATCGATCCATTGGGTAGCGTCACCCCTAGGGTCAGATCAATCGGGTGCTTGACCTGACAGTGCAAAGGAACCCCTGTGGGTGAGGTGAAGATGTCCCCGTACTCCTCCACAACCTTATCCATTTGTTGTTGTCATGCAGAGGGGCCCTGTCTGGAGGTCGTGGCCATAGTATTCGTCTTGCCCTGGGGGCGGATCATCAGGAAAATGAATTTCCTAGTTTGGGAAATGAGCTTAGTGCATTGTTTTGCAGTAACCAAAGAGATAGCGGCAGGAGGTGGTACCTCTGGTATCTTGTACAACTTATTTCCCAAAGTAACAATAACAACATGAGGTCGAGACTCATACATAGCATGACGCTTCCACAAGTATGGTTTTACTAATAATACATCAGAAACATCAATATGAGCAACGTCACATAATACCTCATCTGTGAAGGGCTTGATGCTATAGGGAAGGCAACACTGCTGGCTGACGCAGAGATCTCGTCCTTGGTGAAGCCACCTGATGGTGTATGGATGTGGGTGAGCTGTGGTTAGCAAGCCCAAACGCTTCATGGCGTCTGCTGAAATGAGGTTCTTTTGGCTCCCATTTTCGACAATGAATTGTACCGGGGAGCCCTTTACCCACATCTGGGAGTGGAAGAGACGTTCCTCCTCCTTTGGATCTTCTGGTTCCTCCTTCAGGATCTTCGTAGTGGCAACAATGGTGTTGGGCTTTGCATCAATAATCTGTTTCCCTTTGTCATTCCCCTTGTCAGGTTCTTATTCAGAGTCGGAGCATGCATCTGACTCAGAAGCCCTCTTCTCAGCCACCAGCGACTGCTTGGCCTGACACTCACTTGTGTTGTCAGTGGAGCTCTTATGGAACTCACACGACTTTCCCATGTCCTTCTTTGGCTTTGCGGTGTTGTTCTTTGCTTGTGGATTTGACAGGTTGTCTTGAGTCCCCATGCCTTGGCTCTATCCTTTGTTCTGCAGTTTGGAAGTACCTTTCCCTTGCTTTTGATTTTCATATCCAAAGTCTCGCTTCTTCTATTTGAATTTTTGCTCAATCTTGGCAGCATACTGGTATGCCGTACCAAGCGAGGAGATGTCAAGGAACTCCATTTGCTCCTGAATGTATCTGTGCAGACAACTGCGATACTTTAGCACCAGATTTTTCTTTGAATCTTTGATACCCAACTTTTTGCACAGGGTATGGAACAGATTCGTCAACTCATGCACATCTTAATCCCTTTGTTTTCGTAGTGTGGTCCATTGTATGTACTTGTCCTCATAGCTCCCTACGGGATATTATTTTTCCTTGATGGTGTCTCAGAAAGAATTCCAAGTGGGTACGACCGAGAACAAAGAGGGTTCTGTCTCATCCTTTTTCTCACAGTGGGTTTCCCACCAGTCCTTGACATGGGGGGCAGCTTTGAGGAGTGAAAAAATAATCTTCTCCCTGTCGGAAAAGTCATGAACCGAGAAATATCCTTCTAATAGATTCAACCATCTATCTACAACATCTGCATCTATTTGACCCTCAAATATGGGAATTTCAAAATTTACTTGTACCTTAAAAGGAGTCACACCTCCAGAGTGGCTGCTGGATGCAGATGCGCCGCCGGTGGGCAACCGTTGAAGGATCTGGGTAAAGTTATCCATCATCGCGTTCCTTTTTTTTTCGAGGGCTTCCTCGAGCAATATTTTGATAGGATCTCCTGCTCCCTCATATTTCTTTTCGTCCCGCATGGGTGTCCGTCGGGGTTTGCGAGGCTGATCTTGCAAAGGTTCCACTAGATCGAGCCCTAACTCCTTATACCCCGACCTCGTTGGGGACATGAAAAGAAGGATCGAGAAAAAGCAAACCGCTCTGATACCACTGATCCAGATTTATGAAAAAACTCAAAAAAATAAACATATAACCATAAATACAAAGATGTAGTGGAAATAACACTGCATTTCATTAATATCAAAGAACCAAAATTTGCATACAGACATAATGGAAATAAAACTAGCTAGGGCGCTGGTAGCTATCTCTAAGAAGAGATGTGGCAGCTACAAGCCTCTGAATTGAGTTACAATGAGGCTTGAGGGCCTATTAATTATTTAGAAACAATGGGAAATCCTAAACAGCCAAAACCCTAACCCTAGGATATGAAGCGCCAAAACTATGGGCCCCATTTGGGTAAATTGGTGTTTCAACTTCCCAGGGACGTAACTTTGGCAGACGATCTTCGTTTAACGTGTACCATACCTCGTTAGAAAGATCTATCCGAGGACTACAAATTTTGAGTGAGAAAAATCAATCCATGGACCCATGTTGGTCCCGATTTTCCAAAAAATCATCGTTTAGGGCCTCAAAACAGCTCCGGAAGTTCAGGACCCAAAAAACAGCTAAAAATAGTAAGTTGTGCCGAAACTAAAAAACTGAAAGAGAAAATGGTGGGGCCCCAAGTGGAATAGGCAGGTGACCACCAATATCCACCTGGATTAGCCAGTCTCTTAATTACATTTGTGAGTAAGAGTTAAATCACCTTAATTTGCGCTCCTTCACTTCATCTCTTATCTTTTCACAAACTCTTGATGAAAATTTAAAGTAATATATTCTGTTTTTACAACATGTTATTTCGAGTTTCCTCTCTCTCCATGATTTCCTCTTGTTACACAACATTTTTTCACCATCCCTGTAATCCCCATCTCACACATTGGAGGACCATTTCTGTGACCTATATGAAGTTTCATGCCTTGCAGAAAGTCTCATTACATCCCTTGCTTTGAGGAGAACACTTTCTCTGTTAACAATTCCTTGAGAAAATCAATAGAAACACATGTTTTTGGGTTGGTGCTAGTAGGCCGTCATGGCCTCGTGCCAATAAAGGAAATTAACACTGGAGGTCGCGCCCATTGGCGCTTTGTCCCAGTGAGCTACCCACGTCAAGCTGTTTTTGGAATGTTTTTTAAATATAGAGGCAAGTTTCTATGCTAATAGCATCGTGAGTGAGTGCGGCTTGGGTTGTTTGACTGCATAACCACGAACACCCTCCTTTAGTCTCTTGTTTCCACCTTTTGGGGGAACCTCCCAAGGGATAAGGCCTCCCTTCCACCATTTTAGGGAGCCCAACCTCCTCCTCTCGCTCTATAAATAAACCTATCTCCCATTGATGAAGCTATTTGAACGGTTGAATAGTTGAAGAGGAATTGTTGAACGTTTTAGCTTGTGAGATAGAGCAAAGAAAGAGACCTTTTTCAAGAGAGAGCTTAGGCTTATGTCCTCGCCTCGTCCCAATTCCCCGACGAACGTTCGAGACACGCTTCGACTGAACCCGCTGAAGGAGGTTGCGACGTCAAGGCTCTGATTGTAATCTCTTTCTTTCCTATTAATATATACATGACTAATGTCTAATTCCCATCTTGTCTTGATATGGTTTATTTCACGCAATGTGTTTAATCTTCCTTGACTGATTAGCTAGTTATGAATGTGATTATTGTCTTGTATGTTGCTTTTTATCCTTCGATCTTTGCGCAGGCATCCGAGTACCATTGCTGAAGGACTGCAACCTGTCGAGATAGAGATCAAGAGGTCACCACTACTACAGCTGCAAAAATCGCGTTGGACTACAGGTAGGACAATCTATCCCAACCTATTTCATTCGTTAACTAGGAACCAAAACATTAGCTTGTTCCCTTGTTGCTATACCCACCCTAGGGCTAGAGGGATCATCTCTGTCCACAGAGAGAATTTACCTACACAACACCTTTGAAACTTAATAGTGATATATTATTTTCTCAGCATATCATTTTGAGTTTCTCTTACAGTTCTTCTTTTCATTTCACTCAAGTATCAGTAGTTTATGGCATTGTGAAGGCTTTCATTAAATCAGATTATTAAGGGTATTAAGTAATTAAATTCTAAAGGTGTTAAACAGAGGCCATTTGATATCGTAATTGTGACATACATTTAAAAAATGTCTCAAGCATTGATTCCTTACCACAGCCAAGGGATTTTTTCTTGAGATACGACATTGAAAAAGTGGTTCTTCTTTCATTTTTTGCATAAATATTATGTGGAAAACATTATTTAGAGACTCTAAGCTAGTGGAAGAAGATTCTTAAACTTGCATAAATGGTATGTGGGGTTCAATCCATTGACACATGTTCCCAGTCACCACCTGGGATGGGTCAAACTTTCTAGTTTTCCCCTAGAATTATGGTCTCGAAAGGACATTTGGGCAATTGGAAATACGACAGGGAAATTTTTTTTCCTAGAAGATATATTACTTACTAGCATGGATGGAGGGGTTGCGTGGGTCCTTGTCAAGTCAAATTTCTCTCGTGGTATCCTAGTGGAGTTGGACCTTCACTAGGGATTTTTTTTAGTCAAAGGGTTGATAACTGGGGAATCCATTTTTGATGCCTTGCATTTCATCAGATGGGACATGCACTAGAAAAGTTCCATAAACAGTTCAGTGGTCACAAAGGCTCTCAACTTTATGAGGAAAAGGAGCAAACAATTCTTGGAATTGAAATTCTGACTATCGACACTATATTTGATCCTAGTGACGGAGGGGAGGCTTCCTTCACCTCAGGTACCAAATCTACATTTTCTTCTTCCTACCGATCTTCTATTTCCAATGGAAGAAATCCTTCTTGCTTTAATGCACATTCTCAATCCACATCTAATGATTTTCTTATAAATCCATTCAATCTCATATACATTAATTTGACTATTTGTGATGGTGCATCTGGTGTTTCTTCCATCTTCCAAGTTTACTCGAATTCGACAACCTCCACAAGATCTTCCTATTCCCGGTGTGGCTAGGGAAGATGTGGAACCTATTAATGTTTCCTCCTTTGTGTTGAAAAGTCAACAAGAAATGTGTGTCTAATTTAATTTTCCCTTAATTAAATTGGACAATAAATTGTAATCTTATCTCATAATCACTTGTAATCATTAACTGAGTGTGATATACTCAGTTAGATCATAAAATTCAAATTGAGGGTGGTTGGTGAGGCATGTAGAGTGATTCTATTTATTTTAGAGTCCAAGTTGCATTTAGTGTATTAGTTTAATGCATGAGAAATCGGTTAACTCAATTAAGGGAGTTAAATTCAATCTAACCAGTTGTAACTGATTGTTGCACTAATGAGAGGTCGAGTGAATTAAATCAGATTAATTCACATGCAGTGATCTGTCAAGTTACTGATGATTTACTATTAATAGTTGCATGCATGTCAGTTCTGATGAAGACCCAGTTGAGACAGAGGTTAAAGGGATGTTACCTATCAGTTGTATTATTAGTAAATTTTCGGCACACAATTAGACAACCATAGGATTTCCCATGATGTATTTTTTTATTTTGGAAGGTTGAATTTCCTAATTAATAGGGATCAATTTTTCTTAGAATTGCAAGCAAGGCAGGTTGAGCAGAGGCAGGAAATTGGCTAAGTGTTGGTCGATTTTTTCTGGATCAGTGTGAGAAAGTTGGTAGAGTGCAGCAGACTCTTGTGAGAAGAGTGCATTGTAATTGTTTCATGATTCATTGGTTTTATACAATAGAGATAGAGGGGTTTTGAGCATATTTATTTCCCCAGAAAATTTCATGTGTTGTGAATTTGATTATTTCTCTTACTTGGTGTGATTGTGCAATCGTGTTTAATTTCCGCAAATTAATTGTAGAAGGATTCAATATCTTGCTCTAGAATATTGCATGATCAGATTGAATCCATTGGTATACATATTGTTTTTATAATTTCTACATGGCATTAGAGCGCCATAAATCACTATAGTGAAGAAGAAATTGAGCTTGTGCTGAACAACGTTCGAATTTGCAAAAATATTCTTTGGTGTGACAGGCGGATCTAGATGGATTTCAATGGATTAATATTGGAATATACACTCGAGGGGAGTTCTAATTATATTGCAAGGAAATACGGAATGGAGGAAGTCCTAGAGGACAACTGGTTGAAAGAATTTATCGACATTTATATTCCAAGACCCACAGCAGTAAACACCGCTCTTCTTGATGCTTGGAAAAATAAGGTTGAAAAGGCGAGGAGGATCTTATTAGAGGGAGTTAAAGATCACATTGTCTCGAGTATCCATGGAAATGTGACTCCATATGCAATGTGGAAGACCTTGACAGATCTTTTTCAGAACAACAATGAACATAGAAAATTGGCACTGAAGGACAAGCTCAGGAAAATCAAAATGGAGAAAGGCGACACTATTCTTAAATAGTTGACCAAGTTCATCCAATGTCGAGATGAGCTTGGAAATTTCCGGATTACTATAGTGGATGATGACTTGGTGAGCCTAGCACTTCTAGGCCTTCCTAAGAGCTGGCATAGTTATCAGGACTCTGTCAATGGGAGCGAGAAGCTACCAGATTGGGAGCGAATTTGGTAAGATTTAGTACAAGAATAATTTAGGCAGAATACCAGGGATGGATCCTCATCCAAGACAGACGATGAGGAAAATTGTGCCTTGGTTGGTAAGGAAAATAAGGGGAAGGGAAAGAAATCCTTTTCCAAATCTGAGACTGGAAAAGAAGGCAAGAAGTGTGACAAGTCCAAAGTGAAATTTTTTCACTGTCACGAGCATGGACATTATGCCACTAATTGTCCACAGAAGAAGAAGAACAATAAGAAGGCTTCTGGATCTGCAACGAGTGATGCTTTGGCTTCATATTTCGAGTTGGACTTCTCACTCATCGCATGCAAGGTGTCTAGTGCGATTGTATCAATGTGGTACTTGGATAGTGGTGCATCTTTCCACATGACGGGAAACAAAGAACTCTTTAGTAGCTTGGAGGAGAAGGATCTTCAGATGCACATAAAGATGGGTGATGATGAGAGGTATAGCACTACTGGTGTAGTGTCCCTTATTAGTGAGATAGCTTTGATGACACTTAGAGATGGTGATTTTGATATAATATTATGTATGAAAGACTTATGTACATGCTTATATGCTATGACCTGGTTTGGGTCACTTGGTTGTTGTGTGCTTATGATAATATCTATGGTTGCGTGCACAAGGATTGATTTTGGTTAAGAGAATATTAGCAATGTTTTCTCTTTTGGTATCCTATTTTGGACATAGGTGTATGACGTGAATGGTGATTTAGAATTGAGACACAGATCCATGGACAATCATGGTTATGTGGAACATATGGTTAATTATGATTTATGGATGACACATGATTTGTATGATTATATGTGCATAATCTCGTACTAAGCATGATGTGGCAGGGGACTTGGTCATTGCCAACAGGGATGCTCAAGTTATAAATGACTGCGGAAGTCATTTCTCCAATACCAAAATGACTGTGGAAGTCATGCACAATATTTAGTAAAATTTGAATAAGTTAATTATGAAATTCATTTGATTGATTTGATCATTGAGATTGTGATGTGTGCAGGTCTTGGAAGAAGACCTTACCAACGAACCATCAGATGGGTATAAGCTCACAATCAGTACCTTAAGGTGAAACGCGGAGTTTCAAAGCAGAGTAGATGAGAAGCCATGGAAATTAGGGCGCCGAGTCCTAAATCCATGAAATATAAAGACGTGGAGTCTTGGATATATGATAAAAGGATTAGGACGCGGAGTCCTAAATCCATGAAATATAAAGACGCGGAGTCTTGAATCTATAATGAAATGTTTGGGGCGCGGAGTCCTAAATCTTTTAAAAGATCAAGGTGTGGAATCTTGGATCTTTAGAGTAGATCAGGGTGCGGAGTCCTCAATCTACTAAGGCACAAAGATGCATACAATAGGGGTGCGGAATCCCTATTATCTGGAAGAAAAATACCACTCATGGGAAACTCATAGATGAATTTCCTTAATAATCTCATTCCTAACAATTTTGGAGTGACTTTCTAAAAATAGAAAGTCATGTCTACCATTTCAAGTATGACTTTCCAAAAATAGTAAATCACCTCCAATCAATGGGTAAACAAGTATACTTGAAGTAAAATCACTTAACTTATGACTAATCAATTGTAATAGTTCAATCTCGAATTAATCCTCAATATTATTAATATTATTATTATCTTTTATGAGACTATGATATTATTAATAAAATGAAATTATATCTCCTCAATCACTTCACACCTCTCTCCTTCATGACTCTCATGGCTCTATGTAACTCTCTCTATTTTAAATATTACATTACACTCTCTTTTATACACTCATCAAGGAATGGCATATTCCTCTTACACTCATTAAATATATGTCATAAAATATTCCTACACTCATTAAATATGTGTCATAAAATATTCCTCTTACACTCACTTTAATGCATATGTTACACTCTCCTTAAATAAGGCATGCATACCTCTCCTTAATGGCATAAGTTACACTCCTCTAAAGGGAATACAATGCATGCATATTAATCCTCCTTTATGACATGAATTTGTTGCTCCTCCTATATATGAGTCTCATGTATTCTCATTTTGGGGGAGAAGGGGTAATGCCAAGAGTGGAAGAGACTTGAGGAATATTGTGAAAGGGAGAGATATGGAGAGTATCCAATTACTTCCAAAAAAAAAAAATCTGAATTTCTTACTAATCTACTAAGTATCTATTGAGGTTGAACATGATTGGTATTTAGAGGAAGTGAAAACTATCTTCATTAGTTTTCCTTGCATCTCTCTCTCTATTGTTGTATTTTGGTACTGGTTGTGAGATTTTACAGCTCGGGGGTTCCAGGGGGAGGAGTTCTCCCTGGATATGGTTGGGTGGAAAACCGGATGGTTCAAATGATTTGGTTAAGGGATCGAAGGTGGATCATATTCTCAACGATTGGAGCTGAATATATCTTCAGGTATAATTTCCATTGTCCTAAAATTATAGTATAGATTTAGCGTAAAATAAAAGGTAGACATTTAAATTGTTGTAAGCATCTAATTTTGGTTTAGGCTTATGTTATCTAAAATATTATTGATTAGTTAAAAATGTAGACTAGATCAATCTATATGTATGGACGTTTAGATCTCAATATTGGAGTTATTATTGGTATAGTTTATGGTACTAATCTTGGTATTGTAGCATTTGAGAAAGGAAAGCCAAATATTGTTGAAGCTAATTTCAATAAATAAATTCCAAAGGACTTGGGTAAGCATTTCATGATTTATGGTTCTGTTTCAAGTAATTAATAGATGCATGTTTTATAAATGGTTTTAGGATAGTTTGCAAAGTGTTTGACAAAATCTGTGGATGAGTAATGTTATAAATTTATTTATGCACGAATAAGTGCTAACTTGCAGAAGTAAGAAAATGGACATGTACCCAAAATATGCTTGGAGGAATTACAGAATCAACCCTTAAAATAAAATGCAAAAATAATGGCAACTAAAGTATAGTTTGGAAGATCAAATGCTTGAGGTAAGTTGGAAATAAATTTTAGTTATGGCTTATGTTTCATATTCTTCCATGTTTTGTTATTCAAGTTGTTGTAATAGTACTATCAGAATTTTGATAGAAAGCCTTAATGGCTGTAGCATTCAGGGCTTCCATGTGTTTTTAAATTGTAGTAATTGGTGCAAAAAGCCTGTCACTCATGTCAAATGAATTAACTTGTGGGTGGTAAAATGTTTCAAGAAATCATATGGTGGATTTAGAAATGTGTGATTTCAATGAGCATATATTAGTAGCATAACTCTGGGTTGTTTTCCTCAAGTAGAAGTGTAGCTGTAAGTTTTCATTCCATATGTTTGACAAAAATCATAAATGAAACATTTAGGCTATAAATTTTGTTGTTTTAAAGAATCGCATTTCTGGGCGTCCTTGTTGCGATTCAGCTCCACTTCAGGGGTTATCCGTACCAATGGGCCATTTCACCCCAACTTTGATTTCAAAAATCAAGGTTTCGGACATCAATTCCCAAATCTGCTCTGTTTTGCAGATTTGCTGTTGCATGTAGAACCGCCTGTTGTTTTGTTTTTCTGTCTGGTTCTTTTTATATTGGAACTGCCTGATAATTTATAGTGATGAATCTGATATAGGCTAACCACTTGGAAATGGTTTTTAAAGTATAAATGGTTAATAATTTGAAAATTTAAATAACCTTACGACAACCTGTTTTATGACTGCCAACTATTTGTCAAAATTCCTCAATGGCTGTACCTTACAATATTGTGAGCTATGTTTGAAATTTCTAAATATTTGTATTCATTGGTATAGATTAAACAATGAATATGGCTGATAGTCTACTAATACCTTAAGTTCAATTATTGACACTACTTACAAAAAAAAAAAAAATGAAGTCATGTAACTTTGGATTCATGTTAGCTAATTGTTGTGAAAACACCTTAAAGAGATAATGGTTGTAAGTGTTTGACAAAATGCCTCAATGGCTGTACATACCATACTTGTAAATTGGTTTTCATAATGTTCAATGGTTGCATCTAATTACGTTTATGAAGCGTCCATAAAACAAAAGGCTTAAGTTAATTTAAGATTTGCAATCAAGGTATTTCTAGTGTAATAACTCATTGAGTTAAAGGGTCTTGCTGAAAAGTCAAAATTGCAATAAGTAATTTGTTGCAATATCAACTCACATATGAATTCCTAATTATGTGATGCCAACTCTATATAATTTAAATTATCCTTTTAAGAAAATAATTCATAAGCACGTTATTAGTCACTCTTGAACACATTTAATTACAATGGAGTTAACAATTAGCTTATTGTAAATTGTGGTTCATAAAGGTTGACATTTATTCATCCCACTAAACAATTTATATTTTAAAGGTGATTTTAGTCTTGAGAAGCAAGTATTATGGTTGTATTTTTTTTGGATCTTGATAAACCTTGAACTTGGTAGCTTTGAAGATAAGTTGATAGAATTTAGGGTGTAGTATAAAGGACACCAATAACTTCTATATAAAATAATAATAATAATAATAATAATAATAATAATAAAAAATAAATAAAATTAAAATTTAAAAAAATAAAAAAAATATCTCATTTTTAATTTAATATAATATTTCTCTATAATAATTATGGTAGGTAAGGTGGGACCTTACAACTGGGATCAGTACAGTTACTTTCTAGAGACAATCAGGTAAACCTTTCTTATTAATAGATGTCATGCATGTACCAGGCTTGAAAAATAATTTAGTTTCAATTGCTATGTCTGAAGATAGAGGATATGATGTGGTTTTCAGTGAAGGGAAAGCATTCCTTCGTCACAAAGCCATAAGACATGTTAAGAAGATTGGGGTTTGTGTGAAGAACCTCTACAAACTTGATGTATATGGTTGCGCAGAATTGATGAGTAAATCAGACATAGTGGTGAGCCAGAATGAGGGTGAGTTATGGTGTAGAAGATTGGGACATCTACACCACAGTGCTTTGAAGGTCATGCAACAAATTTCTACGAGGCTTCCAAAGCGTACTCTTGCGTAGATAGACACATGCAAGGGATGTACCTTGGGGAAGTATATAAAGGAAAATTTTCACGAGAAAGAGAACTAAGCAACAGAAATCCTTGAGAGAGTTCACTCAGATGTGTGTGGACCATTCTCTACAACTTCTATAGTAAATCACAGGTATTATGTGATTATTTTTTATGATTTTCTAGAAAGTGTTGGATCTACTTCATGCAAAATAAATATTAGACGTTATCAAAATTTTGTGAGTTCAAAGCATTGGTTGAGAAAGATACAGGGAAGCAGGTGAAGGCTCTAAGGAGCGACAATGGTGGTGAGTACATCTCCAATGAATTCAAGAACTTCTGTGCCAAAGAAGGAATTAAAAGAGATTTGATTGTGCCTCATAACCCACAACATAATGGGGTTGCAGAGAGAAAGAACAAAAAAATTGTTGGGTGTGGCACGAGCTATGTTACATGATTAGGGCCTGTCGTTACATCTATGGGAATAGGCATGCAACACAATGGTATTTGTGTAGAACTGTAGTCCTCGTCAGATACTTGGCATGAATACACCATGTTAGGGTCCCGTGATTTGGCCGATTGGCTAGCCAAATGACGATGTAACATCAAACCAAGCTTTGGAGCCCAAGGACCTAGCCTTCCTGGACTCAGAGAGGGCTCTCTCTATATGTGTAAAAGATGTCGGTGTGTTTACTTGCGGTGTTCTGATATTAGGCTAGTTATGAAGTGTGTTTTTGGTTTTTTTAGTTTTTAAGTATTTGAGGGATAAAACTGATCAAATACATAAACTGGATAACAAGATGTAGATAAATTGGGCTATGGGGTCAAACGGGTCAAGGAAGCTATGAGGTGATGATGTAAAGCTGCTGTAGGGCCGATTTGATTCACGGTAGAAGGGATCTTTGGGCAAAATGGATTAAATGGACAACAAGTTGGTGAAAGACAAAGGGATTTCAAGTGTAACTAGTTTATAGCAGACATAAACATGTTATAGCAAGCCATTAATCATGCTAAATGCAACTATGAGCTAATTAATACATAGAAATCAAACATTCCAGCCATACATAGAGGTATAAGACCCTCTAACTTCGGCAAATGGCTATCAGACTTTGGGGAAAACACATAAGACAAACTAACAACTCATCAACTATGCCGGAACGCCTAAACATAGTCTCTAAGTCATTGGGCACTTTGACAAACAAGCTTTCATAGTTTTAGGCAAAGGGCTAGATCGGGGCTAGGCCTCCTTGGTTCAACAAGATGATCAACAAATCAGTCAAAGAGAAAGTTTTATGGACAGAACTATGGGCAGCTTGTAGGTAGGTAGGGAAAACCATACATCCTACTCAACATACATAGAACTTATGAATAAAACTTAGCAACAATACCTCAAGTTACTAAAGAGCAACTAAGAATTCTTTAGCATAACTAAGGAAGAAGAAAACATCAAGCTATGAAGATTCGGGGATTTTGAGGTGCCTCCATGGGCATATCTCAAAATCAATCTCTACTGATCTATAGCAGCAAGAAATATGTATTATGAATGAAAACTAGAAGACAAAAACATATAAAGAAGCACTATACCATTCTACCATGTCAAGGAATCCATCAACAATCCTTCATCATTCCTCAAAAGCATCCAAGAGGCAGTCCAAAAATCATAACTCAAGTGTATTCTTCAAAGCTCATATGACCAATGTATTATTTCTTCTCTCAAGTTCAGCCTCTGATTTACAATGAGAACCATGGAATAAATAGGCTTGAGGAAGGAAAACCTCATGGAGCAACTAGCTATCCCATTGGCCAAGTCAAAATATCTAAGCTTGTCCTTGAGGCTTTGCAAAGCCCAAGGCACAAAATATCCCATAAAATATCTAAAAAACTACTAAAAACGGAAATTATATTGACTTTACATCATTTCCCAATGATAAAAATAGCTTAACGCACATTTGGGAAAAGCAGATTTTTGGAGTTCAAAAATTACAAAAATACTTCATATTTATGCCTGAAAAAGGTCCCCTGACTTGCTGGATGCAAATGGAAAACTTCCCGGTGTCGAAATGAGGCTCATGATGGCTCGTTGGAAATCTCTCCGTGTCTGCTTTCCGACGCAAGTGGAATCACCTCAATCTAATCTCTAAAAGTCCCTCAAAACTGTACCTGTGTGCAAAAACCCAGAAAATAGCAGACTTCTGATATGGCGGGCAAAATGTGCAAAATGAGGCTGTTTTTCGCCAATTTGAGGGGGCGAATGATCTTCAAATGCCCTGAAAATCGCTGGAGAGCTGCTCATGGAATTATGGCATCCATCGGTATCATCCTCCTCCCTTGACGACTCATCAAACTGAAATGGCGAATTTATGAGTTTTCGGCCAAAAACCCAAAAAATGCCAAAAAACAAAAAGTTTCCGAAACAGGCCCAAAATTGGCATGCATGACCCTCAAGGGTCCATAGAAACATGCTCCGAAGCTGAAGCCAAAATATTAAGGGCTGATATGCTTTTCGCTTCCTTCCGTGCTAGGCGCTTCCCCTTCAACTTCTTCAATTTCTCTTGTGCTATCTTTAATTTTCGCATGGCAAACTGATTTAGCTTCTGAAAGTGAAGAGTCCTCTTTCTCTGTAGCTCAAGATCCCTATTCGCCCTCTCAAGCTTTGTCTCCAAATGCTGGTTAGCCCTCTCAAGCCATGCTTCCTTGTTTTCCTCAATTTCCTGCTCAAAGAGGGCAGTGAGAGGAAAGGCTTCGAAATGAGCTTGTTCTTCTGCTCTCTGTTTCTCCAAGGCTCTTCTAAGCCCGATGGTCCTAGGCCTCTTTCGCCTAGGCTGGTCTTCCTCCTCTTTATCATCAAACTCGCCAATGAGCTCTTCAATTCTTATTTGCGCCTTTTCTGCCTCTTTCTTGTACTTGATCGCCCTTGCCTCATGAATAGCTGTATGATACTTCATTTGTTTGTTTTCAACCTCCAAGAAGTGGTTGAAATTCCTCGCCCTTTGAAGGTCTTCTTGTAACACCTCAATTTGCCCTTCTTTGTGAATGAGGAGGTTTTCAAGGATGTGGGCCTCATTATCAATGTCATCGCTTGGGATAGGGATGACCGCTAATTTACCTCCATGCTTGGTGCTTTCTCCAACTATGCTTTTGCCTTTGAAGGCCAATCTGGCGCTTTTTCTCCTTGGCAAGCTAGAAGTTGTCTTTTTGGGCAATTTCCTCTTTCTAGGAACAGTTTTGGTCACTGTCAAGGTGGCAGCTTCAGCTTGCTGTCCTTCCTCAACATCCTGTCTAGTTTGTGGCTCAAAAGGCACTTCAATTGTTTGCCCAACTTGCTGCTCCTCAACTACTGTCTGCTGCTGTTCCTCAAACTCTAGTTGCTGTTGTTCATCAATCTCCAACTGCTGATGTTCACTGATTTCCAACTGCTGCTGTCCCTCAATATCTAGCTGCTGCTGTTCACTGCCTTCTTTTTCTCCTTGTGGTTCACTGCCCTCTCCTTCTCCCTGTTGACTTGGCTGCCCAGTGGTCATCTTGAGTTTTTTAGGGGTAGGCCTACTAGACAAAGGCACTGGGCGATGAACAGGCTGAGTAGGAGACACATGAACAGGAGGGACAGTGGCGAAATCTGCATGGCTAATGAATGAATCCCATGAAACCCCTTTTTTCTCCAGCTGGTGTAAGAAGATAATCTTGATCAAGGAATGATGAAAGAGAGAAGGGATTTGCTGAGGTGGAGCCTTCTTTTGGACAGTAGTTGCCATTTTCTCTATGCTTTTGGACAAAAAGTATGGAAGGTTTAATTGCCTGCTTCTGGTAAAATGCATCAACAAGCGGACATGATAGGCATAAATTTGGTTAAACCTCCCTTCACAAGTGAAATATCTCATTATGGCTTTCATCGGCGGAGCATAACTGTCAAGAAGATAGGAAAAAGGGAAAATAGCAGTGATGGTTTCCCTATGTTCAGGCTTGATGAAAGGTTTATAATCCTCTAGATCAAGATGAGCTTGTTTAAACCACTTTTCACCATGATACGGGATCTTGGTAGCCTTGGATACATACCTTGGGGAGATTTTGAAATCAAGACCCGCTAACTGGAAGTGTTTGTCCTTGAATCTCAAAGCGCACAAATGTGTAAGTGGCGAAAAACTCTTAACTTCTTCTATCCTCTGGCAGAAATCAAGACAGCCTACTTCATGGAAATTGAAAAGCACTGATGGGTGAGCATTGATTTCTTCTATGGAGATAGGCTCATATCTCTTATGTGGACCGCTCTTGTGATCTCGCTTTGGAGGCATTCTGACTTTGACCAAACTTTGGAAGAGGCAAACTGCCTTTACTGTATGAACAATGCTCTGCTGGATTGAAACTGGCCACTAGATTGTTTGGACAGATATGGACACTGTGGTTTGGATAAAATGCAACAATGTTTCTTTGAATAAACCACCTCTGCACTTCTTAAAAACAGTCCTTCAACTCTGGATGCACTTCAGCCATGTAAATTTCTCAATAGGAAATCATCAATAAAGATGAGACAATATGTTGTATAAATTTCCTGTATGTAGTGTTAAGCAATCATTCCTCCTGGTGAGTTTGTTAGAGATCAACCAACCCTTGCATTCTGCATCTATAAGACCAATCTTCAATATTAAAACCCTGCTCTTTAGAAATGGTCCTCCTCTTGAAAAATATCACAATTAACAGCTCTTCAAAATGACATAATGTAGTGAAAAGAAAAAGCAGACCTAGGTTGGGTGTAAAATCAGTGCACAGTGGTTTAGAAAACACACTTTTTTCTTGTGAGTTTAAGAGATCTACCAACACATCTATACCTCTGCCTTCAATGCTTAAATTCCCATCAACAAAACTCTGCCCTTCAATGTGCTGTCACCTTTGGAAACTCTCTGTCAACAAATCTCCAGCATGATACAATATAGTGCAAGGAAAAGGCAGACCTAGGTTAGGTGTAAAATCAATGCATAGTGCTTTAGGAAAACCACCTCTTTACTTGTGAATCTCAAAGGTCAACACTACACCTGTACCTCTGTCTCAATGTTAAATGCAATCACCAACAACTCTGCCCTTTAGAAAGTGGCCCTTTTCATTTGTGAAGTTTTAAGAAAACAAACACCACTTTTGTACCTCTGCCTCCAAAGTTAGAATCCCATCAATGAACTCTGCCCTTCAGTGTACTGTTCATCCTTAGAGTCTCTTTGTCAATCAGCTTTTCAAAATGATACAATATGGTGAAAAAGAGAGCAGACCTAGGTTAGATGAAAAATCAATACACAGTGCTTTATGAAGGACACTTTTTCTTGTGAAGTTAAAAGATCAACCATCACCTGTGTACCTCTGCCTCCAATGTTTAAATTTAACCACCAACAACTCTGTCCTTCAATATCTGTTCACCTTTGGAAACTCTTTGCCAACAAACTTACAGTAGTGAAAAATACAGTGAAATAAAAAGCAATCTACTAAAATAGTGTGCTGTGAGAGAATGCCAACAGTCACTCTGTTCTTGAAATCTTTGATGTCAACCAACACACAAAAATCCGTGCTCAAAGAGGCTTATAGTCATTTAATAATTCTGTCCTGTACAGGTGTGCCCACTTTCCACTGTTTTGCATCTCAAGCAAACTACCCCACATATGATTAGACTGTTAATACACAGTATTGGAGCAAAAACTGACAGAGTTTTTAGAAGACTGTAGAGCTTTAAGACAGGGGTTATATGAGTTTTCTCTTTTAAAACAATAAATGGTCCTTTATGAATGCAGCCCTCTGGAGATATTATGAAAACCTTTGTTTGAATGGATGGCAACTTTGTCAATAAGTTTCGAATAATAAAAGGCAGTCAATCAACAGTTTTCCCCTGTAGCCTTGAGGTGGCTTTGAATAACATGGTAAAATGTGTGAGAAATACCTCTAAAATTGATGGACAACCCTTGTGTGGGGCCGGAGGAGCACCAGGGATCTTCACAAGCTGCGCGGCACTCTTTTGCAGTCAGCACGTCGCGCAAAAAACACCGTGGGTGGCCTGTCGGGTCGACCTGTCGGGTGGTCGGGCAGCCTTGTACAGGTGCGTCGCGCCAATGTACAGGCGTGTCGCTCCGACGAAGGTGGCCCGTGCAATTTTCCGCCCAGGCATGTCGCGCAAGAACCCAGGCACGTCGCGCAGTTTTTCTCAGTGCAAACTTGTGAATTTTCGACCAGATTTTCTTGCCTTGGTGCTAGAGAGGCGCGGGCTCTTCTTCAGTTTTTTGAAAATGAAATCTTTACATCATACTTACCCTTTGATGTTATGTCACAATAACTCTCCAACGGTCATCTAAACTTTTGGAAGTAACATTGATTTTTAACTCTGTTTGTTTTAAAACAGTGGGTTTGTTATTTGAATATATACACCCGCACATTGATTCTGACCCCGAGCTTTGAACCTAAGCAACTCAACAAATTCTTCATCATCTCTGCCACTGCGTTATAAAACTGCTAATGGAAATACCTGAACACTGATTTGTTGCTGAGAGGACAGGATTCTGTAAACCTGTTTTGACAATCTTTGGTCTTTTGACTGCTTTCTCCAATCTTTAAATACAAAAGGTGCCAAGTTTACTGACCTAACTTGGATTTGGTTATGGTTTTTCAATTTCAAAAGGCGCCTCCTTTTTGTTTTAAATAACTTCCTGCCTGAAGGTACATTACTCATGATATATCTGTCTCTTGAATGGTGAGAGGGATGCATTTGCCCCAAACTCAAAAACTGACAATTTATCAAACAACTTCTTTGTCTATTTATAGCATTGTATACCTGTTCATCATGCATTCTATAGCTCAAATTTGGCCACTGTTTTACCTTCTTAGTGATTTTTATCAAGGAAGGACCATTCATAATGCGCCAGAAATATTTGAAAACTTTGAACACCATTTCTTGAAAAGCGCTTCTTTGGACCTTTGGCATGTGATATTGTTTTGTTGCTTGACCCTTTCCCTCAAGGAAAATGCCTTCTTTTGGCATCAATGGCATACATATATTCAATATTTTCTCTTTTCTACTGCAGGTACAGTCTGAAAGATAGCTCTTTGAAGAGGGAAATCAATACCTTTGCATCATAAACAGTAACACTTACCTGTGAAATGACTCCTATTCAGTTTTTGGTATCCTTCCACTGCTTTCTTATATCAATCAGTTTCAGCAACCTGCAATAGCTTTGGCCATCTGCTCATACATGGAGGAGGCTCTTCATCAGGTAAGGTATCTGAAGGCTTTTTGACAACTCTGTTTGACACAGCCTTTCTCTGAATGTGATGGTGAGTAAACCACTTGAAAAACATCAATCTTAGTATCCTTACTTGCAAGTATCACTGTATTTCAGCAGAAACCCTAGCCAAAGTGACACTGTTTCTCTGCACTGTTCTAAGGGTGACTGAGATATTTATCATTTGGCTTGGTCATCTCATGACAGATTATTTGACAAATAAGCTTTGTGACTATGAAGGTCAGTGATTTTTTGAAAAACCAAAAACTTTCTTTCTGCCTGTGTAATGGCATTTGTTAACAGCATCTATTCCATTTGATTTTGTGGACAAAACAGAATACTTAAGATTGGAATGTTTACTGATGAAATGATTTCTAAAGCTTCAACAATTCATATGATTTGCAAGTTTGAAATGAGCTCCTTTATCAAATCAGACTCTCCTTTCCTTTGAGCTAGCATATTTCAAGCTCCATTCCTGTTTATGATCATCAGTTACATTCATAAAACCTGAAGATATTGTTTCATTGTTCAGTAAAGGCAAACCTGGACTTTTGCAACCTTCTAAGTCAATACTGGCCCGCGCCCTCTGCTTATGGATGAAGGAGGCGCCCTAACCCTCTGCTTGTAAATGAAGGAGGTTCTGGGCCTTGACAATTTACCAGTTTGCTGAGACAGTGGTGACCTTTTCTTACTGTGATTTTCATGATGGAAAGAGCTGTAAGGTCCTGATGAGTGACTTTTGTTTTGCAACTTCATCTCAGGCTCATAATACATTTAGAAGCAGCTGTTCCTCTAACTGTAAACTCAAACATTTACTCCATGAGATGAAATTATATTTCCTGCCTTTGTAGAAACCATAGAACAATGTGAAAAACCTAATAGTCAGCTTGAGATTGGGGTTTATGCAGTGCTGAGATCTAGGGGGTGTGAGTGGCGTGACTTAGGGCTGCTTGTCAATTTCATTTGCAAAGTAAGAGGTCAGTCATGGTAGGCCTGTTGCAGATGGAGGCTTTTTGGCTTTTTGATGATTGCCAAGGGTGAAATGTCTTAAAGCGCCACTTCCTAACATAGGGGATACTTTTGAAACAGATGTGGATTTGCCTTTTAAAGCTGATGGGCAGACCAATAAGGCTGAAGCTAGATAGGATTGTGATAATGAGGTTTTGATTTCGACATGGGCGAACTGAAAAGGTAGAAAGGCGAAAAAAGTTTTAGGAGGGTTTTCTGGATGACATATTGACATGAGGAAATCAGTTTCTAGAAAACTCAGCTGTAGATATAGTCATCACTAACATGTAAAAAAATACTGATGGCTAACAGTGGCTCCATTTGGGGAGGGTAGCTCCTCGTCAGGAGGTGTCCAGAATTCAGATTTTTGGCTGATGAAGACCAGTGCCTTATCCATTGGCGCAAAATTTACCCTTCTCTTGATGTTATTTCTGAAAAATGACAGCATGGTTAACATCAATGATACTTCTACCTACGCCACTATCTTTCCTAACATTTTTTCTTCTTTTTGGCGCATTTGAACTAGCAGCCTTTTGACAATGCATATTTTTTCTTTTTGCAAAATGAACCTACCTATTTCTACTCTTATATCTGTCGGGAGTTCAGATTAAGCTGATGAACTCCTTCATTTCTCTACCTAAAACTAAATCGGCTGTCAAGATTAAGTGGTTTGACAGGATTTCATTCTCTAATCTACAACATGAAATTCAAAAATGATCAAATCAGGATTAGGCAGTCTGATTTGTCATGCATTTGCGGCATAAAAGACAAGCTGCACACAAATGTTATTCTGCAATAAAAGGAAACTAGACAAGCGGGGCTAAGATGTACAATATGTTTTTTATCCCTCGCTTCTCTCTTTGGTTCTGTTTTAGGCATGTGGAACCAGAATCTCTCCCTAATCTAAGCTCTGTGATAAGTCAATCTTACACAATGTTGACTATCTTGGCGCTCACTAACTTATCAGCAAATAAATTTAAACATGCTCAGCTATGATTAGGCTAGATAGCTGAACAAGACATTGAAGTACTAGTAGCGGCATTTAGACTTTCTCGCTTTCCGAAAGACTATTTTTTGGAACATGGGGCCTTTGTTCTATCTTTACTTGCCCTCTTTTCTGCTTTCACTGTTTTTGACTTTCCTATCTTTTACTGTTTTTGACTTTTCTATTTTTATTTTTTTTTTGAATATTTCAAACAATGGTATGTACAATGACTGAAAGTGCTTCAAAACTCAAAAATGGAGCTCCTGACAAAAATAGTGTTTTAATGTCCTGCCATTCACAGGACCCCCAAAAATTTCAGTCCCATCAGGTTCTTGCAAGAAGAAAGCATTGTTTCCACTGACTGAGCTGATGATGTAAGGTCCTTTCCATAAATTTTCAAACTTGCCATGTTTACCTTTGTCTTCTCTTCTAGAATCCCATTTTAAAACTTTATCTCCAATTTGAAAATCATTTTCCTTAGTTCTTCTATCAAAAATCTGTTTTATTTTGTCTTGTGCTAATTGAGCCCTCTGGTAAACTTCTTCTCTAGTTTGTTGTAAATTGATAGTCTGATTTACTCTCCTTTGTATGTCATTTTCTTCTATTTGGACTTCTTGTAATAGTTTCATTACCGGAACCCCTAAAGATGTTGGGAAAATGGCATCTATACCATAAACTAGCTGGTAAGGGGACATACCTATGGATTTCTTGGTAGTTAATTTGTCAGCCCATAAGGCGTGTACTAGTTTCCCATGCCATGCTTTTTGATTTTGTTCAAGAAGTTTTTTGATAATGTTGACTAGGCTTTTGTTAGAAGACTCGGCTAAACCATTACCTTGAGGGTAATAGGCTGTGGAATGCCCTAATGAAATATGATACTTGTGACAGAATTCTATCATTTTCTTGGAAGAGAAGGCAGCGGCGTTATCTGTAATGATTTTCCTGGGACAGCCAAATCTGGATAAGATATTGGTTTCTAGGAACGTGATGATGACTGAATCAGTGGCGTTCCGAGATGGTATGGCTTCTATCCATTTGGTAAAGTAATCAGTGGCTGTGAGGATCCATTTATGTTGAGCGGAGGAGGAGGGGTGAATTTCCCCAATGAAGTCTAGACCCCATTGTTGGAAGGGTCCTTCAACTATGATGGGATGTAAGGGCAAAGGTAGAAGCTTTTTCTTGCCATCAAAAATTTGACATTTATGGCAGTTCATGACCAGTTTGTGAGTATCAGGGAACAAGGTGGGCCAATAATAACCGTCTCTAAGGATTTTGTTTGCAGTAGTTTTCCAGTAGAGATGACCTCCACATTCCCCTTCATGCATTTCCCGCATAATTTTCTCTGCATCAGACTCAAGCAGACATTTAAGCAGCATACCAGTAGGATTTTTCCAATACAGAGAACTATCTATAATGCAAAACTTTAAAGATTTTTGTTTGAGAAATCTCGCTTTTGTTTTTGATAAGGTCGGAGGAGCATTCATATAAGTTAATACATAGAGAATGTCTGCATACCAAGGTGAATCCAAAAATGTTTGATCGATAGGGGGAAGTGTGCATTCTTCCCGTTCTTCTAAGGCATCGACAAAATTTATATCTAAAGCTTGGAGGTTGGTTTCAGCCATTAATCTCGCAAGTCCTTGCCCTTTAACTAGTTTAGTAGGCCTGATTTCTAAATCATACTCTAGGATGATAGCAATCCACTTTCCCCTTTTACCATCGGGATCTTGGTTGAGAATGTCATTGACGACAGTATTAGGGACGAAAGCTATGACATGAGAATGTAAGATGTAAACTCGGAAATCTTTTAGTGCCTTTACCAATGCGAATGCCTGTTTTTCCATGATGTTATATTTCAAGGGAGCATCTCTCAGGGATTTGCTAAAAAAGGCAATGGGTTGTTCCTGCCCAGCTGCATTTTTCTGTAACAACACCGCAGCTATTGTATGTTCTGAGGCAAATGAGAAAATGTAAAAATCTTTGGTGAAGTCAGGGCTTATCAATACTGGTGTTTCAGTTAAAGCCCTTTTAATTAGTTCAAAAGATTTTTTGGCTTCTATAGTCCATTTAACCCCGACCTCCTTTCTTAACATATTTGTGATCTCTTTCAGGAGCTCGGCAGGGTTTGGGATGAATCTTCTCAAGAAATTTATCTTGCCGATAAAGGACTGTAATTCCTTTATGTTTCTGGGGTGACTTATCTGTAGGATTCCTTCGATTCTTTGGGGGTCTATTTTAATTCCTTCTTCCGAAATAATGTGACCTAGGAGTTTTCCTTCCTCTAGACCAAAAAGTGTTTTCTTGGGGTTTAGGGACAAACCATACTTTCTGCATTTGTTGAAAACCTTTCTTAAGTGTACTAGGTGTTCTTCGTCAGATTTAGAATATACTGTTATATCGTCGAGATATATGACTATGAAAACACCTATGTCTTCTGAGAAGGCTATGCCCATGGCTCTTTGAAATGTGGCGCCAGCATTCATCAGTCCGAAAGGCATTTTAACGTACATAAAAGTGCCCCAGGGGGTGGTGAAAGTTGTTTTATGCTGATCGGTAGGATAAACCAATACTTGGTTATAACCAGAAAAACCATCAAGCAATGAGATTCTTTTAGCGCCTACAACTTTCTGAAGTATGTGGTCCATTTTGGGCAGAGGGTAGTTATCTTTTAGACATGCCCTATTCAAGTTTCGGAAATCTATGCAAAGTCTGATTTCACCGGTCTTTTTTCTAACCGATACTAAATTTGAGACCCACTCAGAGTATCGGAGAGATACTATTATACCGGCATCATACATATTTTTAATTTCCTTTTCAACCAATGGTAATAACACTGGGTTTATCCTTCTTAACTTCTGTTTAAAAGGTTTTTGATTTTCTTTGAGGGGAATTTTATGTTGGATGATGCTGGTATCATATGATTTTAAATCTTGGTACCCCCATGCAAACACATCTTTAAATTCTTTGAATAGATTTATGTACCTTTGTTTTATGTTAGGTGGGAGGGTTTTGGATAGTTTAATGTTTTTAGGCTCTTCTGGATTTCCTATGTTGTATTCCTCTATGTCATCCTCTGTAGATTCCATTTTAGGCTTTTTGGCCACATCATTAAAGCCAAACAATTCTTCTAAAGGTGCGAGCCCTCTAGGTATGGTGTCATTTTCGCAGTGTAAGACTTCAAGTTCTCTTTGGTCAATGTCTTCTTCTATCTCCCTGTCACATGGATGGTCTACCAGGTTTAGATTGGTCCATAAAGGTGGATTTAGCTCTTGGTCTTGACTTAGGTTGGGTTTCCTCTCTTCATCTCCTGAGTCTGTTTTGGTTATCTCAAACTCATTTCTAGATTGGAGGAAATCATCAATTTGATCATCATCTTGGAATACTTGCCAATGGTCAAGATTATCTGGTATAGTAGGGCGATGTTTCACTTGGATGTCATATTGCTCACTCATACATGGTATTTGGCTAGTGCTTGCAGCAAAGGCGAGCTCATTTGCCAGACTGTTTTGAATCCTAGGGATATAGGTGAGTTCATATTTTTCAAAAGTTTTAAGGATATCCAAAGTTGCATTCCTATATTCTCTCAGTCTTGGGTTCTTGGCTGAATATTCACCTTTGATTTGCCTGATTACAAGCTCTGAGTCCCCTTGAGCTGTTATTCTATTGGCGCCTAAGTCTCTAAGCATGTGTAGACCAATGAGAAGGGCTTCATATTCCGCAATGTTATTTGTACATTGGAATTCTAATATGAAAGAATGACCTTCTTTAGTATTGTGTATCCAGATGCCTGCTCCTGAACCTGTCTTGCCACAAGAACCATCAAAGCTTATACTCTAAAGAGTTTCTTTTTCATACATGATACTAAGCTGTTTCTCAGGTTTCTTGGGACTTTGATCATCAATTTCTTCATTCAGTAATGGTTTGGACATGTCTTCATTTTCTTTTATCTGCTTGTTTATATCATCTTCATTGTATAAGATAAAAGAATCTAAATTGGAATGAATGGAATAGATGGGGGTATTGTTTGGCTTATCTCTGTTGCTAACCATGTATTTCATGCGAGCCTCTCGGTATAACCTCCTAGTTTGATTGAAAACCGGGATAGTAGCGAATGACATATCCATTTGAAGGCTGCCTTGTATTTTGGCAGCCCATGCTCTTGATAGTAGCATTCCATACTTGGGTGTGATGTCGGCCACTACTACATCCATGACTAAGTTTTTGGCTGGTAGTTGTGTTAGGGTAAAATCTAGATTTTTTATCAGACCTAAACATTTTACCTGACTTGAGTCGAAAGGAATACAAAGTTTTGTAAGGTTGAGTCACTTCTAGTCCTAGGTTTTCCATGACCGTTTTAGGTATGAGGTTATGTATAGCACCCGAATCCAACATGGCATTATGTAATATTTTGTCCCGTATGTTTAAGCTTAAATAGAAAGGAGAGATAATTCCTTCTTGATATTCTCTATTTTAGGGTCAAACAAAAGCTCGGGTTTGTCGTCGCTAGGATTCAAGGTATCCGCCTACTCTCTAGGTCAAAAACTTTGAAGATTTGAGATCTACCTATCTATAGTTATTAACTCGTAAGGGGTATGGTAACTTTTATCTTGGAAATTTCCCTTCGAAGCTAAAAAGAAAGTAGGTATCTTGGGTATATTTGTTTCCAAATTTTTCACATAACCCTTTCTATGTTCTAATTTGCCGATTTCGTTTGGGACTTCTTTTTGATACAAATACCCTTGGGGTTTCTTTAGAGGTACTAGGAGTGTCCGAGCTAGTACTTGTCAATGGCTCACTCTTTGTTTTTGCCTGCCTTCTCAACCTTGATTTTGTCACCGCTTGATGCTTTTTCGAGGATGGTATTTTGGAGCTTAAAGAAGATCGTAGTTACCTTTCTTGACATTATCTTGGTTTCTTTTGTTTAAGGTCATATCACTGTGGGCCACAATATCATTTTGAAACTCACAGTGGTCACGGATCTTCATAATTGGTCTCATCTTGATCAAAGAGAAAAGAACGCAGTTCTTCTGAGGTACACTCACTTACTGGTTGCATCTCTATGAGGTTTAAATGATGTTCATCAAGAGGTTCCGAGTCCCTATCATCTTCTTCCACATAGTTTTCATTGAATGGTGGCTTGATCTCGTTGGTCATTATCCCTGTCCGTTTTGGGGCCGCTCTCCCAAAGTTTTGTCAGCTTCGATTGATGGGTTTACCGGTTGTCCCTTACAGAGCCTTTCATTGATCTTTTCCCACATTTAGCCATGGATTTAACAAGCCATTCATTCCTGGGATCTAGGGAAGGTGATGAAGGAGACCTCATCCCTATATGTGACCTTTCTCTCTCGATCTGCTCCGTTCTTTCTGCCTAAGTTGGCATCTCGCTATGGCTATTTGTTGCATTTCCTCCAAGGTAGGGGGATCCTTATCTCTCAAATGGATATGTCATGTCCGATCAAACCCCTCGTGAAATTTTGCCAAAGCTAAACCAAAGTGGAGGTTTGAAATGAGGTGGAAGGGAGTTATATACACCGTTGAACCTAGTACAAGATAAGCTTGACACTTTCCCCATTTTCCCGTTTAGGTCGTTATATTCGACAGATTTGAATGGGGTTTCCTTCTGACCCACTGTTTGAAAACTGATGTAGTTCAGTGGATATCATGGATACCGTTTGGAGCTAAGCTTTTGAACCATGCTTTGGGTTCGCCACCAAGACTTTGGGCAACATTCTCATCTCCGATTGGGCTTCATCTTGCACTTAGGTATTCATAAGCATCGCCATTCTACTTATATGCCGTCGAGGTGTGGTGTGTCTTCCGCAAAGTGTGGGATTTTGTCTTGATATTTGTTTCGAGAGGAGCTAAAGGTGGTGGTAACACCAAAGGTGCATACCAGCAACAAGGACCGAGCTAATGGATGATGTACAAGATGAGGACTAGTAGGTCGAAATGAAGTGGTTTGAACAAAGGTGGCCTCCACCAATGTGGTTGGACAAAAGAACTTGGACTAGTGTGATCCTGGTTTTTGAGTGTATCTGGGATGATAGGGAGCTGTAAACCGATAAAGAAGCTAGAAATCAAAGAGAGTAGTGGGTGAAGCTTCTCTAATAGGACTCGTGGTGGGTTTAGGGGTTCAAGATCGGTTAAAGTTTATCTTACTATATGATTTACTGGGAAAGTTCTGTGTGAATGACTCTAGTTCCGAAGGTGAATCTAGAAGGATATTGCGAGTTTTAGGTACAGATCTTGTTCTACGGATGGATCTATCGGTAGCTAGATGATCAGTTTCGGAAGCTTGCCACAGAATCTTCTCTGGGTCATCTACTATGATAGGGGGATTGGGGTCTGGATGGGATCTGGTATTGATTCTTCGGGAAGCCAGATTTTAGATCCAGAGTTTAAAGAGAATGGTATTTGGGAATGTTCTGGATGGGTGATTTTTCTAAGGTTCTACTAAGGCGAAGGATGGTCAAAATAAAAGGGATGGATTAGTGGAGTCGCCAGGTAGAACTGGGTTGCTGTTGTGAAGATAGCTATGGTCCACCACCAGTAACTAATCTGAGAATGTTTTTGGATTTTCTGAGTTTTATGTGCAGCCTATGGTTTGTTAAAGTATCCTAGACTTGTTTCAACACTTTGCTAGGGTGATGAGAACAAAAAAGAGTTTACTCTAAAAATGGGTCTATGGGCTGCTTGCTTGTTTATGGTATCTAAAAGATCAAAAAGTCTATAAAAGTTTGCTGGACTATTATGTACTCGGTGTCTTACCATCTCCCGCTATGTTAGTGAGTGATGGGAAAGGTCTATCGGATAGTAGCCTAGAGTTTGGTGAAATAGTAAGGCTTACTAGAAGTTAGTGGAGTCGCCAGGTGGATTGTCAGTTGTTTGAGATATATTTGTATGGTCCACCACCAATACTATAAAAACCAATCTAAGGGAGTTTTTTGGGGTTTTTTTTTTTTTTTTGAGTTTTATGCGCCTACAAGGTTTGGAAGAGTTTTCTATAACTGACTCATCATTTTGCTAAGATGGTGAAAGAGCTATTTCTACCCTTCAGACAATATCTAAATATACTAAGCTTGACTGAGACTTCAAGAGTTACTAAGGTGTACTTAGATTGTCACTAACTCAGAAGGTCTTACTGTGAGGGTCACGATGTTAGTGAGCAGTGGGATAAGTCAATCAGATAGTATTCTTTAAGGTCTCTTAGGGTCTAGGGAATCTAAGCTTTTGTTACTCAGAGTCCCACCGTGATCGCCATTATGTTAGGGTCCCGTGATTTGGCCGATTGGCTAGCCAAATGACGATGTAACATCAAACCAAGCTTTGGAGCCCAAGGACCTAGCCTTCCTGGACTCAGAGAGGGCTCTCTCTCTATGTGTAAAAGATGTCGGTGTGTTTACTTGCGGTGTTCTGATATTAGGCTAGTTATGAAGTATGTTTTTAGTTTTTTGGTTTTTTAAGTTTGTGAGGAATGAAACTGATCAAATACATAAACTGGATAACAAGATGTAGATAAATTGGGCTATGGGGTCAAACAGGTCAAGGAAGCTATGAGGTGATGATGTAAAGCTGCTGTAGGGCCGATTTGATTCACGGTAAAAGGGATCTTTGGGCAAAATGGATTGAATGGACAACAAGTTGGTGAAAAACAAGGGATTTCAAGTGTAACTAGTTAATAGCAGACATAAACATGTAATAGCAAGCCATTAATCATGCTAAGTATAACTATAAGCTAATTAATACATAGAAATCAAACATTCCAGCCATACATAGAGGTATAAGACCCTCTAACTTCGGGAAATGGCTATCAGACTTTGGGGAAAACATATAAGACAAACTAACAACTCATAAACTATGTCGGAATGCCTAAACATAGTCTCTAAGTCATTGGGCACTTGGACAAATAAGTTTTCATAGTTTTAGGCAAAGGGCTAGATCGGGACTAGGCCTCCTTGGTTCAACAAGATGATCAACAAATCAGTCTAAGAGAAAGTTTTAAGGACTGAACTATGGGCAGCTGATAGGTAGGTAGGGAAAACCATACATCCTACTCAACATACATAGAACTGATGAATAAAACTTGGCAACAATACCTTAGGTTACTAAAGAGCAGCTAAGAATTCTTTAGCATAACTAAGGGAGAAAGAAAACATCAAGCTATGAAGATTCAGGGATTTTGAGGTGCCTCCATGGGCATATCTCAAAATCAATCTTTACTGATCTATAGCAGAAAGAAATATGAATTATGAGTGAAAACTAGAAGACAAAACACATTAAGAAGCACTATACCATTCTACCATGTCAAGGAATCCATCAACAAGCCTTCACCATTCCTCAAAAGCATCCAAGAGGCAGTCCAAAAATCATAACTCAAGTGTATTCTTCAAAGCTCATATGACCAATGTATTAATTCTTCTCTCAAGTTCAGCCTCCGATTTACAATGAGAACCATGGAATAAATAGGCTTGAGGGAGGAAAACCTCATGGAGCAACTAGCTATCCCATTGGCCAAGTCAAAATATCTAAACTTGTCCTTGAGGCTTTGCAAAGCCCAAGGCACAAAATATCCAATAAAATATCTAAAAAACTGCTAAAAACGGAAATTATATTGACTTTACATGATTTCCCAATGATAAAAATAGCTTAACGCACATTTGGGAAAAGTAGATTTTTGGAGTTCAAAAATTACAAAAATACTTCATATTTATGCCTGAAAAAGGTCTCCTGACTTGCTGAAGGAAAATGGCAGCCTTCCCGGTGTTGAAATGAGGCTCATGATAGCTCGTTGGAAAGCTATATGTGTCTACTTTCCGACGCAAGTGAAATCACCTCAATCTGATCTCTGAAAGTCCCTCAAAACTGTACCTGTGTGCAAAAACCCAGAAAATAGCAGACTGCTGATATGGCGGGCAGAATGTGCAAAATGAGGCTGTTTTTCGCCAATTTGAGAGGGCGAATGATCTTCAAATGCCCTGAAAATCGCTGGAGACCTGCTCATGGAATTATGGCATCCATTGGTATCATCCTCCTCCCTTGAAAACTCATCAAACTGACATGGCGAATTTATGAGTTTTTGGCCAAAAACCCAAAAAATGCCAAAAAAAAAAAAGTTGCCGAAACAGGCTCAAAATTGGCATGCATGACCCTCAAGGGTCCATAGAAACATGCTCCGAAGCTGAAGCCAAAATATCAAGGGCTGATATGTTTTTTGCTTCCTTCCGTGCTAGGCACCTCTCCTTCAACTTCTTTAATTTCTCTTGCGCTACCTTTAATTTTCGCCTGGAAAACTGATTTAGCTTCTGAAAGTGAAGAGTCCTCTTTCTCTATAGCTCAAGATCTCTATTTGCCTTCTCAAGCTTTAATTCCAAATGCTGGTTAGTTCTCTCAAGCCATGCTTCCTTGTTTTCCTCAATTTCCTGCTCAAAGAGGGCAGTGAGAGGAAAAGCTTCGAATTGAGCTTGTTCTTCTGCTCTCTGTTTCTCCAAGGCTCTTCTAAGCCCGATGGTCCTAGGCCTCTTTCGCTTAGGCTGGTCTTCCTCATCTTCATCATCAAACTTGCCAATGAGCTCTTCAATTCTTACTTGCGCCTTCTCTGCCTCTTTCTTATACTTGATCGCCCTTGCCTCATGAATGGCTGCATGATACTTCATTTGTTTGTTTTCAACCTCCAAGAAGTGGTTGAAATTCCTCGCCCTTTGAAGATCTTCTTGTAACGCCTCAATTTGCCCTTCTTTGTGAATGAGGAGGTTTTCAAGGAGGCGGGCCTCATTGTCACTATCATCACTTTGGATAGGGATAATAGCTAATTCACCTCCATGCTTTGCACTTTCTCCAATTTTACTTTTGCCTTTGAAAGCTAATCTGGCGCTTTTTCTCCTTGGCAAGCTAGAAGTGGTCCTTTTGGTCAATTTCCTCTTTTTAGGAACAGTTTTGGTCACTGTCAAGGAGGCAGCTTCAGCTTGCTGTCCTTCCTCAACATCCTGTCCAGCTTGTGGCTCAAAAGGCGCTTCAATTGTTTGCTCAACCTGTTGCTCTTCAATTTCTGTCTGCTGCTGTTCCTCTTCCGGTACTTGCTGCTGTTCATCAACCTATAGCTGCTGCTGATCTTCAAACTCTGGCTGCTGCTGCTCACTAATCTCCAACTGCTGCTGTCCCTCAAAATCTGGCTGCTGCTGCTCACTGCCTTCTTTTTCTCCCTGTGGTTCACAGCCCTCTCCTTCTCCCTGTTCACTTGGCTGCCCAGTGGTCATCTTGAGTTTTTTAGGGGTAGGCCTACTAGACAAAGGCACTGGGCGATGGACAGGCTGAGTAGGAGACACATGAATAGGAGGGACAGTGGCGAAATCTGCATGGCTAATGAATGAATCCCATGAAACCCCTTTCTTCTCCAGCTGGTGTAAGAAGATAATCTTGATCAAGGAATGATGAAAGAGAGAAGGGATTTGTTGAGGTGGAGCCTTCTTTTGGACAGTAGCTGCCATTTTCTCTATGCTTTTGGACAAAAAGTATGGAAGGTTTAATTGCCTGCTTCTGGTAAAATGCATCAACAAGCGGACATGATAGGCATAAATTTGGTTAAACCTCCCTTCACAAGTGAAATATCTCATTATGGCTTTCATCAGTGGAGCATAACTGTCAAGAAGATAGGAAAAAGGGAAAATAGCAGTGATGGTTTCCCTATGTTCAGGTTTGATGAAAGTTTTATAATCCTCTAGATCAAGATGAGCTTGTTTAAACCACTTTTCACCATGATACGGGATCTTGGTAGCCTTGGATACATACCTTGGGGAGATTTTGAAGTCAAGACCCGCTAACTGGAAGTGTTTGTCCTTGAATCTCGAAGCGCACAAATGTGTAAGTGGCGAGAAACTCTTGACTTCTTCTATCCTCTGACAGAAATCAAGACAGCCTACTTCATGGAAATTGAAAAGCACTGATGGGTGAGCATTGATTTCTTCTATGGAGATAGGCTCATATCTCTTATGTGGACCGCTCTTATGATCTCGTTTTGGAGGCATTTTGACTTTGACCAAACTTTGGAAGAGGCAAACTGCCTTTACTGTATGAACAATGCTTTGCTAGATTGAAACTGGCCACTAGACTGTTTGGACAGATATGGACACTGTGGTTTTGAATAAAATGTAACAATGTTTCCTTGAATAAACCACCTCATTACTTCTCAAAAATAGTCCTTCAACTCTGGATGCACTTCAGCCATGTAAAATTCTCAATAGGAAACCATCAATTAAAGATGAGACAATATGCTGTATAAATTTCCTGTATGTAGTGTTAAGCAATCATTCCTCCTGGTGAGTTTGTTAGAGATCAACCAACCCTTGCATTTTGCATCTATAAGACCAATCTTCAATATTAACACCCTGCTCCTTAGTACCTCTGTCTCAATGTTAAGTGGAATCACTGCATGACTCTTGCTCATACACAAAGAGCCCTTTTCATTTGTGAAGTTTTAAAAATTACACACTACTTTTGTACACCTACGCACTCAAAGTTAGAATCCCATCAACGAAGCTTAGGCTCCTCGGTGTCTTGTTCACCTCCTCAGAGTCTCTTTGTCAATCGGCTGTGTACTTCGGCTTCAAATATTAAACTCGATCATCAACAACCCTGCCTTCTAGAAAATGGCCCTGTTTCACCCCTAGAATCTCTCTGTCAACAAATCTTCAGAATGATACAATACAGTGCAAGGAAGAAGTAGACCTAGCTTGGGTGTAAAATCAGTGCACAGTGGTTTAGAAAACACACTCTTTGCTTGTGAGTTTAAGAGATACACCAACACATCTATACCTATGTTTCCAATATTAACTTCAAACACTAACAACTCTGCTCTTTAGAAAATGGCCCCTTTCACTTGTGAAGTTTTAAGAAATCAAACACCACTTTTGTACCTCTGCCTTCAATGTCAAAATTTAACCATCAACAACCTCTGTCCTTCAATATGCTGTTCACCTTTGGAAACTCTTTGTTAACAAATTCACAGTGGGAGAATACAGTGAATGAAAGGCAATGCAGCAGAAGTAGTGTCTTTGTGAGAAAATACCATGATTGCTACGTTTTAAAGTCTTTGATGTCGACCTTAACACAAAAACTCCTTGTTCGAGGACATTCTGCAGTCATCTAACAGTGCATCTCACCATGCAAGTGTGCCCTCTTTTCACTATTTGTATATCAAACAAATCTTACACATATGCTTCAAATGTCAACACACGGGTTGGGGGTGATAATGACGAGTTTTTTTTTTTAGAGGACCACGGAAACCTTTGGGGTTGAAGAGCGTAGCGAGCTTTCCTTTTTCAAAGAAAAAATGTCATGATTCCTTCCCTTGGTTGCATTTCAGCACGACCATGAAAATGTGGCAATGTGTGGGGGACTTTTGAATTTTTGAGGAGAAATCCTTTGGAGGAAGCTTGAAATGCACCGGAACCCTCCAACACTGGCGCGGCACTCCTTGAAGAAAACACGTCGCGCAGAAAAGCCCTTGTCGGGCCTGTCGGGTCGATCTGTCGGAAGGTCGGGCGGCCTTGTACAGGCGCGTCGCGCCAACGTACAGGCACGTCGCGCCGACAAAGGTGGCCTTTGTAAATTTCTGCCCAGGCACGTCGCGCCAGAACCCAGGCACGTCGCGCAGTTTTTTTCTAGGGAAAACCTGTGAATTTCCGACCAGATTCTCTTTGTCTCGGTGCTAGGGAGGCACGGGGGTGATTTTAGTTTTGAAATTTACAATATTTTCCCTCAACTTCATTCCTTTATATCAATTCAAAACAAGCCTTTAGCGGTCTCAAACTTTGGGAAATGAATTTTGGTTTCTTTTGACTCTGTTTTGTCTTAAAACAGTGGGTTTGTCATTTTAATATATAAACCCAAATATTTACTCTGACTCCGAGCCTTTAAACTTTGACAAATAACCCAAGCATATCTATATTATCTCTGCTATTGTTTTTAACAACGTTTGTGCTATCCTTTGGCTACTTCCCTTTAAATCATAATTCTCTGCTTTCTTGAAAAGCGCCCTCTGGACTTTGGGCATGTGACCGTGCATTGTTTTTTGATTCCTTCCTCATGAAACTCATTTCTTTTGACATCAATAGTATATATAATCATAATGTTCTCACCCCATGGAGTGTGTATTTTGAGATATTTTACTATGGGCGATGCATTTTGAAGCATAACCACCAAATTTTTACATATGTAAAAGACCTTTTTGCTCTTCCCCTTTCGTATCTTCCCAACGCATCTTTCTCGACTAATCGAAGCCAACCATGTCCAATGCTTTGGCCATCTACTCATGCATGGAGGAGGCTCTTCATCAGGTAAGGTATCCGAAGGCTTTTTGACCACTATGTTTGACACAGCCTTTCTCTGAATGTGGTGGTAAGTAAACCACTTGAACAACATCAATCTTAGCATCTTTACTTGCAAGCATTAGTGTGTTTCAGAAGAAACCCTAATCACAGTGACACTGTTTCCCTGTACTGTTCTAGGGGTGACTGAGATATTTATCATTTGGCTTGGTCATCTTATGACAGATTTCTTGACAAATAACCTTTGTGACTATGAAGGTTAATGCTTTTTTGAAAACCAAGGGCTTTCCTCCTGCCTGTGTAATGGCATTGGTTAACATCTGTTCTATTTGATCTTGGACAAAACAGGCTACTTAAGATTGGAATGTTCACTGATGACATGCTTTCTAAAGTTTCAACAATTCACATGATTTGCAAGTTTGAAATGAGCTCCTTTATCAGACCAAACTCCCCTTGCCTTTGAGCTAGCATATTTCCACTATATTCCCGTTATGATCAACACATTCCATAAAACCTGGAGTCCCCGTTTCATTTGTTTCAAGCTTAAGTCAAACCCCGACTCCTTGCCATCATCTCCAAGTCATTTGCCCGCCCCCCGCTTTATGGATGAAGGAGGTGCCCCAACCCTTGGTCGCTTTTGTAAATGAAGGAGGTTTTGGGCCTTGAAAATTTACCAGCTTTGTCGAGACAAAGGGTGACCTTTTCTACTGTGATTTTCATGCCGAAAAGAGCCGTAAAGTCCATATGAGTAGCTTTCGTTTTGCAGACATATCTCAGGCTTAAGTTACATTTAGAAGCAGCTGTTCCTCTAACTGTAAACTCAAATATTTACTCCATGAGATGAAATATATTTCCTGCCTTTGTAGAAACCATAGAACACTGTGAAAAACCTAATAGTCAGATTGAGATTGGGTTTTATGCAGTGCTGAGATCTAGGGGGTGTGAGTGGCGCGACTTAGGGCTGCTTGTCAAACTAATTTTCAAAGTAGGAGGTCAGTCATGGTTGGTCTGTAGCATATGGAGGCTTTTTGGCTTTTGGATGATTGCCAAGGGTGAAATGTCTTAAAGCGCCACTTCCTAACATAGGGGAGACTTTTGAAACAGATGTGGATTTGTCTTTTAAAGCTGATGGGCAGACCAATAAGGCTGAAGCTAGATAGGATTGTGACCATGAGGTTTTGACTTCGCCAGGGGTGGACTGAATAGGTAGAAGGGCAAAAAAAGTTTTAGGAGGGTTTTCTGGATGACATATTGACATAAGGAAATCAGTTTCTAGAAAACTCAGCTGTAGATATAGTCATTACTAACATGTAAAAAATACTGATGGCCAATGCAGCAAATCACCTGGGAGGCCACCTGATTCAGATTTTGTGGGGAATACCTCACAACATTCTGCTCCAAACTTAGATCTAGGAGGGATTGGAGAACTTGAAGACAAAGCTACAGCACTGGGAGACTTGGGTAAGCTCAAGAAGGAGGGAGACCTTCTTCCCTTATCATCATCACCCACTCTCATTTCTGGATCTACGCTGTGGGAGGAGAATAATGGAAGGAATGGCCTTCCAACACACACCTTTGGCATGGGAGATGTCAAGGAAGGGAGAAGCAACATGACAGAAATTTCTATTGATGCATCATCAACGCTGTCAATGTTGAGCAGTTGTTACACCATTTTTTGGTCATCTGACCTATTATCATTAGATGGACCCAAGTACACCATGTAAGACCAATTTTACCTTAAGTAAAATTTCTTTCACTATGTGAAATAACTTAGTAAAACACCTTTATTAAGTTGTTTATGGTCTAAACAGGAAACCCCAAAAGGAAATAATAAACAAATCTATATTTTTGTATATTTCCTCAAGGAATAATCAGTTAAACATCAATTTAATTATTATTCCTGGTCATATTTAACCCAAAACAAGGAAATTAATTAAATAAATCCTTATTTATTTGATTATTTCCTAGGAATAAGTTATTTAATCCTTATTTAAATAATATTCCTAGTTAAATTTGACCAAATCATTTATAAATAATTAAATAAATCATTATTTATTTAATTATATTTCCACCATTTCCTTAAAATAATAAATAAATCATTTATTTATTTATTATTTATAAATAAAGGATTTGACCTAAGTCAAAATCCTTTTCCCTCCAACAAATATAATAAAATATTCCTAAAAGGTGGTTCTAGAAGTTGGTTAATAATATTTTATTCATGCACCAAGTTCTAGACTACCCTAATATTTTGTTATAAATAGAAGGGTTTTCCCATTCATTTGTCATCTTTCATTTGCATATTAGATCACTTTGGATCTATAATCTTGGTCTGACTTTGAGCCATTATCATTGTCACATTCTCCATTATTTTCTTTGTGAGCTCCCTTTGAGTTCTATGTTTGTCTGGGTTTTCTACACCAACAAGAGAGAAATTTTAGATCTGAAATGCTGAGGAATTTCAAGAACCCATCCCATTGAGGAGAATTGGAAACACCTTTCTTGTTTTCCTCTTAGGTTCCCTTTAATATAAAAATTATTTCAAAAATATTGTTCTTGTCTTATCTATTGGATGTATGGAGCAACATTTCATCTATATTGCTTAATGTCTTTTTATGCATAGATATGGATTTGTGCAGCTTTATTTGGATCAACTAACTGCAGATTTGAAGATATTGGCAGCCATAATTGATGTTAGGGCTATTTTTTATGCATAGCTAAAGTGGTCTTTTTCCGACAAAAGATTCATACTAACAGCAGTTTAGATCTGTATTGGAAATCCCAACTATTGGTGGATTATTCCAAAGATCTTAAAACTTGTATGATACTTTATGAACAGCTGCATGAAGAGGGCTATTTAGTCCAAGGAGGAGTCATCTATCATCATGGTAGGATCTTCTTGTCTAGATCTTCTAAGCTCAAGGAGAAGTTACTACACGGAGCATACAAAGAGTTTTGTTTCAGCCATATGTATTCCATGATGATCTACAACATCATCATGAGGAGCTTTGATTGGGAAGGCTTCAAAGAAGAACTACATCAACATTTTCAAGAATGCATGAACTATGTGGAGTTGGGAAAGCAACATGACTCCATGAAGGGGTTACTTCAGCCATCTCTTCCTTCTTTTGAAAGGAGAGAAAGATCCATGCACAACTCCATGTGTATGAAGAGCATTGTTGGTGAATAATTTGATCATGTAAAGAATGTCTTATTTTCTGATTGTACATATTATTTCACCATGTTTATGTAGGCCATGAATCCAATTGGGTGTATTGTATCATGTAAATCTCATGGCAAACATTGGGCCACTAAAATTTCTGAATTTGGCCTCTCTCTTGATGTGCAAAGGGAGATTTTTCATCATGATCCCAAAGGCACCAAACATATCTCACACTTTCAGCCATAGTGCGATGACATGTGCGGCAAGTAAGTGGTGGGGAAACCACTTACCATACCTTGATCTGATGCAGGAAAGAGATGCACTGCGCTGGTATCATATGTGGGAATATGACCCATCTCCTCATGATCAAATTTCTGTTTGTGTATATGTAGTTTTGCTTCCATACATTGATGACATACTTGTACTTTTTATGGGATTGTATGGAGGGAGGATGGGAGGCATGTATGTATCACATGGGATGGAGACACTCTATGTATCCTATGCTACATGTTTCAGGGAGAGTATTGGTTCAACCATGTTTGTTTCATTTGAGTTTTTGACTCCTTGTGGATGGACTATGTACATCTCATGATGACTTTGGAGGAAAAATTCATGGAGGGTTGGATTGGTGAACACTTAGCTTATGGAGGAAGCTTAATTCATGATGGTGTCACCAATGGAGGAGGAGAAGTGTTGCAGCACTCACCTTATCAGTTGCTTGAGGACAAGAAACATTTTGGAGGGGAGGACTATAATATTCCCAATTAGCCCAAGCTAATGGGAATATTCAATTTTTTTTCATTTTCCTATTGCATGAATAAATGTGTAAAGGAGGACAATAAAAACTCCTAAAACAACAAATAAATCAATGCCACATGTGAACAAGTTTAAATCTGGGCTAACTAAACGAGCACCCTTAGGTGTGAAAGGGGTTGAATGTTTTGACTAGGTCAACCATGACCAAATCAATAGTGTTGTCTAGAAGAAGTGATCCTCATTGATGCACAATTCAGTTTTAGTTGGAGGTGGCACATGTGAAAGAAGCTAAATCATTGAGATGGTTTAGGGTTTTTAAGATCTCATTCTTATAAAAGGAAGAGGAGGACAACATGAGAAGGTTGTTGTTGAATGATATGTTATTTCTAAAGATTTTTTCTGTTTAGACATTTATTATTCTCCTTGTTATTTAGCAGAGAATAGTGTTGTTTAGCACTGGGTGTTCTTGAGCGGGAATCCCACCTCTTTCCTTGAGTAGCTCTTGAAAGAGTCTTGAATTTATTGTCCACTATCAGGCATTTTTCCAAGATCTTCTTCCAACTACAACGCAGATCCTATTGAGGGTTTGGTTGTCTTTGTAAGCAACAACAAGTCGAGGCTAGATCTACTTAGATCTAGGCCATTCTAGTGCCTCTTTTCAGTGGGAAAATCTTCTATCCCATTGGCAAGAGAGTATTGGATGATTGGAGCACATTTTTCAGATCTTGGCTTGAGGCCAAATATGTTCTAGAACCTACAACGCAGTTTTCATTCCAGTACTGCATTATTTGCAAGTGTACAGTTGCAGGGTGTTTTGGCACACTTTTGAAGGAGAGATTTCTAGTGTTGGGGATTTTCCCTTCACTATGGAGATCCATGGATTTCAGATCTATTCCATGTCATATTCAAATCTGATCTGAATACTGTTGTATTTTCTTCATAATTTTTGAATCATTCTACAGATCTACCGCATAAGATCTCAGATCTACTCCATGTACTTCACTTTTTGCTGAAAACACCAAGGGGCATTTGAAGAGGAGCCTATCTAGTGTATAGATATGATATAGATCTAACGTTTTGTACATGGATATGTTCTATATCTGAAGTGTAATATACTGCTATTTTATCCCATAAAAATAATGCTGTCAAGCTTGTTCAGTCATAATATATGGTTGCAACACCTCATTTTTGAGGATTTATTCATGTAATAGTCTTCTATTTCTGTTTTAGATCTTATGGGCTACAATATAAATCTGATTTGCTGATGTAAATGTCATTTTTGGGCCTCCATATTGTCCTCCTTCTCTTACTTTTCTGAAATACATTATTTCTCTGCAGTATTGTTTAATATTGTTGCTTATTCCCATTTGGGGATATTACAAATTCTCAAGCCTATGCTCTACAATTGGGACAACATTCCCCATGATTTTGTTGAGTCCAGTGGTTTGTTCCTACATTGGTTGTCCAATGAAGGTTCAGTGGAGAGTTGAATCACTTAGTGATTTCTCATTGAGCTGAGGAACCACTTGGTAGGTTGATACACATAATTACTTGTTGAAAAGAGGTTGAAAAACCACTAAGTTCTTTCCTTGGCATTGATAAACCACTTATGTGCTTTCCCAGTAAGCTGATAAACCACCTGAATAGTGGGATCTAGACTCATGTAGCACTTCCCTAGAAAATCTAGTTGATAAACCACCTATATAGTGTACTCATTCTCTTGGAAATAAGTAATACTTCACTAAGGTTTAGGTGAATCCATGTGATTGATTTCTATTGGGGTATAGAGTTACTGAGTTGCTTACTACTCATAGCAATTGATAAACCACTTGGATAATGGACTCCTCTCGCTCATTAGTTTGACTTCATTATGGTGTGAATTCCTGATACAATATATTTTTATTATAGATGCATTAAGGAATTACATATAACAGGGCATTTAAGACCATGAAACATAAACACATAAAACAAAGAACAAAGAGACCAAGAAACCAAAAATTGATTACAGAGTTCGTGCAATTCAGACTACGTCTCTGGGCCCTGCTCAACAACGGGGAGGCCTTTATTCATTAAGTGGCAAGAAGAAGAAGAAGTACAAGAAAAATTACATAAAACATCCTTATACCTCCAATATTGAAAATTCCCGAAAAATGGAGACTTCTGTTGCAGAAATAAACATCACCATCAGGTTCCTGTCACTAAGAGGTGTAGAATCCATATTAAAATTTCCCAATTTTGACATTGGATAATTTTAGACCCTCTGAAAATGTGGCTTAGATCATGGTTCCACTGCCTCCTTGGATGGCTCAGGGTTCCACTGCCTCGAACCGCGTGCCCACCTATATCTCGTTTGCCTCTGTTGTGCGAAATTTTGACTTTTTATATGAAAATTTAGGCAAGCATTACCACATGAGTGGTTTTGGCATTTTGGTTAAGATCCGAAATTGAAGGAGGAGGGGTCGGGGGGTCAAATCCCGCCCCTCCACATTTAATTATTGTTTTGTTTTAAAATAACGTACTGGTCGGTGGGCGAGTCCACTCCACGTAGCCGACCCAACCATGCCCCTGCCAAAATGGTTATCATATTGCATGGAGTGGTTCGGGTGGTGGGTTTGACAACCCACCCCCAACCGTTTGTTATATTAATGTTTGTGGTTATGGTGGTTTCCCGCGAGGTTTGGCGGGGGTCATGGCCCACTAACCCATAATGTCATATCTCTCTCTCTCTCTCTCTCTCTCTCTCTCTCTCTCTATATATATATATATATATATATATATATATATATATATATGTTGTGACATGGGTCCGATGTGTGGTGGGGGTCATGGCCCGCCACCCCATTTTTTTAATATATATTTTTTTGTTTTAAAAAATAACAACCCAAAATATTCATTTTAAAGGATTTTGGGGGATATTAAACAAAATAACAATCCCACAATTTTTCCCAGAATTTGGCCAGATTTCGGTGTCGAAAAATTGCAAAATTGTTGCCTCCTTAACCTGCCATATCACCAAGTCAACCCAAAAATTTGACCAGCTCTAAATTTCACATACGGACTCGGTTTGATGAACCGTTGATACCGTTACGATAAAAACGATGAGATCTTCAACTTGACACTGAGTTTGCCACATTCCTTCCACTTTGAATTTTGAGTCTTTTCCCTTACCACTGGTGTATGTAGATCCACCTAGATCAATCCTCCCCACTGAGGAGATTTTTGACCACCAAAAGAAATAACACATCCAACACTACTTGTGTCCTCGCCAAACCACACTTTCAATCACCTACATGTAAATCTAGCACATCCCTTACAATCATTTATAAACCATACATAACTCAATCAACCCCACACTTGCCAAGAGTTTATAACATACACTCTTGTTCAAGGATTACATAATAGAAGCAACACCCAAACTACACATGAAGGAAAAACATCACCATTGCTTCAGGAAGCGACGGAAAACACATCATCACTTTTACATTTATTTCCAATGCATGATTTACAAATTGTGCCCACAACAAGATACTACATCTAAAAAAACCACCTTTTAATTAATAAAGCAGACCACCATGAATTTGGTGGATTCATTTTTTGAACATTTTCACTTGTCGGTTCCTCTATCGATGCTTTCTGAGCTTGGATCATCTGACACGTGGCTTGTTGGTGTCCCACCTAGTTGCAATAACTACAACGATTCTTCCTCCTCCAAACTTTATGGATTGTCTTGGAACGCTTCCTCTTGATGTGCCTCTAATAAGTGCTCATGGATCCCTCATTGTCGCTAGGATGTGTTGAGGCACTCTCATCATCTGTCGTTGGTGGGTCATTGGCTGTCTTGGATCATTCCCCAACTTCCTTCCTGACGTACCCAAGTCCTACATAACGGGGTAATTCTTCTACTTTGATAGGGTTTATGATTCCTTGGTCATTAATGTCGATTCCCTTTCCCTGATACCACATATTCTTCAACAGTTTCGATCTAATACCTGTAGTATGTTTTTCAAAAGCAGGGAAATTGTCATCATGAAAAGTATGTGAAATCGAAGAAACACTTTTTACCTCAAGGGGGTGATGTTGCAGCTTCTCCAAGGCCTCGTCCTTAACTTGCAACTGGCGTAGCAACCTTTGTTTATCCTTTTATGCTTCATATAGGAGTCTCCTTAGCTCGGTATTCTCTGATTGAATGCTTTGATTTATATCCTCAAGTTCTTGGAGCCATGCCACATTGGGTGACCTTTTCATCTTTGGTACACTATGTGTTGAAATTTCTGTTTCATTGCCTGAATATGAACCCAAATCAATGGGTTCATCTGCTACCATTCCAAGAGCTGCAATCCTCCTTTAATCACCGAAATCTGATCCCAACTAAATTGTTCTACCTCGTGAAACTCCCACAGCCATGACCTTCTCATCTTCCTCTAATTCAGAACTTTGATCTTGTTACATGGTGGCAGCTCTCTTCTGCCTCTCCTTCCTGTCATCCCTCTTAGGTATCAGCTCAGTGTGCAGTTTCCAACAATTGTCTTTGTCGTGTCCTTCTTTCTCACAATGGGTACAAGAGGTCTTTGCTCCTCTTATTTTTGTTGTTGCAACTCTTTTTGGGTGGTCATTTTGTTCATATGTCTCCTTGTTTTTAATATGCATGGCCTTCACACTGGCCTCATCGATAGTAGTAGGCTTAAACAATAATAATGAATGTCTTATGTAACCATGTAAAGAAACGATATACTTAGTTACAATTTCTAGTGAATCTAACTGAATGTCTAAGTTCAATGCTTGTTTTCTAAATTGTTCAGTGAAGTTTTTCACATTTTTTCCTTTGCCTTGCTTTAGGTGTTTCCATTCCATTATTTCTTTTTTTATTGTAACCCAATGGGTAAAATTGATTTTTCAATGCGGAATAAAACTTGACCATGAGGAGAGAAGGTTACCCAGATTTTTTTTGCCTTGCAATTTTCTCTCCCACCAAATGAGAGAGGTGCCACTCAGTCGAAGGGATGCCAACTGGATACTTTCCTCGTCTTTCTTGATCTATTGAATCTAGTCAACCCAAAAACTTAACTCAAATAACTTTCACATATGGACTCTGTTTGACGAACAGTTCACACCGTTGTGATCAGAACGATGAGATATTTAACTTACCATTGAGTTTGCCACATTTATTCCACTATGAAGTTTGAGTCTTTTCCCTTGCCACTGGTGTGTGTAAATCCACATGGATCAATCCTCTCCACTGAGGAGATTTTGTACCACCAAAAGAAACAACACATTCAACACACTGCTTGTGTCCTCACCTAACCACACTTTCAATCACCTGTATGCAAATCTAGTACATCCCTTACAATCATCTATAAATCATACATAACTCAATCAACCCCACACTTTCCAAGAGTTTATAAGACACACTCTTGGTCAAGGATTACATAATAGAAGCAACACCCAAACTACACACGAAGACAAGACATCACCGTTGCTTTAGGAAGTGATGGAAAACACATCATACATTTATTTGTAACATATGATTTACAAATTTTGGCCACAAGAAGCTACTACATCTAAAAGAACCACCATTTACTTAATAGAGCAGACCACCATGAATTTGGTGGATTCATTTTTTGAACATTTTCACCTGTCATTTCCTCTATTGATGCTTACTAATCTTGGATCATATGACACGTGGATTGTTGGTGTCCCACCTCATTGCAATAACTACAATGATTCTTCCTCCTCCAAACTTTCCAGATTGTCTTGGAATGCTGCCTCCTGATGTGCCTCTGATAAGTGCTCATGGATCCCTCACTGTTGCTAGAATGTGATGAGGCCCTCTCATTATTTGTTGTTGGTGGGCCATTGGCTTTCTTGGGGCATTACCCAACTTCCTTCATGATGTACCCAAGTCCCGCATGACAGGGTAATTCTTCTACTTTGATAGGGTTTATGATTCCTTGGTCATTAATGCCGAGGCACTTTCCTTGATACCCCAACTTCTTCAACAGTTTGGATCTGATACCTGTAGTATGTTTTTCAAAAGCAACAAAATTTTCATCATCAAAAGTATTTGAAATTAGAGAAACAATTTTTACCTCAACGGGGTGATGTTGCAGCTTCTCCAAGGCCTCGTCCTTAACTCGCAACTGGTGTAGCAACATTTGTTTCTCCTTTTCTTCTTCCTGTAGGAGTATCCTTAGCTCACTATTCTCTGCTTGAATGCTTTGATTGATCTCCTCAAGTTCCTGGAGTCATGCTGCATTGCGGGAACTTTTCATATTTGGTACACTATGTGTTGAAATTTATGTTTCATCGCCTGAATCTGAATCCATATTGATGGGTCCCTCTACTGCCATTCCAAGGATTGCAATCCTCCTTTCATCATCGGAATATAATCCCAAGTCAATTGGTCTACCTTGTGCAACTCCTACATACATGACCTTCTCCTCTTCCTCTGATTCAGAAATTTAATCTTGTTTCATGGTGGCAGCTCTCTTCTACCTCTCCTTCCTATCATCCCTCTTAGGTCTTAGCTTAGGGTGCATTTTCCAACAATTGTCTTCGTCGTGTCCTTTCTCACAATGGGTACAAGAGGTCTTTGATCCTCTTATTTTTGCTGTTGCAACTATTTTTGGGTGGTCATTTTGTTCATATATCTTCTTTTTCTCAAGCTGCATGGGCTTCACACTGGCCTCATTGATAGTAGCATGCTCAAATAATAATAATGAATGACTTATGTAACCATGTAAATAACCGATACACTTAGTTACAATTTCTAGTGAATCTAATGGAATGTCTAAGTTCAATGCTTGTTTTCTAAATTCTTCAGTGAAGTTTTTCACATTTTGGCCCTTGCCTTGCTTTAGGTGTTTCCATTCCATTAATTCTTTTTGCTTATAACCCAATGGGTAAAACTGATTTTTCAATGCAGAAATAAAATTTGACCATGAGGAGAGAAGGTTACCCAGGTTGCTGCTGCCTTGAAATTTTCTCTCCCACCAAACGAGAGTGGTGCCACTTAGTCTAAGGGATGCCAACTAGATCTTTGCCTCATCTTTCTTGATCTGTTGAATCTAGCAGCAGACCTCAATCTGTCTAATCCAATTCTTGAGCTTTTCTGCGTTACATTCTCCTATATACATAAGCAAGTCAAACTTTACATCTAGTTCAAGGAATGGTTTTTTAGATGTATGCCTTTGACATCTACAAGAGTGATGAGAAGAAGAAGAGGAACTATCACTAGAAGATGGAGATGGAGGGGGCTCTTCTCCACCATCTCCATGGTTTACTGATCTGTGGTTGTCTACATTTTTCTTCTCAGGCTTGACAGTCTTCTCATACTCTTCAAATAGTTTGTCTACTTTCTATGCCATGTTGTAGAATGCCTTGTGGTAATTCTACTCTTCTTCCCAACGAGCTTCCTCATCTACCATGTTCCTTCTTTGTTGCACACATCTTTCCTTAGGATCAAAAGAATTAAGCTTTCCCTCGCCTCTTTGAAACTTATTTCTGGTTAGCATATACTCATGCAATTCGCATCAACAAAGACCTACTCTGATACCACTTGATCCAAAATATTTTGCTTACATATGCATTAAATAATTACATATAACAGAGAATTTAAGACCATGAAACATAAACACATAAAATGAAGAACAAAGAGACCAAGACAGCAAAAAATTATTATGGAGTTCGTCCAATTCTGACTACATCTCCAGGCCCTGCTCAATAGTGGGGAGGTCTCCATTCATTAAGTGGAGAGAAGAAGAAGAAGTACAAGAAAAATTATATAAAACACCGTTATACCTCCAATCTAGAAAATGCCCAAAAAATGGAGACCTATGTTGTAGAAACAAACAACACCATCAGATTCATGTCCCCAAGAGGTGTAGAATCCATATAATTTTTGCCCAATTTGGACACTGGACAATTTTGGACACTCTGGAAATGTGGCTCAGATCAGGGTTCCATTGCCTCCCTGGATGGCTCAGGGTTCCACCACCTTGAACCTCACACCCACCTTAACCTGGTATGCCTATGCAGTGTGAAATGATTACTTTTTATATCAAAAGTCGGGTGGACATTACCACATGAGTGGTTTGGGTGTGTTGGTTAAGATTCGCAATTAGAGGAGGAGGGTTGGGGGGTCAAATCTCGCCCCTCCGTATTTGATTATTGTTTTGTTTTAAAATAATGTACTGGCCGATGGGTGGGTCCGCTCCATGCAACCTGACCCAACCACGCCCCCCACCAAAATTGTTTTCATATATGCATGGAGCGGTTCAGGTGGCGGGGTTGACAACCTGCCCCTAACTATTTGTTATATTAATGTTTGCGGTTATGGTGGTTGCCAACGGGGTTCGACAGGGGTCATGGCCCGTTGACCCATAATGTTATATCTTTTTTTTTAATATATATGTTGTGACATGGGTCCGACAGGAGTGGCAGGGGTCATGGCCCGCTACCCCATTTTTTTAATATATTTTTTTGTTTTATTTATGAAAAAAACCCAAAATATCCATTTTAATGGATTAGAGGAGTATTAGACAAACTAACAATCCCAAAAATTTTCCTAAAAGTTGGCCAGATTTTGGTGCTAGAAAATTGCAAAATTGCTACCTCCTTAACCTGCCATATCACCAAGTCAACCCAAAACTTTGACCAGCTCTAACTTTCACATATGGACTCAGTTTGATGAACCGTTCACACCGTTGCGATCAGAATGACGAGATATTTAACTTGCCACTAAGTTTTCCACATTTATTCCATTTTTAATTTTTAGTCTTTTCCCTTTCCATTGGTGTGTAGATCCACCTGGATCAATTCCCATGGGAAATTAACTCCTTAGAATTTGAATCTAGATTAGGGGTGGTCAGGTGAAAGAAATATTGCAGTATAGTTGGTGTATGGTTGGGTAGAGAGTTTAAGTCCCTCCCTCAATTTTCATCCATTGCAAGTTAAACATATAAGTACATTTACTTGTATCCATTTTTACCATGAATTTTATATAAATGTATGGATCTACATTTCCTATGGAAGGTTGTTGAGATATTTGTATATTAATCGTGAATTATTTGCTTTATATGCTATCATGACTATGTTAAATTTATGGACACATGTGCTTCATTTTTATCCTAAAAAATCTATAGAGTTGTTGACTAGATTGTGCATGGTTTCCTAAACTCCCTCAACTAATTTTCCATATCATGTGATTCCATTTACTTGATATGTTATAAATTACATAACTCACTCTTTACTTCAAGTCTATAGATTACTTCACATGATCAAGAATAAATGCATACATTATGTGATGCATGAACATATATTAAATCCTGATAGTCACATGTTTGAGAATAACATAATATATTCATTCGACCGATGGAAGCATCTGGAGTGGGGCTTGACTAGAGAATTATGGGTGTGAGGCCAAATTACCTCTTGAATAAAGTTTGTATTTGGGTCATCCGGGGTAAGGGATTGTGCAAGTTCTTATAAACCACAGATGGTGGGTCAGGACTAGATATGCTTATGGATGCATGTGATATCTATAGATCTGAAGGTCTATGGTTCTAGCGAGCTTGCCACTTTGGAAATTTTGTGTGCACCCAGATTTCCCCCAAGACCGGATACAATGTGACTTTGTTAATTTTCACAATGGGGGTAAGGCCTTGTGGGATTTATGAAGGGATATAAGGTGGATAATTCCATATTGGTTGGGCTAGCTATGTCGATTCATTGTCAGCTCGACTATAAGTCTCATTGTAATATCCCAAAATAGGGAAAATCATCAATACTTGCACAGAAAACACATTTTTTAGAGATATGAGTTTAAACAGAAAAATGCAGCCCATGAATACATTATATATAATCTTATATCAACCATATCTGAAAGTAAATCAACAACAAATGTCTTTTGCCTAGTTAAATAGGCCTCCCATGCTCAAAACAACTTAAAAAGGATAAAACCCCAAGACTGTAACACACAGAAATTACTGCATAAAGAGACAGCACAGTTATTTGAGGGTTATAATTAGAAAATAGAGAGATAAATCAGATATTCTATTAGATTACTCAATGAGGCATAAAAAAATAGATCTAGTCTCCTTTTACATAGATCCAAGATGACCCGGCAAGGGTTTCTTGACAGAAATGATATACAAGAAATAACTGCTACAAATCAATGGATGAATCACGCTGTATAGCTGAATATATACATAAAAATGGCCAAACATGCATAGAAATGGCTGTAGACTCTCCTACTAGCTTTCTGGGAAAAAGGTTGATCCTGCTCTTAGGAAACTAGCTCGTAAAAGTGGAGTTTCAACCCCTCCCACTACAACACCTTAACGAATAACATAGTTTCTAGAAGGGACTGTGTTTTTGTTGAAGGTAACTAGTTGGCCTAACACAAGATAGTGGAAAATGCAGCTCAGTAAGCTCCTCTTAGATTTCTTAAACAAGATCTCCAAGAAAGAGTAGGGAATTTGTAATGTTCCCAATTTTTAGCCTCAAGCTAAAAGGAACATTATAGTTAGTAGTATTTTATTTAATTAAATAAAATGGGTAAGAAGGCACCATAATCCTTGAGAAGGAAGAATCAACACTCCTCATGTGAAAGGAGGAAGAATAAAGCAGCTAAATTGAGCACCACATGGTGTGAACAGGACTGGATCATGCTTGATCTAGACATTTTGACCAAGTCCACATGCACTGTCTAGATACACTGTATCTCCTTGATGGACTACATAGTTTTAGAGGAGGATCACATGAATAAGTTGGAAGGCACATGTGGATGGTACCCATGGTGGAGAGGAGCACTTGCTATATAAGAAGAGGACGAGAGCCATTGTTCTTCATGCTTGATTATTATTTTGCTTAGTCTGTTGAGACTTCGCTCCTCTTGTTGTTTAGCAAGAGTGCAGTGCTACATAGCACTAGGATGTTACCAGTCAGGAATCCATACCTCATCCTTAGGGAAGGAGAGGTTCTAGAGCTGAATTTCATCATTCCGGCATTTGGCCAAAGCTAGCTCCTTCAGTCACAACATTATTCTTGGAGCAAGATAATTTTGTGCTGCTGGGTGCATCAACAAAGGATATCTTGAGTTGTTCCGTGCCTTTTCCTTAGTGGAGGGCTCAGATATTCATTGGAGGATTAGTGAGGAGGAATCCTAGGTTTATTTTCATATCATTGGCATCAGGCCAACCATCCAGCTTCCCTCACAGTGCAGTTTCCAGCTTGATCTGCGTTATTTTGGCTAGCAGTTGTTGGGAGGGTTATTTGAGCTCATCAGGAGGAGTTGTTTCTGAGTGATAGGATCAGACTTTTGCTTAGATACACTATCAAAGGATGGCATCACTATTTCTTATCTGCTTCAGCCTCATTTCATATTTTGATTCAGTTGCAGTGACAAGTTATTTGTCACATTGTACATTTTCTGGCATTTCTAGCAATCTCTCCTAGATTGGCTAGAAATCTTGTACTGGAGCCCATTATTCTATTATTGAGCATCTATTTATATGTATCAGCCATTTTTCATGTATATTCATCTATAGCAGAAGCTACTCTCATATAGGCAGCGCTGTCACTGCCCTCCGGCATTTTGTGCATTTGCAACAACTCTTGTATTTCATGTGTTGATCATTGGAGGTTGATTCTGGTAGCTTGAGTGGCTTGTCTCTCAATATATTTTTGTATATTTTAGCTGATATATTAATGAAAATGATGGATGTATTGTATTACATCTTATTTTGTATTCAGGTTTTCAGAGTTTCATGAGTGTGTTCATGTATTGTTGTAGGCTCTCTATTTGAACAGTTTCCTAAGGAACCTAGTTTGGGGAGATCTGAATAACTCCTCTAGGATTATTTCTTTGAGCTAATATTCTAGAAGAGTAATGTATGAAGAGTAAAAAAAGGGATCCAAGTCCCGGTTTAGTCTATTTTTACATTTAATTCCTTATACAGTGTCCTTGAGGACCATAAAGCAAAAATACCCCAAAAAGGAATATTACAGTGGTATCAGAGCATGATCTTTGGCTCAGCCTGTGGCTTCAAGCCAAAGTGTTGACTCCCTAAAGGAGGAATATTTCAAGCTCTATAGACAGATTTTGTAGATGGCTAGGTATCCTCTAGATCTCATCCTTTTTTCAAAGGTGACATATCTAGTAAATGCCCCTGCAATCAATCTCTAATAGAATTTTGATATTCCTGAGAAGGGAACTTTACAGCTGTGCAGCCCAAGATAAAATTCCATTAGAAGGAGGAGCTCCTCATTTAGAATAGGATATGTACAGAGAAAAAAGAAGAAGAGGAATGACGGAAGAGGAGGTTTCCCTTCTTCTTTTCCAGACCCTGGAGGGTATCATTGAAGATCTTGAGGAGATAGAAAAGGAAAACTAGAGAAATTTCCTGAGAGGGTTTTTGGATAGAGCAAGCCTTAGTTGTAACCACGTTGGGTGTGAGAATTCAGCCACACATGCAGATCCACAGCGCAGTACATTTCCCACATCTACTGTAGGAATAATGGACGAAGAAGAGTCACCAAGGGAGGAGACCTTGAGTGATTTTCTTTGGGAGTATGAATCTCAATCATGGAGATTCGAAGTGCACTTGGACTTCCAAGAGTTTTGTAGACTCAGGGGAGAAAGATCCAACAGCTACAAAGGGAGAAAGAAATATATATTCTTTCTATCCATTTTCGATGGATTAGCAAGGTGCAAAACCACAACTTGGGTAGAGGAGCTCGATGCATATTTTCAGCTGCACCAAGTTGCAGCCAAGGAGGCCATCACTACAGCAACACTGCATCTCAAAGGTATGGCCCATTATTGGTGGTTTAAAATTTCTATTTCATGTTATCATGCAAATGTAAAAACCTATGATGAATTCACTAAGGGTTTGGTGAAGAAATTTGATGGGAGTCAATGTGAATCATCATGCATCATATCTTCAAACACTTTGCATACATTGGAAGGAGACATGAAACAAACTCCACTCCACATTGCTAGAGGGGAAGAGAACTGGAATGATGACTTGCTAAAGGAAAAACCCCCATTGTATGAAGGGCACTCTTCAATTTGTGATAACATGAAGATCCCTCTTTCAGAAGAAGACCGAAATCCATGGTCTCTCATTAAAGAGGAGGCATACTCACATAATGATGAAGAGAAGATGCATAGAAGAACCCACAGTGCTATATCATTGGAGGGAAATCCATCACCACATGAAGATGAGATGGGAGCCATTACTTCCATGAGAGGATTCCTTCTACCTATGTAAGGATTCCAAAGGGGACTACATGTGGGGACCTAGTCACAATTCCTGAGCAGCATGCAGTAGTATTGGAGGATTGTGAGATGAAGGATGGAGGAGGAGAAAGGGATCAGCATTCCGGGGGAATGAGAATTCACCCTTATCTTTTGAGGATATTTCCTTCACATGGGATAGAGACTGCACTGCATAATGGAGAGAGAGACCATCCATTCCTCTAACATACACAGTCTACTTCCCATTTTGATGTCTCACTACAGGGAGGCATTCCACATGGGAGGCCACCGGACCCAGCATTGAAGAGAGGAGTCTTACTTTGGGATTCACCACTCTTAGATTTTGGAGAGGTGAAAATTCTAGAGGAAGACTTTGGCATGGGGGATGTCAAAGTAGCAGGCAACAACATGAGGAGAGCTTCACATACCAGATCACCAGCGCTGTCTTTGAGGAGGATTGATCCTTATTGGAGGTCTCAGCTTTTGGTAGAGTACTCCAATGATCTTGGTGCATGCATGATTCTTGATGACCCAGATGGAGATGACAGATACATGGTGGGTGATATGGTCAACTATTCCTATGGCAGGATCTTCTTGACTAGATCTTCTAGTCTCAAGGAGAAGTTGCTGCATGCAACACATGAGGACTTCTCTTCTATGCACTTTGATGCATATTTATAGTTTATGGAGGAGTTCACTTGGGAGGCCATCAAGCATGAAATATATCAGCATATGGAGAGATGCATAGCCTGGATGATTTTTGAGAGGTTGGCACAACCATTTCCCTACTCATTAGAGGTGAGGGAGAGCATTCAGATGAGCCATTTCAACTCAAGGTCTCAAGTACATGGTAGAGAAGGTATAATTTCACATTATGTTTTGTACTTCTTTATTTTATATGAGCAGCATATTTTATTGATGAGGATCATCCCTTCTTGTATTTTGTATGATGTACTTGCAACTACTTGTAGCATTGATTTTGGCTACCTTAATGGTGGTTTGTGGGGGAAGCCACATACTTCTTGGTGTGCACCATTGATACCAAATTGTACTTACATGTTTTAAACTTATGGGATGTTTGTGGAAGGAAAAAAGTGGCTAGTAAATCACTTGTTATCTTTTTTTTTTAGGCAGGCATGGAATGCACTGCTTTGGTTCCTCATATGGAACTATGATTCCCTCTCCGGTTGCCATGTGGCAACTTGTTTTCATTGTATTTTTCTTCCATATGTTTCTAATGTTTGTATACTCATTAGAGGCTTTGTTTGGAGAGTGGGCTTGGAGTTGAAGATGCCCATTAGGAGTATGATTCTCCCCTTTTCACATGTTGTATGTTTCAAGAGAAACAATGCGCACACCATGATTTCCATGTCACTACTTCTCTCTTCATGTAGGAAGAGCTATTGGGAGAGAGTGTGTTGTTGGAGGAGGCACTTCGTGGTTGATTCATTTTGTGGGGAGGCTTAGGCCTATTGTAGAGGCCATGAAAATTCAACCCAATATCAGCAACCCCCTCACACTTATCATAAATGGAGGGAGAAACTACACGGATGGGAAAATCTAAACTCTCCATTTAGCCCCAATATGTTGCATAGGTCTGGGGATGAGGACTGCTTTGATGAGCTACCTAATATGGCTCATTTCATTTGGATGATTGCATGGGTGAAGGAGTCACTCATTGGGAATAATACTTCCCATGGCCATTGAACAACAAAGAGATTTCCACTTGCATCTCCTATTATCTCATGATGTATACTTTGGTTTTACACACTTGGAGGGATACATGGAGGACAGATTCATTGCACATTTTGATGAGCTATGGTGGGTTCTATTGATGAGGAGGCCACAAGAAGGGGAGGAGGAAATTTTTCTCTACCTTTTAGTTGCTTGAGGACAAGCAACATTTTGAAGGGGGGGGACTGTAATGTTCCCAATTTTTAGCCTCAAGCTAAAAGGAACATTATAGTTAGAAGTATTTTATTTAATTAAATAAAATGGGTAAGAAGGCCCCATAATCCTTGAGAAGGAAGAATAAACACTCCTCATGTGAAAGGAGGAAGAATAAAGCAGCTAAATTGAGCACCACATGGTGTGAACAGGACTGGATCATGCTTGATCTAGACATTTTGACCAAGTCCACATGCACTGTCTAGATACACTGTATCTCCTTGATGGACTGCACAGTTTTAAAGGAGGATCACATGCATGAGTTGGAAGGCACATGTGGATGGGACCCATGGTGGAGAGGAACACTTGCTATATAAGAAGAGGAGGAGAGCCATTGTTCTTCATGCTTGATTATTATTTTTCTTAGTCTGTTGAGACTTCGCTCCTCTTGTTGTTTAGCAAGAGTGCAGTGCTACATAGCACTAGGGTGTTCCTGGTCGGGAATCCCTACCTCATCCTTAGGGAAGGAGAGGTTATAGAGCTGCATTTCCTCATTCCATAATTTGGCAAAAGATAGCTCCTTCAGTCACAGCATTATTATTGGAGCAGGATAATTTTGTGCTGCTGGGTGCAGCAACAGAGGATCTCTTGAGTTGTTCCTTTCCTTGTCTTCAGTGGAGGGCTCAGCTATTCATTGGAGGATCAGTGAGGAGGACTCCCAGTATTATTTTCATATCATTGGCATAAATCCAACCATCCATCTTCCCTCACAGCATAGTTTCCAGCTTCATCTGCGTTATTTTGGCTAGCAGTTACTGGGAGGGTTATTTGAGCTCATCGAGAGGAGTTGTTTCTGAGTGAAAGGATTGGCCTTTTGCTTAGATACACTATCAGAGGAGGGAATCACTATTTATGATATTCTTTAGCCTCATTTCATATTTTTATTCAGTTGCAGTGACAAGTTATTTGTCACATTGTACATTTTCCGGCATTTCTAGCAATCTCTCCTAGATTGGCTAGAAATCTTGTAATGGAGCCCATTCTTATATTATTGGACATTTCTTTATATGTATCAGCCATTTTTCATGTATATTCATCTATAGCAGCAGCTACTCTCATATAGGTAGCGCCGTCACTGCCCTCCGGCATTTTGTGCAGCTACAGCAACTCTTGTATTTCATGTGTTGATCATTGGAGGTTGATTCCTGTAGCTTGAGTGGCTTTTCCCTCAAGATATTTCTGTATATTTTAGCTGATATATTAATGAACATGATGGCTGTATTGTATTACATCTTATTTTGTATTCAGGTTTGCAAAGTTTCATGAGTGTGTTCATGTATTGTTGTAGGCTCTCTATTGAGCAGTTTCCTAAGAGACCTAGTTTGGGGAGATCTGAACAACCCCTCTAGGATTATTTATTTGAACTAATATTATGGAAGAGTAATGTATGAAGAGTAAAAAAAGGGATCCAAGTCCCGGTTCAGCCTATTTTTACACTGCCTTTCTTATACATTTTCCTTGATGACAATAAAGCAGAAATTCCCCAAAAAGGAATATTACGGAATTCCCGCATGAGAAGACCCTTGCACTAAATAGTGCAGAAAACTTAGCTAAAAAACCAAAGAATGAAAGAATTCTAAACAAACCACATACAATATAATCTTCCAATCCTTCCCATATGGTTTCCATCTCCTCCATTATATAGTTTATGAGCTTCCTCACCAAGGGTCCCACCCGATTATGAGGTTGCTTCCATGCAAAGGCTCCTCCACCACAATTACACTGTCTCCATGTGCCTTGCTCATCCTTTTACAGCATTGTTTGATATAGTCAATCTTGACTGGATCAACCTTGAATGGATCTTCATGCCTTGTCTCCTTTCACACTCAAGGTGCCTTCATTTTGACTAGCTAGATTGATCTTCATTCACATTGAGATGTCTTCATTTAGGATCCACTCCTCATATAAAAAAAATTTTGACTTGGTAAAACTTGATTTGTTCCACAAATTCTAGACCCTGCTCACACATGTGGATGCTTTATCTAGTTATTACATGATCCATTTTCACATTATGAGGGATTTTTATTAATACTTGAGCAACTTATGAGCCTCCTCGCCCATTTATTCATCTATCTATATTTTAAAAGAAAAATTAATATTCCTATTATTTGCATGCTAATTTAGGAATATTACAGTCTTCCCCTCCCAAATGTTGCTTGTCCTCAAGCAACTACAAGGGTGTTGCAAAATCTCCCCTCCTCCTCTTGTGGCCTTCATGTCCAATAGTTCCCACCATTACTTAAGAGATTCTGCAATAATTCTGTCTCCCAATGGTTCCTTCCAAGTGTGCAAGTTGGCCTTTGGTGGATAAACCAAATGGCTCTTATCATGGAAGAAAGGAAGGTCTACATGGAAACCTTCTTGCTGATCAAGGGCCTCCTCAAGATAGAAGTGATGACAATCATGGGGAATTTTATCATCAATGAAGGACTCCCACCTCCATGCTATCATCCAAATGAAATGAATCACCTCCCAGCTTGGTAATTCATAGTAAAGATCCTCCCAAATTCTCATGAGAGGAATGTCCCAAGTGCTCCAAACAATCATATGGCCTACCTCATAAAGAAGCAAGTGATCTACTATGGTAGCCATATCCTTTCCCATGCTACCCTTGAAACATGTAGTGCAAAAAGTGTGGGAAATTTATTTCCCAAAGGACACATTCAACCAATGTGCCTCTCCTCCAATCATGTCCCCAATAAATATAAGAACATTTTCATCATATGGAATCATAATTGAAATCATGCTAGCTGCCATATGAAATAAAGGGGAAGGATAATGGTTTCTCATGTGCAACCAATGCAGTTTTACCCCCAACTGCCATAGAATATGATATGACAAGTGTTCTTCCCAACACTTGTTTTCTGCCCCATCCTTCTTGCATGCTTGGAGAAGGTGTATGATAGTTGGTGCTAATGAAGCACACCATAAAAAATACAACATCTCCCCAAAATCTATTAGGGGGTGGTCAATATCTCCATTTTTCATGGCCCAAAGTGGCTCATGAAACCCATAAGAAAGAGTTCCCCCTCTTGGAGCCAAGACCTGCACATGAGTGTTAAGAAATACAAGTATAATATATCATGATGTTTAGCGATACAATGTTTATCATATACTTGGTTTTAATCAACAATGTAGCTCATGGATGAGCTCCTTCCCACGCTCAATGAATAAGGAGGTGGTAATGATAACTCTTCCCAAGAGCTATGTTCCCCCTCAACCTGCAAATGATTCATGCACTTAATCATATGAGAGTGCATCACTTCTTTGAAGCTTTCGCACATGAATCAATCTAAGATATTATGATATGTTCTAATGAAACCAGTGGGTTTTGAAAGCAAGATCTTATAGGCTGCATTAAGTAGTTTCTTCTTGAGCTTGGAGTCTCTAGCCAGATAGATCTGATCATGGGAATAAATGACTCCCTCAACTAATTTATACCTCCTATCCATCACTTTCCCATCAAGAACCTTACATGTGAAAAGGTCCTTGGAGTATTCCATCAAAATTTAGGAATCCCAATAAGGATCTAGGCTCCCCAATAATGACATCATTGTAGAAATCTGAAATGCAGCCCCTGTCATAGCATGGCTCTCCTCCTTGACATGTTTGATGTCAAAGTCACATGTTGGAGTACTATCAACTTCCTTTTGCTACCTCCTTTGCAGCTGATCTTGCTCAAGACAAGATTGAAGTAGATGGAAGTCAACCTCCCCTTGGAAAGTCCTTGTCTTCCAAAACTTCCTCAATTTGGCCCATGCATGCAAGAGTGTTGACATCCTCTTGTCAAGTTCAGAATTCTCTTTTGTGAGTGAAAATATCATTGGATTCCCCAAAGATATGGAGTTTCCATATGACATCATGTCCATGCCATCATAGACTTCTGAATTCTTTTTTTTTAGCACAAATAACTAAGTGGGAGATAGCAATGTCCAATTCAAAAAACTGCTTATCTCTTCTTTGAATCCATGAAATATTCTTTGCATTGTGCTAGTTTCTCCCAGAGCTCCCTCCTTAGCCAAGTATGCATATGCTGCCCATAGTTGAGAGAAAACTTTAGTTTTCCTCCCATCAGGAGGTCTCCCTGGTGGAATGCCTCCATGTACAGAGATATCAAGGCATAGAGCAGGATGTGTATGTGTGTGGACATATCTGTCTTTGCCTTTCTGGCATAGATCCTCTTGCCTTCTTTGTGCATCAATATTCTAAAATAAAGAGGGGTGTATTCTCCTCATCATGTGGTGCTTTCCCTCCTCTTTTCTTTCTTCTATCTTCAAGATCTTACCTTTTGATAATGATGGCACATGATGCACATGGATTGTGCCACAATCTCCATATGTGAGATTCTTTGGAACTCCTTGCAAGAGTGCAAGATTTTCTCTCCCTGGAGCAAGTGCTCCATCTTCCTCTTCATGAGGTCCTATATGTATTCTTGTCATGACTGCGTTATCATCTTCAGCCTCTTCAATAATTGAAAATGCCTCATCATCAATAAGAGACCTTAGATCTTGGTCTTCTTTTGAAGGAGGAATCTCCATGTCTTCCTCTTGAGAAGAAATCCTTTCATGTAATGGGGACTTTTCCCTTGGAAATATATCATACAAGTTTCCATCACCTTCAATGGTTTTCTGAAATGGAGCTGAACTTAGGGACCCTTCCAATCCATGCAAAAGTTTTGATTGATGTGGTTTGACAAGCTCCATAGAAAGTGTTTCATAATATTCTTTATCAAACTTTTCCATTATTCTTCTAATGAATTTTGCATAAGTAGGTGTATTTTCATTCTTTGAGGAAAAAGATTCAAACAACCACCAAGCATAAGCCTTACCCTCAAGATGCAGCACTGCTACTTTGATGGCTTCTTTTTCTGAAACTTGATGTTGTTGCACATAGGTGTCTATCTCCTTCACCCAAGCCCTAGCTGGACATTTAGGTGATCCATCAAAAGTGGATAGAAAGAATCTACCCTCACCACGTTGCTTGCCCTTTGTGATCCTTTCTTCTTTGATATTGAAAAACCCTTGGAAGTTCAAGTGGTCTTTGAACCCCTTAGATTTAGCTTCATACTCTTGCAAATAATCACCAAAAGTCTCCTGCTTTGGCACATCTCCTTCCTGCTTCTTCTTCTTCATGAAAAAGTGGTTGATAGAGTGTTGTAAATCCGATGATGTGGCAAAATTCTCACACCCATGAGATGAGGAATTAGATCTTTCTTCATGTATAGATCTTGAAGATATTGTTGAGGGACTTCTATGTCTTTCCCTCCTCACTTCTTTGATGTCTTTACTTCTACCCTACAGAGTTTGAAAGAGAAGTTTTCAGAACCTATTTCCTCCAGACAATAAGGGTTTTCTTTGATCTCTCTTGCATATCTTCTTCTACCCATAATAAGACTCCATGATGGATGAAGAATACAGGTTGAGCCAAGATTAAGGCTTCGATACCACTGTAATATCCCAAAATAAGGAAAATCAGCAATACTTTCACATAAAATGCATTTTTCAGAGATATGAGTTTAAACAGAAAAATGAAACCCATGAATCCATTAGATATAACATTATATAAACCATATTTGAAAGGAAATTAGAAACAAATGTCTTTTTCCTTGTTAAACAGGCCTCCCATGCTCAAAACAACTTAAAAATGATAAAACCCCAAGACTGCAACACACAAAAATTACTGCATAAAGAGACAGCGCAGTTATTTGAGGGTTATAATCAGAAAATATAGAGAAAAATCAAATCTTATATTAGATTACTCAATGAGGCATACAAAGAGAGATCTATTCTCCTTTTACATAGATACAAGATGACACGGCAAGGGTTTCTTGACAGAAATGATATACAAGAAATAATTTATGAAAATATATGGCTGAATCACGCTGTATAGCTAAAGCTCTACATAAAAATGGCTGAAAATGCAAAGAAATGGCTGTAGACTCTCCTACTATATTTTTGGGAAAAAGGCTGATCCTCCTCCTGGGAAACTAGCTCATAAAAGTGGGGTTTCAACCCCTCCCACTGCAACACCTTAAGGAATAACACAGTTTCTGGAAGGGACTGCATTGTTGCTGAAGGTAACTACTTGGCCTAACACTATATAGTGGAAAATTCATCTCATTAAGCTCCTCTTATATCTCTTAAACAAGATCTCCAAGAAAGAATAGGAAATTCTGCATGAGAAAACCCTTGCACTAAACAGTGCAACAAACTTAGCTAAATAGCCAAAGAATGAAAGAATTCTAAATAGACCACATATAATATAATCTTCCAATCATGCCCATATGGTTGCCATCTCCTCCATTATATAGTTGATGAGCTTCCTCACCAAGGGTCCCACCCCATTAAGAGGTTGCTTCCATGGAAAGGATCCTCCACCACAATTATGTTGTCTCCATGTGCCTTGTTCATCCTTTTACAGCGTTGTTTGATTTAGTGAATCTTGACTGGATCAACCTTGACTGGATCTTCATGCCTTGTCTCCTTTCACACTCAATGTGTCTTCATTTTGACTAGCTAGATTGATCTTCATTCACATTGAGCTGTCTTCATTTAGGATCCACTCCTCATATAAAAATGTTGTTGACTTGGTCAAAATTTACTTTTTCCACACATTTTATACCCTATTCACACACGTGGATGATTGATCTAGTTATTACATGATCCATTTTCACATTATGAGGGATTTTTATTCATACTTGAACAACTTATGAGCCTCCTTGCCCATTTATTCATCTATCTAGATTTTAAAAGCAAAATTAATATTCCTATTAGCTACATGCTAATTTAGGAATATTACACTCATGGATGGAGATTATTTGGGGTTCTGTGGGACATTGCAACATGGATTATTTTGTGCACCCAAAATTATCTCCAAAACTAAATACAAATGAAACATCTAAAAAGGGACTAGGCCCTGTGGGACTCAATGGTTTGAGTCAAGGTGGCATGTGCCGCATAGGCACAGTGGGACTATGTGGATGTCACATAGTGGTCATCGCCAATGTGGCGATATATAATTTTTCAGATTGTAAATAAGCATATATTTCGATCTGGGAGTCTAATTGAGGTAAATTTTATATCGTTTGTTATGTGGAATTATGAATTACGAATAAAACATTCTTCCCTAAATGTGGTGCTATGCGTTTAGAACAAAAGGTTAAATATTTTTCAGATACTTTTCCTAACAATAAATAGACACACAGAATAGATCAAGAAACCTACTTGGGGTCCAAGCGCTTCCTATTCTCCTTCTGTCACTCTTGTTGTAGCTTCAAATCCAAGCTAGATCGCCAAAATATTTCCTGCAAGAATGAACACTAAACAACAAAGATATTGCAATATACATAAGCCTATTCAAGTTATTCAGTTAAATCAATGAAACATGAACCATATACATCATATAAGAATTCATAATATGAAATATAGAAGCTTATATAGACACATATGTGGGAAAGTAAGCAATAATCTTTATTAATGGATAGAAGGGGAGGTTACAACCAGCGATTAATTTCCATCTCTAGCATCATCCCATCCTCATCACAATGAACATCTCTCCAACAACATATCACTGAAATCAAATCCTCAATTGAAATTCCACCAACATTTCTCTACTCAATTTCTTCCTTCTCAAGCACTAAGATTTGTGCTCAATTTATAGGTGAGATGAAGGTAGTTTCAAAATCAATTACTTTATAATAATATGCAAGACATGTTCCAAATATCATAGGTGTCAAATGGACACATGGATTCGACGTTTGACAGATATGCACTCTTCTAGAAGGCACTGGCAAAGTGGAGATTCCAAAACAATGAGAATTTTTCTCCTAATTGACCAACGCACCCTTGAGTTTCAGGAAGTGCTTTGCAGAGCACCCTTGAATGGAGGTAACTGCATATGCAATGCACTTAGACCCTTGAGAAACTGCGTTGGTGAGCTCATAGATGTTATAACATATACTTCAAATCTTGGAAACCTTGCAATGGAAGTCATGGATGATTTTTCTTTGTTCTTTGTCTTAGGGCATGTAGCAATTGAGATGATAGGGGATGATAGACCCTATTCATTGGTTCTGTGGATGATGTCCAGTTTAATAAGGTCATTGGGAATGATGCCCAAATTGACCTATAACAGATTTCCCCCTTAAGCATGAAGTCATAATAATAACAATATTGTTTGAATGAGATGCTTTACACTATGATGGATTGGAGCTCAAGCGGAGTGATGACTTGCATCAATATTACAATACATTACATCATGATATATCCTCTTAATCACGAATTTTTGAGGGAATTAATTCCCATACTCAACACATAAATTATCTAATAACATGTACATAGTGCAGAAATTCATCTACATTGGAATGTTGCTCAATACAGACATGCCTACAGATATAGGCCCATGTTCGGATGACGATCTATATGTAAGGTCACTGTATAGATGATGTGTACAACAATCCTGAAGTTGCAGCCCAGATGGATGAAACTGGATCCGAGGTCTTCTTATCTCATTCACTCGATCATTCGGGTACAAGTCTAGCCATGCGAATATATGATTTGTAGTCGAACATGGTAAGACATCGTTTGATTACTAGCCAATGATGTGAGCTGTTAACAAACATGAGAGAACCACCATTGATATCAATGGCCCTCAAGGTACTGAATTACACTTCATAAGGCATGACGAGATGATTTGATGTCGAATGCCAAACAAAATCTTTCGATCAAAAGTCTAGAGGCGAGGATCTTGTCGATGTTGTAACAAGCCTCATGATACTAGAATATGATGTTTCTAAGTGAAATTCCTGGATGATGATTTTTTGTCGACAGGAAGCCACTTTATTGTGAAATGGGAGTTACTAATTTCAGAGACAAAGGATGACTTGATATAGCAATGTTCAAATATGGCTTTCATGAGAATGAAGGTTTATGAGTATTGCAGTAGGATGGGTATTCACTGGATGACTTCTCTTGAACATATCGATGACATTGAGATGAGTTGGCAGCATTGACCCCAAACCGAAGTGAAGGTATGATGAACCATAAGTATGAATGAACCGTCAAGAAGATTACCCAACCCAAAAAGTCATGGTGATGGAGTGAAGTGTCATGTTCAAGAACGACCTTCTATCGTAAAAAAATTTGTTCACTTTCCCAAATTTTCCCCAGTCATTTTCCGACCAATAACTCTTTATTTTTTAACAATATTGAGGAGGATAACATGTGCTTGATCTATAATTCAACCCTTCTGGAAAACAATGTATCACTATTTAATAATTTAATGATTCTAGTGATGAATGAAACTCGATTCTTGCCATGATCGACAAGACTGTTGCTATTTTATGCTTTAACAAGCCTAATGACAGTGGTAGCCCGGTCCTTTTTCATATTTAGAGAGTTTCAAAAAGAGGATGAAAGAAAATTCCATAAGTACTTTATCGTAATTTTTTCGCTCAGATCTAAAAAAGTGTAAAATAATATCTGAGAGAACCTCTTTAGTCATGTTTGACTAAGGTATTCCTTTCTTGTAAATAATCTATCTCAGTCCAGAAAAGGGTCAAAATTATACTAGGTATATATCAATTCATTTACTTTTACGAGCTCGAAAAGACAAATGCTCGGTAATCTTTTCACATTATCGGAGTCTGAAAAGAGCTAAAAGAAGAATCTAGGGGTTCCTTTTTCATTGTTATCGAAGCTCAAAAAAGAGATAAAAGTGTGCTTCAAGTCCTTTTTCATTTTTAACAAAGCTTGAAAAATAAGGATAAAAGTATTCTTTGTGGTCAAATCATTCTTTAAATAAATCTGCACGACTAATTTGTTCATAAGTTATAAAACCTGTTCAGAACAACATCAAATGGATTAAAAATACCTGTTTCATGATAAAAATATAATAAAACCATAGTCACAATAATAAATATTCATTGCAAATAATCAAATGACTAATAAAAAGAGTTTTACTATTCATTTTTGACATTCAATAGTTACCATTGCATTTTGTAGCTTTGAACCTGTTTTTGCCCCCGAACTTCAACTATTGATTGCAATCTATTTTGTGGACGGTTTTCATCACCGTTTGATCCAGGATAGTGCCATGAACCCTCTCTTTCTTTCAGTAGTCAATTGATTTTCTTTTATTTCAAATTTTTAGGGTTTTAAGCCCCTTAGGGTAAATTTTTCTTCCAAAGAGGGCAACGCACCCTTGAGCATTGAAAATTGCATTGTAGAGCACCTAAATTGAAGTCTAGATGCATATGCAATGCATTGTCCCTTGTTCAAGACTGCATTGGGTGCAATCTCCATTTTTTATTCTTGTAATATGCTCAAAATGTGCCTAATTTTTTGCATTGAAAGGAGTCTAATGAGTCTTATGGTTATGTTTCAGGATTTCATCAGACTATAATGACGATTACATGGAAAAAAAGAGAGCATGAAGAATAGAATATGGTTGACCTAAATGATTCAGGTACAGTAAGAGCCCTAAGAGATTGTGGGTTGTTAAAGTACTTCCGCTTGTCAGGAATGAGGCAACAAATAGAACTCTTGGAGTTCCTAGTTCGAGCATTGGATCTGGCTATTGTGTAATATTCCCGAATGGGGAATGCAGCAATACAATGCAGATTGACAGGAAAATAACGCAAATCATCATAGAAAAAATAGGAGGCCAATATGGAGACCTTTCACTTGTATTTACAACAGAAAAATAGATGTAAAAGATGGCCCATAAGATGTATAATAGGAAATATAAGTCTCCAATAGAATAAAATCCTAAAAAAGAGGTGCTGCGACCATATATAAAGACTGGAAAATGCCTTACAACATTATTTTATTGGTCTGCAATAGTTGTAGATTACACATTAGATCTAGAGCATATAAGTGCATAAAAAATCAGATCTATAACGAATCCATACACTATATAGGCTCCTCTAAAGATTCCCCTTGGGGTTTTCAGCAATACACCATGTATAAGTTGTAGATCTGAGATCTAAGTCTGCAGATCTATATACATATTTAGATTTGGAAAGTGGATATGATTTGATATGAACAAGAGAATGATTTCCTCCAATGTATCTCCAAAGTGAAGGGCAGATCCCCAACACTTGAAAAAAACTCTCCAAATGGTGTGCCAAAACACCTTGCAACTGCACCTACAGGAATAAAGTAGATATGGAAGTAAAACTGCACTGTAGGGATAAAAATGTGGTTGGCCACATGCAAATATCTGAAAATGAAGCTCAAGTCCTCCAATACTCTCCTCCCATTGGATTAGAAGCCTCCTCCATTAACAAGGAGCACTAAAATGGCCTAGATCTAAAAGATCTAACCTCCACTTGCTACATCTTGCAAAGACAACCAAACCCTCAACAGGATATGCGTTGTAGTTGAAAGAAGAAGCTTGGTCTTCAGCCAGATAGTTGACAATACAATGCAAACTTTTCCAAGAGCTACTCAATGGGAAGAGGTGGGATTCCCGACTAGGAACACCCAATGCTAAACAAAATTTAGCCTTAGATAAATAGCAAGAGACAGATATATGTCTAAACAGATCATATATTCAAAAAATTATCATATACATCAGCCACCTTCTAATGCTTCCATCCTCTTCCTTTTATAAGTTAAGATCTTGCAAACCCTAAACCACTTCCAATGAGATCACTTCTTTCACACAAGGAATATCCATATAAAACTGTGTTGTGCCTCATTGATGGCCACTCCTCTATGACAATGTTGTAGATTTGGTCAAGGTTGACCCAGTCAAAATGTTCTAGCCCCTTTCCCTAAGGGTGCTTGATTTAGCAGCCAATATTTAGCCTTTTCACATTTGGCATTGATTTATTCATTATTAAGGAGTATTATGGACCTCCTTTGCTCTTTTATTATTTAAAAAAAGTAATAAAACAAAAATGAATATTCCAATTAGCTTAGGACTAGTTGGGAAAATTACAGTCCTCCCCTCCCAAATGTTGCTTGTCCTCAAGAAATTGATAAGGTGAGTGTTGCAACTCTTCTCCTCCTCCATTGGTGACACCAACATGTGATAAGATCTCTCCATAAGCTAAGTGTTTACCAATCCATCCCTCCATTAATTTCTCCTCCAAAGTTATCATGAGATGTAAATAATCCATCCCATAAGGAGACAATAGCTCAAATGAAAAAAAAATGGTTTGCCCAATGTTCTCCCTAAAACATGTAGCATAAGACACATGGAGAATATCCATCCCATAGGGCACATACATACCTCCCATCCTCCCTCCATACATTCCCATAAAAATTACAAGTACATCATCAATGTATGGGATCAAAATCAAATACATACAAACAAAAATTTGTGCATATGGAGGTGGGTCATAGTCCCACATGTGGAACCAGCGCAGTGCATCTCCTGACTGCATCAAATCAAGATGTGGTAAGTGGTTTCCCCACCACTTACTTTCTATCCAAGTCATCTCACCATGGCTGAAAGTGTGAGATATATTTAGTGCTTTAGGAATGCACCCATCATCAAACAAAATCTCCCTTTGTCCTCCCGGGGAGTGGCCATGTTCAGAAATTTTTGTGCCCAAAATTGGCCATGAAGTTTATAAGGTACAATAATCCTCCTTGGAGTCATGGCCTGCATATACATGGTGAAATAATGAAAACAATAATCAAATTAAACATTATTTACATGAGCATATTCTTCACCAAAATTACTCAAACAAATGGAGTGGTGCATAGATCTATCTCCTTTCTCACAAGAAGAAAGAGATGGTTGAATTAACTCTTTTATAGAGTCATGTTGATGTCCCAACTCCACATGGTTCATGCATATTTTAAAATTCTGATGTAGTTCTCCTTCAAAGCCTTCCCAAGTGTAGCTTCTCATGATGATGTTGTAGAATCTCATGGAATATGTGTGGCTGAAACATAACTCTTCATAGGCCCTTTTTAGTAACTTCTCCTTGAGCTTGGAGGCTCTAGAAATTAATATCCTACCATGATAATATATTACTCCTTCTTGGACTAAATAGCCCTCTTCATGTAGCTGGTCATCAAGTATCATGCATGTGTGAAGATCCTTGGAGTAATCCACCAACAGTTGGGATTTCCAATATGGATCAATATCCCATCATGACAGCACTGATAATCTATCAAAAAAAATGTTTGTCATATGGCTTCTCTCCTCCTTGACATCTCCCATGAAAAAGGTGTATGTTGGAAGGTCATCCCTTCCATTCTTCTCCTCCCACAGCGCAGAATATGAAATGAGAGTGGGTGATAATAAAATTGGGAGAAGATCTCCCTCCTCCTTGAGCCTACCCAAGCCCTCCAGCACTCTGTCATTGTCTTCCAATGCTCCCATCCCTCCTGGATCTATACTTGGAGCATCATGTTGTGAGAAATCTCCCGCAAAATCTAAATTAGGTGGCCTCCTAGGTGGTTTGCCACTAGATAAAAGTGTCCCATGCAACAATCTTATGATCATGATAGATGGGATTGTAAGGTCCTTGCTTCCACTGTGCAAATCCATCTCTGTTTTTTTTGTGGAAGTTGCATGTGAAGGGTATGTATGCATGCCTTTTATCATTTGAGTTTCACCACTCTTCTTATCCACCCATTCCATTTGAAAAGCCTCCCAATCAGTGTTGACTTCTTACAATGTAATCAACCATTTAACACCCAAAATCACATTGGTGTCAAGTATGTCAACCACAAATAAGTGATCAATAAATGTATATGTTCCCATGGTGACTGAAAGTGATGGGACATAATGCATGCATTTCATTGTTCTATCTCTTGGGACCAAAACAGAGAATCCCTTAAAAGAATTAGTGTGTATTGCCCTTCTTTGCACTAGTTGGGCATCAATGAAATTGTGGGTAGCCCCACTATCAATCAACACGGAAACCCTCTGATTCAATATGGAACCTTGAACTCTTAAGGTCAAGTACTTAGGTGCTCCTCCCAAAGATGCAAGATCCCCTCCAATAGGAGAAAATTCTCCACTCCCATCTCCTGATGGTGTTGGCTCTCCTCCTGCAGTGTCAGCGTTGTAACCTATTCTTGGTTTATCTTCTTCTTCCTCCTCGTCATCTGAGAATACCTCGATGTAATGTGTTTTTCTAGCTTCACATCTATGCCCAGGTGCCCATGATTCTTGGCAAGTGAAGCAAATCTTCCTTCTTCTTAGATCTCTTCGGACATCATCATCAAGAGGCTTCTTGTATGAGCTCTCCTTTGAAGGAGCAACTTTTTCTTCCTTTCCCTTTGAATGAAAAGAGGGCTTATGCTAAAAATTTTCCTTTGCTTTTGATAAGGCATCTTGAAGGTTTGTAGCCCTTTAAATAGCATCATGTAGGGTAGTGGGTTTGGTAGATTTAACCAACCCATGAAGAGGTTCATCAGGACCATCGATGAACATGTACACCATTCTCGCTCCAGACAAGTCAGGAACCATAACAGAAAGTCTTAAAAATTCAGAGATGTAAGTTTTTGTATTCCCTGATTGTTTCAAATTTTCAAGGCTCATGAATGGTGCCTCTGGATATCTTCTATCAAATCTTTCCACAAGCCTTCTAGTGAACTCTGAATAAGCAGTCACATTAGCATGACCCAATGTAGACAAGCCATGGAACCACCAGTCATGTGCTTCACCTTCAAGGTGCAGTGCTACAATCTTGATGGCCTCCATCTCTAGAACCTTGTTCAACTGAAAGTATATGTCAAGTTTTTCTACCCAAGATTTGGCAGAACACTTGGATGACCCATCAAAATTAGGTAAAAAGAATCTGCCCATAGTGTGGTGTCGATCATGATTCTAAATGAATCCACCGCCTCTATGATGATGCCTTGGTCTTCTGTTGTCCTTAATGTGAAAAAACTCTTGAAAACTCAAGTGATATTTGAATCTCTAATTTTGTGTAATATTCCCAAATGGGAAAACTCAGCAATGCATGCATAAAAATGCATTTTCAGAGATATGTGCTATAAAAATCAAAATTAACGCTTGGATCCCTTATATCTGACAATATACCATCTAAATCCAAGAGTAGATCATAAACAAATCAAATTTTGTGAGGTAAACAAGCCTCCCACACCTAGTATAGCTCAAAAATGTTGAAACCCCAAAACTATTGCAACATGAAATTACTGCATAAAGAGACAACACAGTCTAATGAAGGTTTATACACAAAAATAGTAGAGACAAATAGATCTGATGTTATATTAATCAATATGGCCCAAAAACTGAGATCTAGTCTCCTTTATATAGATCCAAGAGAACCCGGGAAGGGTTTCTAACACCCAAATACAAATGGTGATTTTCGGCACTAAGACTGAATAATCACTGCAAACTAAAGCACAAGAATATTGTAATATCCCCAAATGGGAACACTCAACAATACCTGATGGAATAATGAAATTTTAAAAAGTATGTGCACTGAAATGAGTTTGTAGCCCTTGGATCCCTTAGATCGGGAGATATAGCATCTAAATCCAAAATGGGAGCAAAAACAAATCAAACTAGGTGAGGTAAACAAACCTCCCACACCTAGTATAGCTGAAAAACACCCAAGAATGGGGCTACAGCAATATGCAACAATACTACAGGAAAATAACAAAGTATTTGAGAGCATGAGTAGGAGATCAATAAGAGGGATCAAATTTCATACATACAACAATAAATCAGATCCATAATGAGGCCCTCACAGTATACAATAGAATGTAGAAGATACGAATAGAATAAATTCCTCAAGAAAGAGGGCTGCAACACATGTATTGACTGAAAAATGGCTTGAAAACGATATTTTTATTAGTTGTAGCAGCTATATATTACACTCTAGATCTAGAGTAGATCTGTGTACAAAAGATCAAGTCTATTTTAGATCTGTACACTAGAAAAGCTCCTTTACAAGAGCCCCTTGGGGTTTTGATCAAAACATGTAACACAGTGAGTAGATCTGAGATCTAAGGTAGAAAATCTGTAGTAGTATTTAGAAATTTTTGAAGATGAATACAATAGAAGAAGATCAGATCTGTAAAGAATATGGATCATAAATCTAATCCATGGATCACTATAGTGAAGAGAAGAACCCCATCACTAGAGATCTCTCCTCAAAAAGTCTGTCAAAATACCCTACAACTTCCCTCTTGCAAATAACACAGTCCTGGAAGGAAAACTATGATGTAGGCTGAGCACTAGGTTGGCCTGATGCCAATATCTGAAATATCAGCTCTAAAGGTTCAGAACTCTCTTGCTAATGGGATAGAAGACTTTCCCAGTGAAAAGAGACCCTGGAATGGCCTAGATCTGAGCAGATCTAGCCTCCACTTGCTGCAACTTGCAAGGACAACCAAACCCTCAATAGGATCTGCGTTGTAGTTGGAAGATGAGCTTGGCCAAATGCCTGATAGTGGATGAGATCAACAAGACCCTTCTAAGAGCTCCTCAATGTAAGAGGTGGGATTCTCGAACAGGAACACCCTAGTGCTAAGTAGCACTATGCTCAACTAAACAACAGATAATGATATATGTCTAAACAAACAATATATTCAGAAATATACATAATCAACAACCTTCGTCTGTTGTCCTCCTCTTCCTTTTATAGGATGAAAGTCTTGTCAAACCCTAAACCATCACAATGATTTAGCTTCTTTCACATGACAAGCCTCTAACTAAAACTGTGTTGTGCCTCTAGGAGATTCACTGTATCTAGATAGTGCTGTCGATTTGGTCCTAGTTGACTTGGTCAAGTTCCTCAGTCTCTTTCACACCTAAGTGTGCTTATGTAAATAGCCTAGATTTGTCCATGTTCACATGTGCCATTGATTTATTTTGTTGATTAGGAGTTTTATTTATCCTCCTTTACATTTTTATTCATGAAACAAAACATTGAAACAAAATTGTATATTCCCATTAGCTTGGCTAATTGGGAATATTACAAATATAGAAGGCTGAAATAATGTAGATCTGGTGCAGATCCTATCAGGCTTGGAGTCTCTAGGTAAGAAGATCCTATCATGATGATATATGACTCCCTCATGGACTAGATAGCCCCCTTCATGCATCTGGTCATCAAGTATCATACAAATGTAGAGATCTTTGGAATAATCGACCAACAACTGGGATTTCCAATATAGATCTACACTCCCCAACAAAGGCAGTGCTGATGATGCATCAATAGGAATTCCTTCCATGCTGTTGATCTCTTCTTTGACATTTCTTATGCCAAAGGTACAAGTAGGAAGGACATACCTTCCCTTTTTCTCCTCCAATAGAACAAATCAGGAATGAAGGATGGTGAGGATGATGAGAGAGGAAAATATCCCTCCTTCTTGTGCTTTCCCAAGCCTTCGAGTGCTGTAGGTGTGTCTTCTAATGCTCCCATCCCTCCTGGATCTGATTTTGGAGCATCAAGTAGTGAGATATATCCCACCAAAACTGAATCAGGTGGCCTTCTAGGTGGTTTTCCACTAGATGAGAGTGTCCCTTGCGGGTATCTCATGAACATGAGAGAAGGGACAGTGAGGTCATTGCTTCCACTGTGAAAATCCATCTCTGTTCTCTATGTGAAAGTGTTATGTGAGGGGTAAGAATGCATGCCTCTGGTCATTTGAGGTGCACCACTCTTCTTGTCTACTGTAATATTCCTACTTAGCCTGAGATAAGAGGAATATACATTTTTGTTTTGCTTCCTGTTGCATGAATAAATGAATAAAAGAGGACATGTAAAACTCCCGAAAAGAATTAATAAATCAATGGCCATATAAACAAGGATAAATCTGGGCCATGTAAACAAATCACTTGCAGGTGTGAAAGGGGTTTGAGCTACGAGACAGGGTCAACCTTGACCAAATCTACAACACTGTCTAGATACAATGTACCTCATGAAGGGATAGTGTAGTTCTAGAAGGAGGCACCTCATGTGGATTCATCAAGGTCGTTTAGGGTTTGTAAAGGATTTCATATTATAAAAGGAAGGGGAAGGCAGTCAGAAAAGGTTGTTGATTATGTATATTTTTTGAGTATCTTCTCTGTCTCGACAAATATCATCCTCTGTTGTTTAGATGAGGATAGTGCTGCTTAGCACTTGTGGATTCCTATGTAGGGATTCTATCTCTTCCCTTGAGGATTTCTTGGAGGAGTCTTGATGATTTGATCCACTATCAGGCATTGTTCCAAGCTCTACTTCCAACTGCAACGCAGATCCAGTGAGGGTTTGGTTGCTTTTGCAAGTGGAAACACTAGATCTGCTCAGATCTAGACTTTACTAGTGCCTCTTCTCAGTGAGTGTTTCTTTTAACCTCCTGGAAGAGTGCATTAGCTATGTGAGCTTCAAATCTATATTATGGCATTAGGCCAAATCATTTATTCAAGCTACAATGCAATTTCCCTTGAGGGACTGCGTTATTTTCAGTGGAGGTTTTGCAGGGTGTTTTGATCCCATGTTTGATGAGAGATCTCTGGTGCTGGGCTTTGCCTTTCACTTGGGTGATCAATGGATTAGCTTGTTGATCCATGTTCTGTATAGATATTATCTATTTATAATGTAAAATCATCTTCAGAAATTTCTGAATAATATTGCAGATCTGCTACTTAAAACTCAGATCTACTCTTTGTATTGCATGTTTTGGTCAAAACCCCAAGGGGATCTTGTAATAGAGCCTTTATAGTGTACAGATATGAAATGGATATGATATTTTGTACAAAAATCTGCTCTAGATCTGAAATGTAACATTCAACTGTTGCATATCCTTGAAATAACATCGTTAAGGCATTTTGCAGTTTATATATGTGTTGCAACCTTCTTTTCTGAAGATTTCCTTCTCTCTTGTCTTCTGTATTCTGTTGTATAATGTAAGAGCATCAATATAAATCTGATTTTCTATTGTATATTAAAAATTTGATCTTATTTGATGGCCTCCTACTCATGTTTCCCAAGACTGCATTATTTCTGAAGCAGTTTGTAGTACATAGTTGCAGCTCCTCTCTTTGGGGGTTTTCCAACTAGACTAGGTGGTGGGAGATCTATTTAACCCACCTATTTTGATTTGGATTTTCTCTCCTTTTGGATTTAGACCTTCGATGAGCTGATATAAGGGATCCAGGAGTTGCAAACTCATTTCTATGCACAAATTACCCAGAAGTGCGTTATTTCAGCAGGCACTACTGTGCATTCCCATTTTGGGATATTACAGTGGTATCAGAGTTCCTTTCTTGGCACAGCCTATGCTTTCCTTGGAGAACCTCAGCCATGTTTCATTCAGAAGAAGATGATCCTCTTAATGAGAGGGAGAAGAGGTATCAGAACATAAGCCACAAGAATTTTTATTACACCACTGAGGATCAAGACAAGGGTAAAACCCCTGAAAATGTAAGTGATAAAGAAGGAGAAGAGTTTGCAAGAAATATTTTGGTAGCCATGCAAGATATTTCTAGAGAGATCAAAGAGATGAGGATGGACAGGATGAGGGAATCTCCTGGGATATTTCATCTCGGGGAAAGCTCTGGCATGTCTTACCACTGGAATGGTCAACCAGTGAACTAGTCACAAGCTCCACAATGCTCCCTTCTTGGCTGTGGAGAATGAAGGGCCACAAGAGAAAGCATCCCTTGAAGACTACTTTGAGGAATATGAATCTCAGAATTAGAGATTCAAGGACCACTTGAGTTTTCAAGAATTTTGTCACCTCAAGGACAAAAGAAGACCAAGGCATCAATATAGAGATGGTGGGTTCTTTCATAATCATGATATACATCACTCTATGGGCAGATTATGTTTTCCCAAGTTTGATGGGTCATCCACCAGCTCTGCCAAGGCATGGGTAGAAAAGTTGTATATCTACTTTTAGTTGAACAAAGTCCCTGAGATCGAAGCCATCAAGATTGCAGCGCTGCACTTTGAAGATGAAGCACACAATTGGTGGTTCCATGGGTTGTCTACATTGTGTCATGCCAATGTGACTACCTATTCTGAATTCACTAGGATATTGGTGCAGAGGTTTGACAGAAAGGATCCAGAAGCACCTTTAATGTGCCTTGCAAAGTTAAAGCAATCAGGAAATGTAGAAACTTATATCTCTGAAGTTCTAAGATTATCTATTATGGTTCCTGATCTATCTGTAGCAAGGAGGGTGTACATGTCCATCGATGGCTTGGATGAACCTTTGCATGGGTTTTTTAAATATACCAAGCCCATCACTTTGCATGATGCCATTAAGAGGGCTAGGGACCTCCAAGAAGCCTTGCCAAAAGCAAAGGCAACTTTTCAAAGCAAGGCCCCTTACCTTTCTAAAGGGAAGGAAGAGAAATATGCTCCTTACAATGAGAGCTCATTCAAGAAGCCTCTTGATATTGAAGTCAGGAGGGAGCTAAGGAATAAGAGACTATGTTTCACTTGCCAAGAGTCATGGGCAGCTGGACATAGATGTGCTGCTGGGAAAGCATGCTACATAGAAGTCTTCTCAGATTTTGAGGAGCAAGAAGGAGATGATGAACCAAGAAGAGGCCACTGCGCTGACAATGTTTAGGGAGATCCAACACAATCTGCAGATGGGGATGGAGCCTTTTCTCCAATAGGAGGAACCCTTGCATATTTGAGAGGAGTACCTAAGTACTTGACCTTAAGAGTACAAGGTTAAGTCATGAATCAGAGGGTATCTGTACCGATTGACAGTGGGGCAACCCACAACTTTATTCATGCTCATCTTGTGCAAAGGAAAGTAATCCCCATTGATACTTTTGAGGGATTCTCTGAATTGGTACTAGGAGATAGGAAAATGCAATGCATGCACTATGTCCCATCACTTTCAGTTACTATGGGGTCCTACACTTTGGTGGATCAATTTTTTGTAGTTGACATACCAGACACCAATATCATTTTGGGTGTCCAATGGTTGATTACATTGGGGAAAGTCACCACTGATTGGAAGGCTGTGCAGATGGAGTGGGTGGACATGAAGAGTGGTAAACCTCAAATGATCCAAGGCATGCATACTTACCCTTCACCTAGCACTTCCACCCAAACAACAGAGATGGATTTTCACAGTGGAAGCAAGGATCTCACAGTCCCTTCTCTGATGTTCATGAGCATTCTGCATGGGACATTCCTATCTAGTGGAAAACCACCTGGGCGGCCACTAGATTTAGATCTTGTAGGGGAGGCCTCACAAAGTGCTGCTCCAAACTTAGATCCAAGAGGGATTGGGGCAATGGAAGACCAAGCTACAGTGTTGGGAGGCTTAGGACAGCTCAAGAGTGAGGGGGATCTTATCCCTTCATCACTATCACCCCCTCTCATTTTTAGATCTGCACTGAGGGAGGAGGAGAATGGGATGATCAGCCTTCCAACACACATATTTGGCATGAGAAATTTTATAGAATAGATTAGCAACATGACAGACACTTCCATGGAGGTATCATCAGTGCTGTCTTTGTTGAACAGTGTGGATCTGTACTGGAAATCTCAACTGCTTGTAGAGTATTCCAAAGATCTCCACACTTGTATGATATTAGATGACCTACAGCAAGAAGAGGGCTACTTAGTCCAAGGGGGATTCATCTACTTTCATGGTAGGATCTTTCTGTCTAGAGCTTCCAAGCTCAATCAGAAGATACTACAAGGGGCACACAAAGAATTCTTTCTCAGCCATATGCAGTCCATGAAGATCTACACCCTGATCATGAGGAGCTTTGGTTGGGAAGGGATGAGAGGGGATTTAGATCAGAACTTTCAAGAGTGCATTAGCTATGAGGAATTTGGATAGCCAATGGACTCTTTTCAAGAGTCATTTCAGCCAGTTCTTCCTTCTTTTGAGAGAAGGGAAATTCCCATGCACAACTCCATGTGTATGAGGAACTATGATGGTAAAGGATCTGATCATGCAGAGCAAGTTTCATTTTCTGATTTATCACATTCTTTTACCATGTTTTTGCAGGATATGACTCCTAAAGGTAGTGAGAGATCATATAGATATCATGGCTTTTGGTGGGCTAATAGAAATTCTGAACTTGGCCACTCCCTTGTTGTGCAAAGGGAGATTCCTTTTCATGATGGGTTCTTCCCAAAGGCACCAAACATAGCTGACAGCTTCAGCTATGCTGAGATGACTCATGCAAAAAATGTGTGGTGGGAATTCCAATTGCCACACCTTGATCTTGTTGAGGTTCCCATGTTTTGGCCAGATTGGCAAGACCAAAAGATGAGACAACATCAGAACCACTTTGGGGCCCTAGGATCTAGCCCTCCTGGACCCGGAGAGGGATCTCTCCAAATAGAGCAAAGAATGATATATCTTTGAGGCTCAACATGAAATATTAGGCTAGTTATGAAGCACAAAAGGGCGGTTTTAAAATGAGTTTGGTTGGTTGGTTATTTGGGTTGGTCGGAGATCATGGGTGAGAAAGTAATGGGAGGAAAGGAAACAATAGTGGATCATTTCAACAAAGAGGATAGGCCAAGACAGTGCCATCCATTGGGCTATGGAGTCATGAAAGGAAATTACTTGCATCCACTAGCCAAGGCTTTCAAAGGGCAAGTCGTCTACACTAAAGGATCTTTTACATAGATGATGGGATGGAACATTAAGGAAAGAAGGTGGAAGAAGGAGAGACAACCAAATTTCTGTCTATAGATCGGGTTAGAGGTCATTTAACTCCAGAACTTCTTGGACATACTCAAAGGAAGCTCTCAAAAAGGAACGAAGGGGCAGCTTATAGATCAGACCAGAGGTCATTTAACTCCAGGTCTGCTTTAGCAACTCCAGAGGAAAACATAGATAAGTTAAACAGAAGGGATCTTAGAGAGGCCAGCTGGTCGCGCAAGGATCCTAGTGGACAAGGCTAACACTCATCCCCAGTGTTCCCAAACCTTCCAGCTTAAACCCTGCAAGAACATCTAAGAACTGATTCAACCAATTCATACATCAGAGAACGAGGGCAATATCATCACTACCTTTGGTTAAATCAGCTGAAATCAATTCTCGGTACTTTTGCCTTGGCAGAGAAAACATCAAGGTAGGAGAGCGAGGAAACATAGGGCACACTAACTAATCTGAATCTCATTACCATACATTGCCTGGAAGAACAATGAAACAATATGGAAATGCATTAAACGAAGTAAGAAGAACATCACCAATAGTAATAGACCAGGATCCTGTGAAATGTTCTTTGATTAATTGATGCAAAACCAGTCATGTACAATAAGCTCAATGGCTAATACAGTCCAGACTTTCTCCTCCTAGCCTATTACATACAACTACTCTGCTACTCCCTCCCAAGACTGTTCTAACAGTCAAACTAAATCCCTCTAACAGCAAAATGCCCAGCAAGGCAGCAACAACAACAACCTTTACATTATGTTCTCGGGGATTTCTTATAGGAGAAGCGGAAGAAACAGTAGTAGATAAACAAATAAATGAGTCTCATTAAGACAGTTAGGGCGGAAGTGTTCACGCCCATACCACTTAATGGCTTTCTGCGGCATTTCTTGTACTCTGTAATCTGTCTGGGGAGTCTCTGTCAGGCCGAGATCGACCTCGGATATTTCTTTTAGGGTCCTTTCTGGTGTCTAGAGCTCTGTGCTGCCACTCTGGAATAAATGAACTAGTTGAAATATCTGCACGGCCTCTCCATTCCTCCATTACTGCGGCTCAGACAGTCTTCAATGAAGCTCTTGTCCGTGTATTTATTTTCTTATGGGCTCGAGGAGGCATGGAGATCGCTGTGGGAACGGTGTACGTCTGGAGAGAACGTACTCTGCTATTAGGTAGCGCGGTAATGACTTTCTGGTGCGCTCATCAGTCTTCAAACTGAACCTTAATCCTTTGAAAGTGGGGCTAAACATTGATTATGTCAATAACAGGTGTTAACCCCTTTGGATCCTTTCTGCCGATCTGCCGGCGATGCTGAAAACACCTCACTGTGATGTCTGCACAATGAAATAAACTGTTACAAGCCCGGGCAGTGGTGGCGGAGGAATTGCTTCAGAGGCCTATTGGAGCGGTGGCGGGACAGTGAAAAGTGGTGAAAACAATGGAGAATGGCGGAAGAAATGGTTAATAATGTTAAAGCCCAAAGATTAAAGCTTGGGCGTAATACAAAGGAAAACACAGGAATACAATGAAGCAGAGCTATGGATGTGGGACCCGGTCACGGTGGAGGGCGATTAGATCTTGATCGTTAGATTTGCACGGGAAACGGACGGCGGAGATCTAATCACAACAATCGCAATCGGAGGCCAGAGCGAGTGGAAATCGCAACGCACATTCCAAAAGTTCCGATTGCGATCGAGAATGGGGCAGCGATTGAGCGATAACCGTTGATCTGGGGGAGGAATGAACGGTGGTGATGTAATTGGAGGGGCAATGCGATCGGGGGAGGACTTTGCGATCAGGAGTTGCGATGACCGTCGGATTTGCGGGGAGAATGGACGGTCGGGATTGAATCGGCACATCGCAATTGGAGACAAGGAGATGGGACTTGCGATTGCGATCGGAGGGGCGGGTGCGATTAGCGCTGAGCTGTTGGATCGGCTGGGAGATGGATGACTGCGATTAAATCGGGAGGTGACACAATCGGGGATCGGAAGGCAAGACTTGCGATTGCGATCGGGAGGGGGAATGCGATTGAGCACTGGCCGTCAGATCGCGGGAAGGATGAACGGTCGGGATGTAATCGAGGATCACAATCGGAGGTCAGAGAGGAAGGCTTGCGATCAATCGCATCGCAATCACTTGCGATGGACCGATCGGAGGGTGCACACAACACATTGCGATTGCGATTGGGCGGGGAGCTACGATTAGCGCCCAGCCGTTAGATCTGGAGATCAGATCAACGGTGCAGAACAGAGCAGAGGACTTAACGATGTAACCCAATCGCATCGGGAATTTGGAGTTTACAAAGGAAATGCGCCTGCTGACAGCTCCGATTGCGATAAGCGCTTTGGACTTAAGCGCTTGGTCCTGGCGCCTGGGCACATGGGGAAGTGGTTCACGGGGCTAGCGGGAAAGGGGCTTAGACCTATAATAAGGTCGGGAAGTGGGTTTTGGCCCATTTCAATGTAATTTGAGGGCTGGGGAAAGGTAACGATAGAGGAGTAAGGGAGGGTAATGGCCACCAAAGGGGTAAGGGTAGAATTTAAAGGGGGACTTGGGGGGATTTGAGAGGTAAGAAGGGGAATAGAAGGGGAGAGAAAGGGGATAGAAAACAAAGGCTTTGGGGAATGAAATAAGAGGGAAAAGGGGGCCTTTGGGCATTTCTTCATAACAAAGAGGCTTTATAAAGGAAATCAGCAGAGGGGATACTATCAAAGGGTAAAGGCACAAGGAGGATTCAAGGAGACTATGTTTTCAGAAGGAATGCATTCCTTGAAGGCTCAAAAACAATTTAGCCCCTTATTTGTTTGTCAAAAATTTCATAGGGGGGCTAACAGTGGCTCCACATGGGGATGGCTTCTTCTTGAAGGAGTCAAGAATTCAGAAAATGATCTCTTGGTGTAGGCCAGATGCCTGCTGCTTGAACCATCCCTTTCTTTCCTTGATCAGCTGCCACAATATGAAGACAACATATCAGCAGTAAAATTCTCCCATGCAACTACCTACCCACACTACAGTTCTATCATTTTTCTTTTGGGTGCATTTGGACTTGCAGACCCTTTTACATCATTAATTTTTACAAACAGGATAAATAAACCTATTCTACTTCTACCCTTATTACTCCATGAGACCAGATTAGACTGTTGGCCTCATATGTTTCTCTACCTACACTACTACCTGCTAGGATTAGACTGTCTAGCAAGTTTCTCCTCTACATTCTAAGACAGAAATTGAAAAACAATCAAGCCAGGATTAGACTGTCTGACTTGCTGGACTTTGCAGAAAATAAAAGCAACTAACTACGTGCTCACAGGTTGAGCTTATTTCAGACTTCCTACCTACCCTATTCTAACTAGAAATCTCTGATACTTTAGGTGATACGATAATGCCAATGCAGCCAATCAAGCAGTAGTGAAAAAGGATATGAGCACTGGCTGCCTCTCAGAGATAACCACAGGGTGCTCTGCCTGTGGTCCTTCAAAACCGAGGTCACCATCAGTAGTGACCATTCTTGATGAAACTGGCCCTTGCTAAGGGTCAATGCTGGAGCATTCGAGCATATCAGGAACTCCATGTACTCTGCCACGGGATCAACGAACAGATGATGTACATTGTCTTCTTTCAGGCCTGCCATGGCTGGTAGGGTATCTATGTCCCGGGCAGCTTCAATTATTGCATTTTCCACTGTGTCTTCAGAGTGACTCTTGGGAGTCGGATCGTCTTCTTCTTGCACATCATACAGCAGCGGAATTTATTCTCTTTTGGGGGGAGGGAGACCTTCCAAGAATGTTTTTGGGTCTCTGAACTCGTATGATATTTCTTGTGATCTCAAAAGTTCGAGCTCAGCTTCATATCTCTCAACCACCAAGTCGAGAAACATCTTCTTAAGCGCAGGTAGAGTATTGAGTGCTGAGCTAAGAGGGACAATCTTTGGAAGGTTCTCCCATTCAATTTCTGCCAGTACACTCGCTATTCCACTCCGAAACTCTGCTATGAGGCTTGGATCTATTTCTACACATTGTTCAGAGTCCTCCATTAGCGAAGTGACTGGATCTTCGGCATGGATGATGTTGTACTACGACATGGTCTCCCAGTGGAGTCTTGTGAAACCAGGATAATCAGTGGCCTGCTGATAACCTGTGGAGTCTTTTTATCATTCAGGAATTGTGGAGTCGCCAGGTGGATGATTTACAACTTAATGTCCACCACAGTGGTTTACCAAATCAAAGCTGATTGGTCTCTTCCCCAGCGGAGTCGCCATTATGTTGGTGATGAAAATGGGAAAATGGAAAATATCAGCAAGCGTAAACTTGGGACTTGAAACAGTGGAGTCGCCATTATGTTGGGGTTTCCCCTGTTTTGGCAGATTTGGCAATACCAAAAGATGAGACAACATCAAACCACTTTGGGGCCCTAGGATCTAGCCCTCCTGGACCCGGAGAGGGATCTCTCCAAATAAAGCAAAGAATGATAAATCTTTGAAGCTCAAATGAGATATTAGGCTAGTTATGAAGCACAAAGGAGGTTTTAAAATGATTTGGTTGAAGGGTTGCTCGGTTGTTTAGGAGATCACAGACTGGGAAAGCAATGGGAAGAAAGGAACAGAACAGCAGGAGGCTTCATCAAAGAGGATAAGCCAAGATAGTGCCATCCATTGGGCTATGGAGTCATGAAAGGAAATTACATGCAACAGCTAGCCAAGGCTTTCAAAGGGCAAGTCATCTACACTAAAGGATCTTTTTGGCAGATGATGGGATGGAACATTAAGGAAGGAACGTGAAAGAAGGAAAGACAACCCAATTTCTGTCTATAGATCAGGTCAGAGGTCATTTAACTCCAAACCTGCTTGGACATACTCGAAGGTAGCTCTCAAAGAGACAAAGGGGCTGCTTATAGATCGGACCAGAGGTCATTTAACTCCAGGTATGCTTTAGAAACTCCAAGGGAAAAACATAGATAAGATTAACAAAGGGATCTTAGAAAGGCTAGCTGGTCGCGCAAGGATCCTAGTGGACAGGGCTAACACTTATCCCCAGTGTGCCCAAACCTTCCAGCTTAAACCCAACAAGAACATCTAAGCACTGATTCAACCAATTCATACATCAGAGAGTAGGCAATAACATCCACTACACTGGTTAAATTGACTGAAATCCAATTCTGGAATGCTTTACAGCGAGAAAACATCAAGGTAGGAGAGCATGAAATATAGGGCACGTAACAAGGGTGAATCCTATATTATGTACATTTGCCTACCGGAAGAACATGAAACAATGTGAAAATGCAATAAACGAAGTAAGAAGAACATCACCAATAGTAATATACCAGGATCATGTGAAATGTGCTTTGATTAATTGATGCAAAACCAGTCATGTACAATAAGCTCAATGGCTAATACAGTCCAGACTTTCTCCTCCCAGCCTATTACATACAACTACTCTGCTACTCCCTCCCAGGACTGTTCTAACAGTCGGAATGAATCCCTTTAACAGCAAATGCCCAACAAGGCAACAACAACCTTTACAATTTGTTCTCAGGGATTTTATAGGAGAAGGGGAAGAAACAGAAGTAGGTGAACAATTTAATGAATCTCATTAAGACAGAATGGTGGATGAAGCCGAGCCCATTCCACTTAACGGCTTTCTGCAGCGCTGAATGTACTCTAAGACTGGTTCAGAGATCTCTGTCAGGTCGAAATCGACCTCTGATATTTCTTTGGAGTCCTTTCTGGTGTCTAGAGCTCTGTGCTGCCATTTTGGTACAAATGCACTGGTTCAAAGGTCCGCCTGTCCATCCATGCTTCATTACCGCGGCCTGACAATCTTTTAAGAAGCTCTGTCAGTGTTCTTGACTTTCCTGGGCTCGAGAAGCATGGAGGACGCTGTGGGAAGGTGTACCTCTGGAGGAAAATGTCCTGCTGTTAGGTAGCGCAATTATGGCATTGCTGGTGCGCTCATTAGTCTTAAAACGGTGCCTTTCCTTTGAATGTGGGGTTAACGTTTATTATATCAACAATAGTCATTAACCCCCCTTAAATCCTGTCTCTGCTGCTTCGCTGGCTGACTGAAATGGCCTCTCTGTGTTATCTACGTAATGAGATAAACCATTTAAAACCTGGGTAGTGGTAGCGGAGGAAATGCTACGGAGGTGGAGGGATGGTGGCGGAACAGTTGAAAAAAAATGAAAATGGCAGAGGAAATGGTTAATAGCGAAAATCTCGGCAACAAACTTTGGGCGAATTATAAAGGAAAAAGCCAACAAACAAGAGGCGGAGCCTTGGATGTGGGACCTAGCAGAGGCGGAGGGTGAATAGACCAGAATCGTCGGATCATCCGACCTATGGACGATCAGGATGAAATCGGGCCAATCGCAATCGGAGATCGGAGCGGGGAGCAATCGCAACACACAACAAAAAAGTTCTAATTGCGATTGGGATCGGAGACGCGATTGAGCGAGGACCGTCGATCTGGGGGAGGAATCAACAGCGGGGATGTAATCGGAGGGGCAGTGCGATCGGGGGGATCGGGAGAGGACTTGCGATCGGGAGTTGCGATGACCGTCCGATCTGCGGAAGGACGGACGACCAGGATTAAGTCGGGAGATCGCAATCGGAGCATAGAGAAGAAGGCGTGCGATTGAGTTATGCGATTGCGATGGAGCGATTGGCGCAGGGCCATTGGATCTGCGGGGGAATGGATGGCCCAGATTGAATCGAGAGTCAGACGAAACAGTTTGCGATTGCAATCGTAGAGGGGTTTGCGATTGAGCGCTGACTGTTAGATATGAAGGCCAGATCAATGACTCAGATGTAATCGGGGGATAGTGCGATCGGAGGATCGGAAGACAGGTTTGCGATTGATCGGGGATCGGGGCGGAAGACTTGCGATCAATCAGAGGTCGGAGTGAAAGGCTTGCGATTGATCGGAGGGCGCATACAACATATTGCGATTGCAATTGGGTGGGGGGCTGCGATTAGCGTTCCGCCGTCGGATCTTTGTGACAGATCAATGACGCTAAACACATCACGGGACTTAACGCTCTAAACAATCGCATCGGAGTTCTTTTGCTGTTACAAAGGGTTGCACCCGCCCGACGGTCCCGATTGTGATTGGCCCCCAAGACCTAAGCGCTTGGCTTTGGGGAAGGGTCACGTGCGGAAGTGGTTGAGGGGCTAGCGGGAAAGGGGCTAGGCCTTATAATAAGGTCGGAAAGTGGGTTTTGGCCCATTTAAATGGAATTTGAGGGTTTAAAAGGTAAACAATAGAGGGATGAAGGGGAAAAATGGCCAACAAAGGTTAGGGGAAGAATTTTAAGGGGATTTTGGGGAAATGAAGGGTAAGAAGGGAAAAAGAAGGGGAAGACACGGGGGATGAAATAGAGGTTAATTGGGGGTGAAATAAGAGGGAAAAAAGAGGCCTTTGGGCGTTTCTTCATCAGCAGAGAGGCTTTATAATGGAAATCAGCAGAGGGGAATTATCGAAGGATAAAAGACGCATGGAGGCTTCAAGGAGACTGTGTTTTCAGAGGAAATGCATTCCTTGAAGACTCGTGTCAATTTAGCCCTCATTTGTTTGCCGTGTACCTCATAGGGGGCTAATACATTCACTGCAGCAGGTGACACCACGCAGCATCACATGTGGGACTTTGACCCACCTCTTCAAGCTCAAATTTCTATTTGCATATATGTAGTCTTGCTCCCATACATGGATGACATAGTTGTACTATTTATGGGATTGTATGGAGGAAGGATGGGCAGTTTGTATGTACCTCATGGACTAGAACTTCTCTATGTACCTCATGCTACATGCTTTAGAGAAATCATTGCTCCAGCCATGTTTATTTATGTTGAATTTTTCACTCCTTGTGGGATGAACTATGCACCTCTTATGATGACCTTGGAGGAACAATTCATGATGTGTTGGCTTGGTGAACACTTGGCTTATGAGGAGGACTTGATCCTTGACGGTGTCACCAATGGAGGAGTGGGAGGAATGCAACACTCACACTATCAGTTGCTTGAGGACAAGCAACATTTTGGAGGGGAGGACTGTAATATTCCTACTTAGCCTGAGCTAAGAGGAATATACATTTTTGTTTTGCTTCATGTTGCATGAATAAATGAATAAAGGAGGACATGTAAAACTCATGAAAAGAATGAATAAATCAATGCCCATATGAACAAGGATAAATCTGGGCCATGTAAACAAATCACTTGCAGGTGTGAAAGGGGTTTGAGCTACGAGATAGGGTCAACCTTGACCAAATCTACAACGCAGTCTAGATACAATGTACCTCATGAAGGGAAAGCACAATTCTAGAAGGAGGTCCCTCATGTGGAAAGAGATAATTCATCAAGGTGGTTTAGGGTTTGAAAAGGGTTTCATATTATAAAAGGAAGGGGAAGGGAGCAAGAAAAGGTTGTTGATTATGTATATTTTCTAAGTATCTTGTCTGTTTAGACAAATACCATCCTCTGTTTTTTAGTTGAGGATAGTGCTGCTTAGCACTTGTGGATTCCTATGTAGGGATTCTATCTCTTCACTTCAAGATTTATTGGAGGATTCTTGTTGATTTGATCCACTATCAGGCATTGGGCCAAGCTCTACTTCCAACTGCAACACAGATCCAATGAGGTTTTGGTTGCTTTTGCAAGCTGCAGAAAGTGGAAACACTAGATCTGCTCATATCTAGACTTTACTAGTGCCTCTTCTCAGTGAGTGTGTATTTTAACCTCCTAGAAGGGTGCATTAGCTATGTGAGCTTCAGATCTGTATTGTGGCATCAGGCTAACTCAGTTATTCAAGCTACAGTGCAGTTTCCCTTAAGGGACTACATTATTTTCAGTGGAGGTTTTGCAGGGTGTTTTCATCCCATGTTTGATGAGAGATCTCTGGTGCTGGGCTTTGCATTTCACTTGGGTGTTCCATGGATTAGCTTGCTGATCCATGTTCTGTATAGATCTGATCTTTTTCTAATGTAAAATCATCTTCAGAAATTTCTGAATAATTTTTACAGGTCAAAATACCTCCTCATCAGCTCAGAGGAGAAGACAAATATGGAAGGAATGCAAAGATCTAAATTAAACCTATTTCTGTCAAGGTAACGCCTTTCTATAACAAAGCAGGAGCGTTATAACACATGGGACTAGTAAATGTGCCATGTTAGTGGCTAGGGAAATGCTCTGTTTACACTAGAGGGCAGCATTACTCATGTTTTGAGTTTCAAATGGGAAAAACATGCGGAAAATGATTTGAATCTCCGAATTTCCCTCACAAGAGAGTCAGTTCACAAAGGAAACTGCAAAGCACCATTCATTATTGGTCACTACCATAAAATACTGAACTCCCAAGGAGGTGAAAGCATAGAGATTAAAGAAACATCTTAGTTTTTTCTATTCCAAACTAGTGGAAAGACAAAGGCAACAATGGCTTTCTCCCTCTCCTATAAAAAGGAGCTAAAGGCTCTTAGTTGAAGGTCGAAGGATTGTTAATGTTCCGAATACTTGTGAAGCAGAGGATAGTGTTATAGTGTGAAGGCCAAGAGTCAAAGAGGTTCTTAGAGAGATTTTTGACTAAGACTGCACTACTTAAGAGATAGAGATATTGGAAGGCTGAGGAGGGCTTGGTACGACCGACGATTGTAATCCTCCTTCTTTCAATATCAATAGAACTGTATTTGTTTTTTCCATTCGATGCTTAATATTGTCATTATCATTTGAATATTCACACAGCATGATATGAATGGATCAAATGGGTATAATTTAGATGTTCATTATATATTAGCTTGATTGATAGGATATATGTTGTGTTAGAAATTACACGGGTGCTTTGTTTGATTGTAGGACTAAGATTTGGAGCCGGTGAAGGAAGACTCTTGCTTCGCTGCCTGGTGTTCTCCAAGGGACTCCGAGATCATCAAAGAGGTAATTTTCTATCGCATTCCGTCAAGTTATTCCAAGTTAATATGAACATGTATATGCTATCTTTGTGAACTGTACAACTAATCTTACTATCTGCCTCGGGCACCGGAAAGCCCTAAGAGGGATATACGATAACCAACAACCCAAGAATTTTACCCTATAGTAGAAATAGTGACTCCGCTGGGGAAGTTTCCCCATAGTTTCCAGACTATTTCTTTCCTCCTGTCTTCTCTCCTCTGTTCACAGATCCTTCCGACCAGTACTTATGCCCAGTAAAAATTTTAAAAGCTCCCAGAGTTCAATCCTGTTTCTGTTAGACCATCTAAAGAATTTTTCCCTAGATAATGCTACACTTGTAGTTTCTCCAATGCATTATAACGCTGGCTCTGCTTAAAAACAATGCGTTAGTCTCTGGATTAACGCTTACTTTACTCATAGACAGTGCGTTACTCAGCCAAAACTTGTTGTTCACTGCCGTGATTGTGTTTTAGCTGCAAAATTTTTTGGCCATTAGTATATCTCCTTGACTAAATCCCTGCGCTTGTTTACTAAACTGGCATTTCTGTTTGTTTGCTCTTGTTTGAAAAGTTAGTGTCAAAAGCATTTACTTTTTAGAGAAGATTTTTTTTTTTTAGTTTTTTCTGCATCTAGCTGAGTTAATTCTAAAATTTTCAATTTATAGACTATTAAGAAGAGGTAGATAGAAGTCTGAATCTTTAAAGTTGAACTGAGTTATTTGAATGTTAGTGCATGGATGTTGAAAAGAAAACTCTCCTTGTAGAAATACTCTGAATCATCGAATTTAATATTTAGAGCATGTTTTGCATGGTTTCTTGAGTCAGAGTCTCATTACATTTCATACGTCCACTCCCCCTCCACAAGACTAATAATCAAGTACACTAAGAATAAAATGATAATAAAATCAATCAACTCTTTTTTGAGCTCACGCAAACAGTAGTTCAGGCTAGGATCTTGGGTTAGGAGCAGTGAGAAAATTACCCAAGATCTCAAAAATTGAAACTAGAGTCATTAACGAGCGAAATCCTACTGCACTCATATTATCAGGACCATTCCTTTACTGGAGCTCAGCGCGAGACAACACTTGGGTGCACAAGAAGGTAGCCCGCCTTCGACTGCATCTGGTGGGTGTGTTATATATTAGGGTTCCCTTCGGGGATGTCGAAACTAGATCAGGGATCTAGGTATTTTTCCCATATAGAACATTGTCCTTGACCGTGGACCCCCCTGATGATGTCTTTGATTTGAGGCATCTTTAGTGGCCATACTTTTTAGGGACTTACACAAGGTGACTAGGACGGGCTGTCTTGGTACCTGAAACAGACGGACCCACTCTGTCTTCGATCTTTAAGAGGGTACTCATCTTCACGAGAGTGCTTACACCTATCGTCTAAGGTTCGGGTGAAGCTCTAGAGTGACCGTAACTATACTTTCGACCAACCCTCTCTGTATACTATTGTGATAATGGATTTCATCACCAAAAAACGGTAGTACTCAGACAGGGCACCCTATTCTGGCTGCTTGCTGATTGAATTTAGAGAGTCCTTTTTTCTTTTTTTAGGTGTGTGGTTACTGTCACTAAGACTTTATAATACATCAAAACTTATTAAAATTTGTTAAAATTAAACAGGTCACCGTGGTGTCCCCCGACCCACGCCATCTGTCTAGACGACAGCAAGGTCTACCTCCTCTAACTATTGAGGAAGAACTGAACCTTGGTGAACCCGTGCCTTCTATGGAAGAGCAGTCTCCACTGACTAATCTTGATTGTCACATAGCCTCATATCATCTGGAATTTCCGGAGGACCCTTTCACTGAAGGGGTTGTACCTCATTACAATCCTCCGCTCACTGATCCATTGGGGCCTATGATAATTCAGATTCCACTATGCCAGAACATGTCTTTGGCCACACAAACATCCATTTCACCACCAGCATCCACTGGGTAAATTCCAATGGCAACCATCCTAGGTTCGCCACCATCCTCCCCGCCGGTGGTCAGTTCTATGCCATCACTTGGTAACCCCAGTAGTCAACATATACCTACTCCCAACCCTACAGTCATCACAACTGTCAGTATTTTACCGAATCCTTCAGCATCTACTTCTACCGTGACCATGTTGGGACCCACGGTAGCTCCTCCCACGAGTATGACTACTTCAGTGCCTTTTAGAAACCCTTTAAGTTGGAACACTCTGCTGAGTTCAAACCCCTTGGCTACTATACCAGGGGGTAGTGTTTCCAACACGTAGGTAGCAGGGAACATTTTGCTTCCCCTGCAAACCTTAGGACAAATGGGACAACCTATTGTCAATACTTTTCCCTTAAGTGGTTCAAACATAGGTGTAGGGTCTATGCCGTTTCCAAACTATGCAAGTAGTAGCATGCCTCTGGGAAACTCTATTGCATCCATTTGGACTAACCAACCCCAAACTCCATCTGGAATGGGAGGGAAATTTTATACTGGGGGCAACCAACCATTTGCCCCGCAATACAATATTCCCTATGGACAGCAACAGTATGTCCCTACTCTGCCACCTATCGGAAATTGTTATCAAAGTCCCACTTATCCTCTTGGTAACACATTGATGGGGGGACCCTATGTTCCAAGCAGTCAGACCATACTGCCTTGGTTAGATTCAGGAGCAAACCCACAATTGCCATTTTTGGCAGCTTTGGACACCCCTGATATCCATAAACTGACTAACAACCCCATCAATCACAACCCGCTTTGGCCTCCTGTACTGCATAATATTCCTTCTGACATCCCGAAGTTCAACGGGAAACAAGGGAACGACTCAGCTGCACACATCACTACCTTTCATCTATGGTCTATATCCAATTCCATGGTGGATGATAGTGTCTGGCTTCGACTCTTTCCCCGCACCCTTACAGGAAATGCCGCCAAGTGGTACATATAATTGCCACGCACCGCCATCAATACTTTTAGTGCTTTAGTGACGGAGTTCCTAAAGAACTTCCAATTACCAATTAGAATGTAAACCGGAATGGAATTGTTAACATCATTATGCCAAGACACTGCCACCCACATCTCCGATCATATTCATGAATGGAGACGAAGGAGGAGGCTAGTCAAAGCGCCAATCCCGGATCATCTCTTAGCAAATTGGTTTTGCAAGTCTCTTTTACCCCACATCTCTAAAGACATTGGCCTTTCTGGTGCGGTTACAGAAGATCAATTTATTCATCGTGCCCAGCATTTGGATTTAATCTATTCACAATCCGGCATGCTATACGATCTTCTCCCCCATGCCCCTGGTAACCCAAATCCGGCCACTCAGAAAACCAGAGCACATGCCGACGGTCTCATTGGCACAATCTCCGGTGTGGCCACAAAGCAGTCTCGGGGGCAAACCTCCCAGCCATCTTCGGCTACCACCGCCCCTCACCAAACGACTACTCTTCCTACCGCTGAGGTGAATTCTATGCAAACCTCACAAAAACCTAGCGAGAAAAATAAGAAGAACAAGAAAAGACGTCTTCTTCAGAAGAGCAGTTGGATAATTAGAATAACCCTAATCAGAAAAACATTGCCAAAAATGACAAAGGGAAGGATAAACCCATGAAATTTCCTTGCAAGATCTGTGCGGAGGACCACTTGACATACAAATGTCCTCGGCTGCAGGAATGCACTAATTTTATTGCCAACAAGGATTCTAGGCGAACACCTTCCGTTCTTCATAATCCTTTCCCTAATCAGTAGCAGTAACATCAACACATGGTTGACAATCCGCCACAACCCCATCAACGGGTCAATGGTGGTTCGCATCCTTCCGGTGAAGGACCATCTACCATTTATGGCATTAAGAGTGTTGAGCTTCAAACTCGAGGAAAGCTTTATGGAAATCCTACCATAGATGCTCAAGAACTTGGAACTAGTTCAAATCCACCGCCGCCCAATGATTTGTATATCGAACGGCCTACTGCTGAACCCATGGTTCGTCCCCCCAAAGGGACACTTCTACTCACGACTCATAACACCTCTGCACGTGTAGCCCAAAACTACAACATTGTAGAAGATTTGGCGTAGGCACTGTCAGCCATGTCTGCTCTCGAAGTATTACAGACCTGTCCAGCACAAAGGAAAGCCTTGCTTTCGGCCATTGGTCGAATAAACCCCCAGGATTCCATGCTAGGTATCTTTGATATGGAAAAGGCTAAACCTCGCCTGTCACACGAACTTGCATTTCAGGTTCAGGTTGTGTTGAAAGGGAGACAAATCCATTGCACTATCATAGATGAAGGTGCTTCGACCTGCGTTATGTCACAAGCTTGCTGGCTTGCTTTAGGTTCTCCTACCTTAACACTGCCGTCGAATTCCCTCAAAGATTTCGATGGCCATGCGTTCCTCCCAAAAGGATACCTTGCTAGCTTTCCCATCACTCTGAGTGGGAAAATGGTAACCATGGATGTTGAAGTCGTAGATCGCCATCTCGACTATAATCTATTGCTTGGTCGCAGTTGGTCTTATGCCATGACTGCCATTGTTTCTTCGGTCTTCCGACTCATCCTATTTCCATTGGATGGTAAAATAGTCACATTGGATCAGTTATCCTTCTGCACCCCTAATTATTCCATGTTACCAAGTAGCACTGTACCCCTAATAGGAGGCGATTCTGACTCTTACGTCAGTATTGGTACCATTCTTCTAAAGGAATCTTCCCTACTGGGTTGTTTTCCTCTCCCACCGCCAGAGATCCCACATACGGTTGCAATGATATCTGCCACTTTGGATGGCTCTATCGACCCTTGGATCATCCCAGCACCTTCAGACATTGATTCCTATGGAAATCAGATGTCGCTTTCGCCGGTCGAGTTGGCTTATCAAGCCATCCAAACCGCATCTGAACCCTCCACTAATATGGTTTCGACCAAAGGTACAAACCTCTCTCCCATCACAGTTCTCTCTAAGAATCTCCTCAATGAAGTCTGGCCTACAGACGAAGCTATTCGAGAGATCATGTCATTAGAAGAATGACCTTGGGAAGAGTTTCACCATCACGCTTCGATGATTGACTCGGACACGATACAAACTGAAATCCCATCTTTTGACCCACTTGAGATGGTTCCATCCGCTTACACGACTGTTCAAACTATCGATTCAAAAGGGAACATGGGTAATATTTCTAAGACAACGCTCATTGATATCTCGGTCAAAACGGGTATCGTGGAAAATATTCAGATTGGAGAAGCTTGAAATCCCGAGGAAATTGCGTGCTTCACATCCATTTTCAAAGAATTCCGCGATGTGTTCGCTTGGTCTCACAAGAAAATTCCAGACATAGATCCTTCTATTGACGAGAAAGAGATCAAGAAATTTCAAGCATTCTTTTTACGGTATTTTTCTTGCTCGTTAATCCGAAAAACCTCGATTTCCCTTCTTCGGACTCGTTAAAATTATACGAAGTTGATATCGAGTGTTATTTTTATGGTCTTTTTCTTTCTCGTTAATCCGAAAAACCTAGAGTTCTCTTCTTCAAACTCATTAAAATCATGAAGAAACACTGAGCATTCTTTTTAGGACCCTTTTTCTCACTCATAAAACTGAAAAAAACCCGAGTTGACTTTGTCGGGCTCGTTAAACTACCACGACAGAGAGCAAGGAGCCATTCTTTGTAAATCGCGCAAACCTTAAAAATCTGGGCTTTACACTAAACATTATTTCTTCACCATTATGCCACCATTCCGCCGACCTCCAAAGCATTCTTTCGCCATCCCCCTAATTTTATAATTGGTTTATTTCATTGATTGCAGGGTTTACAAAGTGGAAATTTCACTCTACTGCCATGATCACAGTCACTGTGTTTCAGAATACCGAGGTGCCACTACAGTAGCGGCATAGTGTATCAGGAGCGAGGATTAAAGGGGTTTAAGCCTGTTATTGGATAATTAACACTTAACCCTGTGTCCAAAAGAAGAAAGTGTAGTTGGAAGAATAAAGAGCACACGAAATGACCATATCTATGTTTAATATCAGCGGGACGTCTTTCTCCAGACAGTACATCTTCCCATTAAAGCCTCCAGGCCTCCTCGAGCCCAGAAACAGTTAATTACACTAACAGAAGCTTCTTAAAGACTATCAGAACCAGCAGTAATGGAGTATGGAGGCCCACAGACTTTCTATCTAGTTCACCAATTCCAGAAGGCAGAACAGAGAGCTTTACAGCCAGAAAGGACTCCAAAGAAACATCAGAGGTTAGATATCGACCTGACAAAGACCCCTCAGCCATACTATAAAGTAAATACAGCAATACAGTACCATTAAGAAGTAGGGACATGGACGCTTCCTCCATGCTGTCTTAATGAATCAATTTAATGTTCATCATCCATTCCTGTGACTCGTTTTTCTCCTATAAAAATCCCCAAGAACAGATTGTATGAGGTTCCAGATTTTCAGGAAAATATGCTGTGAGAGAATTTTGTATGCATTTTGTTGAAATTTTATATGAATGCAAAGATCTCGTCGGGTTTCAGTGATGAGGAGTTCCATCTGTAATGAGGATTCAGGCCCTTGTGCTTCACATTCTGTAACTCTCCCTTATATGTGATAGTTTAATTGTTCATTTCGTTTTCATCCATATCGCTTGTATCATGTTCTAGAATGCGAGTGGCTCACTGGTTTTTGGTATGAATTTATCCTAATTGATACTCATGCTAGAACTTGTCAAGCGCTTTAAATATGGCTCAAGCATGATATACTATTTCATTTTCCACTTCAACTATACTTCTGCTATATTAGCTTCTATGGGATGTTATTTTTAAAATGCTATTGTCATGTATGGATTCTTAATTTTGTAAGCCCATTACATGTTGATGTTTGTTTCTGGATATCATCCCAATGACAGTTAGTATTATCTCAATCTTTCATACGTAGTAAACACCTTCTGATTATTCACCTCTGTGAGGTATTTTAGAACAGGCCTCTACAGTAGAATTTGTCTTTGAATTATGCAGTACATTTGTTAAGTTTCCTCCTTACCCTCTGTGATGTTTAACTTTTCACCTTATCGAATTTCACGAAATTTTAGGTCTAAAATTAACCTTCTTGTTTACTAAAGATAGCATGAGAGCCTTTTTCTGATAACTTCCCATATTATATCATATGCTCCTTGCTGTATAAGATGTCCTAAGCACTGGTCTTTCACAACTCAAGGCTTTCTCTAGAGTTGACAACATATTTTTGGCGCCATTGCCGGGGAAGGGAAGTTGAGAAAAGTTAAATCCCTGGGCCTCGACAAAACCTTATTCACTCTTCAAATAGGTGAGCATGGAGAGTTGAGAGTTGTAGATCCCTCACCTTGGCGACTCCACATTCATTCATCAGAAAAATTTACTTGCAGTCCTGGCTCCTCGTAAGCCACACCTGAGGTCAGATACGTCTCAACCAAATACACCCTCTGTGTCTGACCCAGAGAAGATCCTACATAGAAGGAGTTGGAGGGAAAGGCAATCAGTCCATACTGAGATCCCTAAATTTTCTTTAGAGTACTTTCCGTCCTCCTCCTCTCATGTTTCCCAAGTGCAAGGTCCCGACTCCACTGTGAGAGATACCAACTACTACTCAGATAGTCCACCCCGGGGAGGTGTCCGAATTAAAGACGACTTTCACCCTACTCCTAAGGTCGAAGAGGTCAAGGAAGTCACCGAAGTATCTGCTATTAACATCTCGTTGTTCCCGTCAACACCTCAAGCTGCTATCCAATACATTCCTATTGTCATTCATACTTCACTTCCACCTCCTCCTCCTCCTTTTACGCATCAAAATCTTGCACTAGCTCCACCTCCTCCAATGGCCAATCTTCCCGGCTTCTTGTTGAATAAATATTCCCCCCTGGCATTTCCTCAAGTGTTGAATGATATACCATAGGACTACCTGAAGATATTACCCCGATTCAATGGGGAAAATGAGATTGAAGTTCAAAAACATCTTGAGGTCTTCTGCTCTTTTGCAGAGAAATTTAATGTGGAACACCTAGATGTAGTCCTAAGACTGTTTGTGCAATATCTTGATGGCGAAGCCAGAAAATGGTTTAAGACATTAGGAGACCGTTCCATCACCACTTGGGAAGGAATGGAAGATACTTTTCTCACAAAATGGGGAGAGAAAAAATATCATGGACATTGTCTTACTGAGTTTAACACACTCAAGAAAAGACATAATGAAGAGGTGTCAGAATTTATCAAGAGATTTAATAAGTTGTATTTGAGCCTTCTTGCTGATATGAAACCTCATCAAACTGCTACTAAGGTTGTCTTTGTGGCAACTTTTGACTCAGAATTTGGCTTCTCTCTGAGAGAAAGAAAGCCTGCCACCCTGGATGATGCTCAAACAGATGCACTAGAGCTGGAGGAAAATTTTGCCTCCACTGGTAAATCAAAGGGAAAATCTGAACAAGATACTAGAATAAAAGGTAAAGAATAAGTATCTACCTCTAGCCAAGACAGAGACTCAGCTAATGACATAATTGAAGAAATGAACAAAATGATTAAGAACCTTTCTAGTAAGCTGGTCAAACTTGAATTGGAGGCCAAGAATTCATCCTCCAAGAATTTCCAGAATGCTCCAAACAAGGGTTACAATCCTCGGTATAGGAAACCACCTCTGCAAATATTGCAAGGAACGACAACGAAGATTGGGTACCACAGCCCGTACTTGGAAGGTCGGTAGATGGTCTGCGAAGACGTTGCACGCAAACAGAAGGGATACATGTCACAGTTGTTGAATAGTGATGATAGAATCCCCCTTTCAAGAAGTGATGGAGCAGGGATCTCATTAAAGAAGAAGAGAAGGCTGAAGGCGCAAAGACCAGTTGATGACTGTTATCGCCCGATTTGTTGATTTCATGCCAACATAGTTCAATAGAAGATATGATCTAGAATCTTCAAGAAGAAGGACTTCGTGCTCAAAGATGGGAGAAGAGCACGGAAAGGCTTGCTCGGGAGAGTTGACGATGCAAAAGGTCATGAACAAAAATGCAAGGAGCCTCTGCGACGAACCTTTGCGGGTCTAATGATCAGAATTCCCCCTCTTCAAAAGTGATCCCATTTCCTAATACCAAGTACGACGCGTATCCAAAAGAAACTGAAACTCTTAACTTGAAAATAAAAAAGAGTCAAAGGAGTTCGCAATAGAAAATTCCTCTCCTGCCTTTAGTCTACAAAAGGAGCTTGAGAATCTATCAAAATCTCAGTTCCCTTGACTGAATTGTTGAAGCAGCCTGCATATCAGTCCTAGGTCACCTCTTTCATGCTCCCTACAGAAGCAGCACATATTCCAGATAGTCTGAACCTTCAAGAAGAAATACCTATGGTTGTATTTGGCCCCCTCGTTGAGGAATTAGATGCTTCTACTCCTCCTTTCTACGTGTCCCTAGTGATTCATGACCTTCTATTACATAACTGTATGTTATATTCGTGAGCTTCCCATAATCTATTGCCTCTGTCAGTCATGGAACAACTAGGATTACAAATCACTCGTCCATACAAGGACCTCTATTCATTTGATTCCAAAATAGTTAAATGCCTGGGTATGATCAAGGATTTGGTGGTCAATTTGGCCCAAATCCCAGCAAAAAGTGTGGTGATGGAAATCGTGGTGGCTAACATCCCAGCTCGCTTTGGCATGTTGCTGTCAAGGTCCTGGGGGACAAAATCGGTGGGTCAATCAAGTTGGACTTAACATATGCTATTATCTTAGTTTTTGGTGGCCAGGAGAGGAGGTTGTACAGGGAAACCGGATTTTTCAAGATGGTTACTAAGGCTGATAACTCGGTTAATTCACCAGTCTAAAGTAAAGAAGGTGATTTCTCATGTTTAATGCTGGAGGAAGACCAATATTATGCTCAAGAACCATCATTTTTCCAGATCAACACCGAGCAACCCTCAGAGAGCCATGAAGTAGGAATCTGGACACTTCACTTTGATGGAGCAAATTCTAGAGAAGGTAATGGGGATAGAGTATTATTGATTTCTCTTACAGGCCAATGGGTCCCATTGTCTTTCAAGCTAGAATATGAAGCCACTAATAATGTGGCTGAATATGAAGCACTTATGTTAGGGTTACAAACAGCCAGGAGCATGAACATACAGAGTTTAATGGTTCTGGGAGATTCAAAACTAGTGGTTAGACAAGTGAAGAATCAGTGCCAAACCAAACATCCTAGGCTAAGGGCTTATAGGAATGAAGTTTGGGACCTGGTGGAGAATTTTTTCTTGGAATTTAATATTCATTTCATGCCTCGGGAGCAGAATAGGATGCCAGACTCCCTTGCAGTCGCTACCAGTACTTTCCTTCCACCTCAAAACCCTCTCTTAAGATACGAAATTGAGGTACGCTATCGACCATCAATCCCAGATAAAATTAAGCATTGGCAGGTGTTTGAGGATGAGGAACAAGTGAAAATATTCTTGGAAACAGTTGAGGAATTCTCAAACATGGAGATTGATGCTTGTGAATAAGAATACATTGAAAACACTCTAGAAAATAAATGGGAAGAAAAGGTGGCTTACCATAAAGTTCTGCAACTAAAAGGCAACGTTATACCCTGAGGACTAGTGCCCTTAGAAAGGTTTTTTAACAGAAATGATGTCCCACTACAGCTGAACAAAGTTGTGGAGGAAAAACAGGTAGAAGATCTTAACCTTGGTACTGATGATGACCCCAAAATTGTGAAATTATCCAAGAAGGTCCCAGAAGAATATAAAGATCTATACCAGAAATTATTTCAATCTTACAAAGATGTGTTTGCATTGTCTTATCAAGACCTGAAAACCTTTGATATCAGCATCATGCAACATAAAATCCCTTTGAAAGGAGATGCGAAGCCACATAAGCAGAAGCTTAGACAAATTAATCCCCTGCTGCTTCCCTCCATTGAGAAAGAAATCAAGAAACTATTGAAGGCCAAAATCATTGTGCCATTGAGGTATTCTAAGTGGGTAGAAAACCTAGTCCCTGTCCGGAAAAAGAATGGAGAAATAAGGCTATGTGTTGATTTCCAAAATTTAAACCGAGCATCCTTAAAGGACAATTATCCACCGCCCAAGATGGATCACATCCTGCAGAAAGTGGTAGGAGCTTCTTAGATGTCAATGATGGATGGATTCTCGAGTTACAATCAGGTGGTTTTACTTCTAGAAGATCAGAAGAAGACTGCCTTTACCACTCCTTGGGGTACGTTTATGTATGCTAGGATGCCTTTTGGGTTGATCAACGCAGGGGCCACTTTTCAAAGGGCCATGGACATTGCCTTTGTTGGGGAGCAAGATAAGTTTGTGGTAGTATATCTGGATGATATCACTGTGTTCTCAAAAGATGATGCAGAGCACATTGAACACTTGCGTAGAACTTTCGAGAAGTGCAGAAGGTATGGTCTCTCTCTCAATCCATAGAAGTCATTGTTTGCATTAGAAGAGGGTAAGTTTTTGGGACATATTGTAACCAAATATGGGGTAAAAATAGATCCTAAGAGAGTAGAAGTTATAAATGGAATTTCTCTTCCCAGAAATAAAAAGGAGGTGCAGGTGTTCCTAGGGCACATTAACTTTCTGAGGAGGTTTATCCCTAACTATGCTGAGGTAGTTAGACATGTAACTGACATGCTGAAGAAAAATAATGAGGTAAAGTGGTCCCAGGAATCACGAGAGGCCTTCTCCAGGATAAAAAATGCCTTTGCTGAAGCCCCTGTGCTAGCTGGACCAGACTATGCCAAACCTTTCATGATAATTTCATTTGCATCACCTCGTACAATGGCAGGAGTTTTATTGCAGAAAAATGAAGAAGGGTATGAGCAGCCCATCGCTTTCTTCAGTCAGGTGCTCCATGATGCTGAGCTGAAATATAACATATTAGAAAATCAGGCTTATGCTCTGGTGAAGTCTCTCAAGGCATTTCGTATGTATGTCCTACAGTCACACATCACAGCATTTGTGCCCACAGCTGCAGTAAAATACATCCTTATCCAAGGGGATAGTGAAGGAAAAAGGGGGAAGTGGATTGCTAAAATACAAGAATATGAGCTAGACATTCGCCCTACCAAATTGATAAAGGGACAAGGGCTAGCTAAAATCTTGTCCGAGTCAAACTGTCAAGCTCTGGGTATAAATCTTTCCATGATAGCAAAGGAGGATTCTGAGAAGAAAGAAGAGCAACAGGGAGTAGAGATAGCTACTCAGAAGACACATATGAAGTACCTCATCAGCCTGTGGTACAAAGAGATAGTGGAATATCTTCTAACATTCAGCTGCCCTCCTTGCTGTGACAAAACTAAATACAGAACATTAAGGTTGAGATCACAGAAATTCGTTGTTGCCAATGGTAATCTGTACTGGCGAGATCCTTCAGGTATTCTACTCCTGTGTCTCACAGAGGATGAGGTAGAGAATATAATGGCCGAATTTCATGAAGGAATCTGTGGGGTTCATTACAACTGGAGGGACACTGCTCACAAAATCCTGAAGGCTAGTTTCTACTAGCCCAAACTCTTTGGAGATGTGTTTTCCCGGGTCAGAGCTTGTGAGAAATGCCAAATATTTGTTGAAAGACAAAAGTTGGCACCTCTGCCCATGATCCATGTTCACGTGGATGAACCATTCCAGCAATGGGGAATCGACTTTATCGGTGAAATACATCCTCCATCGAGTGGTCAACACAAGTGGATATTGACTGCCACAGATTATTTCACAAAGTGGGTGGAGGCTATACCTGCGAGAAATGCAACAGATACTGTGGTGATGAAATTCATGGAAGAAAATATCATATCCAGATTTGGCTGCCCTGCCAAGATAGTGACCAACAATGCACAGGCCTTTAAATCTGCAAAGTTTGTCAACTTCTACCAGCAGTATAACATTGCACTAGGCCACTCTACAGCTTATTACCCACAAGGAAATGGCCTGGCAGAGTCTTCAAATAAAACCCTGGTGAGAGCACTGAAGAAGGCTATCAATAAAAATCAGAAAAATTGGGATTCCCAGTTGAAATTCGCTCTGTGGGCCAACAGAATTACCAGCAAGAGAGCAATCGAGAAGTCCCCATATCAATTATTATATGGGAGGGCAACAGTATTCCCTGTACAGTTAGCCTTACCAGTAGCCCGATTCATGCAAGAAAGTCAAGAAGAACTCGATGATGTGACCAGGAGAATAAATCAGCTGGTGGAGTTAGAAGAAACACAGAACCAGGTAAGTCAGAGGCTAAATGAATATCAAGAGAAGATGAAGGATCTTTTTGATCAGCATGCCAAGGACAGGAAGTTGCAGGTTGGGGATGTAGTGCTCATATGTGATATTCGAAGAGCTGAAAAGGGGAAACATGGTAAATTCGATTCACTCTGGTTCGGCCCTTTTAAAATCGTGGAACAAGGGGGCAACAACACTTTCAGGTTGGAAAATTTACATGGAGAATTTCTCGATGCCCTTGTAAACCGTCAGTTCCTCAAACCTTACTTCCAGTTCTGATTAAGGCTAAGAGAGCCTGATGTACCATACTATACATTAGTTTTTTGTTTTCATCTTTGTTCGAATGATGTGTGTGTCCCGATGAATCATGAAGTGAAAAATAAAAAGTGTTGAAGAGTGGTGTCCACACAGAAGATTAGCATGTGGTCTGCGAAATTCTCAACACGCCCAGGAATGAACGTGTCGTCCCCATGTGGAGCCAATGTTGATCATGTTAGCCCCCTATTAATTTTTTGACAAGAAAACAGGGGGCTAAAATTCTTTTTGAGCCTTAAAGTAATGCATTTCCCCTGAAAACACATCATCCTTGAAGCCTCCTGTACCTTGGTCCTTTAAGAAATCCTCACTACTATTTCCAGTTTTAAAGCCTCTCTATTGTGAATAAGAATGCCTAAAAAAGTCTTTTTTCCCTTTATTTCATCCCTTTTAAACCTCTGTTTTCATCCCCTTGTCTCCCCTTTTAATTTCCCCACTTACCCTTTAAATCATCCCACATCCCCTTTTAAGCCTTTCAAATTACCTTTGTTTGGCTTAAACCCCCTTATTCCCTTTACCGAATGCCTCCTTTGACCTCAAAATGCATTAAAACAGGCCAAAAACCCACTTTCCACTTTATGATAGGCTAAGCCCCTTTTAGGCCAGCCCCTTAACCACTTCCCCATATGCCCCGCACCCAGAACTGAGTGCTTAAGGCATGTGGTGCTAATCTCAATCGGAACATTTATACGAGCATGTTTCTTTGTTAAACCACAAGCTTCCGATGCGATAGTGTTTGATCTATCGGCCTTCGAAATAGTCTCCATTGTTGATCTTAAAGCAATCCGACGGTCGGGCGCTAATCGCATCGCAACCCCATTTCCAATTGGAGATTTCGTAAAGCGTCATTTTGTGTTACGCTGATTGTTGATCCTCGATTACATCCCTGCCGTTCATTCCCTCAGATCCAACGGCCCTCATTTCTCCCGCTTCGCTTCTAGACCTCCATCTCTCCCCCTGCTGATTTAATCTCCGTCGTCGATCCCCTTTGCAATCCAACGGTTGGCGTTGAAATCACCCCATCACCAATCAGAAGTTCTTAAATGTGTCACCCCCGTGCCCCCGATTGTGATCCTCCTATTCGATCTTAGCCACCCATCCCCTCAGATCCGACGGCTGGAATCTAATCGTGCTCTACTCGTTTTCCTTTCATCGAAACCTTCTCTAACTTCATCGCTTAATCACCACCGTTGATCTCCTCCTGAGATCCAATGGCTCATAGCTAATCGCCCTCTGTCCTAGCTGGGTCCCACCATCATAAGCCCGACTCCATTTATTCGATCCATTTCTTTGTAAATCGCCTGAACCTTAAAACTCTGGGCTTTACACTAAACATTATTTCTTCACCATTACGCCACCATTCCGCCGGCCTCCAAAGAATTCTTCCGCCATCACCCTGGTTTTATAATTGGTTTATTTCATGGATTGCAGGGTTTACAAAGTGGAAATTTCACTCTGCGGCTGTGATCACAGTCACTGTGTTTCAGAATACCGAGGTGCCACTACAGTAGCGGCATAGTGTATCAGCAGTGAGGATTAAAGGGGTTTAAGCCTGTTATTGGATAATCAACGCTTAACCCCACGTCCAAAAGAAGAAGGCACAGTTGGAAGACTAAAGAGCACACGAAACGACCATATTTGTGTTTAATATCAGCGGAATGTCTTTCTCCAGACAGTACATCTTCCCATTAAAGCCTCCATGCCTCCTCGAGCCCAGAAACAGTTAATTACACTGACATAAGCTTCTTAAAGACTATCAAAACCAGAAGTAATGGAGTATGGAGGCCCACGGACTTTCTATCCAGTTCACCAATTCCGGAAGGCAGAACAAAGAGCTTTACAGCCAGAAAGGACTCCAAAGAAACATCAGAGGTTAGATATCGACACGGCAAAGACCCCTCAACCATACTATCGGTAAATATAGCAATGCGATGCAATTTATTTCAGCAAAATAGGCGTGGACGCTTCCTCCATGTTGTCTTAATGAATCAATTTAATGTTCATCATCCACTCTTGTCACGGGTTTTTCACCTATAAAAATCCCCAAGAACAGATGGAAAAGGGTTCCAGATTTTCAGAAAAATACGCTGTGAGAGAATTTTGTATGCATTTTGTTCAAGCTTTTTAAATAGATACAAAGGCCGGGTCGGGTTTAGGTGATGAGAGTTCCATATGACGGGATGCAGCCTTTGCTTTGGGTCTGTATCCTTATATGTGACGGACATTGTTCATCTCGTTTTCATCCATATCGTTTGTATCATGTTCTGGAATGTGAGTGGCTCACTGGTTTTTGGTATGAATTTATCCTAATTGATACTCATGCTAGAACCTGTCAAGCGCTTTAAATATGGTTCAGGCATGATATACTGTTTCATTTTCCACTTCAACCATACTTCTGCTATATTATCTTCTATGGGATGTTATTTTTAAAATGCTATTATCATGTATGGATTCTTAATTTTGTAAGCCCATTACATGTTGATATTTGTTTCTGGATATCATCCCAATGACAGTTAGTATTATCTCAATCTTTCATATGCAGTAAACACCTTCTGATTATTCACCTCTGTGAGGTATTTTAGAACCTAGCCCTCTTTACAGTAAGTTGTCTTTGAATTGTCTGATACATTTGTATTAGAGTTTCACACCTTGCCTCTGCAGTATTGCTTTCCTTGTTTCAAGTTCCTGAAAGTTTTGGTCCCATTCATATTAACCTTCCTGTTTACCAGAGATAGCATGAGAGCCTTTTTCTGATAACTTCCCATATTATATCATATGCTCCTTGCTGTATAAGATGTCCTAGGCACTGGTCTTTCACAACTTAAGGCTGTCTCTAGGGTTGACAACAGGATCATTGTTTGCTAATATACTATATTTATTGTAGCTTAATATCTGAAAAGGATGCCAAAATTGAAAGCTTTTGCACTGTTGTGGCTGTTTGCTAATATACTATGCTTAATGCAACTTATTTGAAAAGGATGCCAAATTCAACAACTTTTGTTGTTGTTTACCCATGCTTTTAACTAATTTGTATTTTCATGTTTCCTATTGCTATCTTGGGTTATTTCATATAGGGCCTTGTTATTAGATTTGGGGCATTTCAAAACTTCTTGGAAAATTTTGCTGATCTAGTAAATAGCAACATTCTCACCAACTTGAAGATTGACTCCTAGGCAAAAAAATAGAATAAATTTCTCACCAACTTGAAGATCAACTCCTAGGAAAAAAAATAAAAGAAATTACACTGTTTTGAATATATTGTATGATGAGCCTTCTATATCTGTAAAATCGCGATGTAAAAATAGAAATATCATGTTCATGTTGAGCAATATTACTATTTATGAAATGTGTAATGAAACATATCAAATTATGTTTTAAAGTGATATTTATTTATCATCGACTCCAGTCATTGTTATTACAATAATATGTTGTAGATTGGATCTACTCGGTAGTTACAACAACATTCAGTACCTTTGGCACAACCTAGTGTGGCATATAGGATTTAAACATAGTTGGTTGTATGTCAGCAGATAAAACAATTCTTAATACTTGGCCTAGGTAATCACTAGAGTCAATTTTCAACCCAACACAAAATCTAAACAATATTCTACTTTGTTATTTTCAGATTTGTTGTACATTCTAAAGATTTAAAACTTACATATCCCATGCCCATATCATATGTTTTGTCTTGCTTGAAGTATTCCACTACAACCTTCCCATTCTCAGTGTATTCACAGTGAATGTTAAGACTTTGAAGCACTTGCCAATTGTAGAAACCAATAATCCATGACCAAATGAGACTGCTTTATTCAATTTCTTAAATAAGCCTATTTTTCACATTGTAAAATCTCAAAGACATCAACTTTAAACTAACATGTAAATCTTCAACATTAAATTTTAAGTATGATCACTGTAGGCTTGGAATAAATTACAATTCCATGTAAATAAATATCCACACCATTCAAACTAAACCCACAACTACGCCTTAGAAGGAAACATTTTGGGGGACATTCCATGTTTGATATTTTTCTTTCATTACCCCGCAACATTATAAGAAAGTAAATATGATCACCTCACAGGGCATCACATCCCATGACATTGTAAGTATTTGGAAAATGGGAGATTACTTTATGGGTATTCAAGAGTATGGAAAGTATGGAAGGGGGTATCTAATAAAAGGAGTTATTTAACTGGAAAGATATATTTGGAGGGGGGTTTAGCAAAATGGTTTTGCGAGCGATTTGTCGATATTTAGTGAAATTGGAGGTATTTTTTATCCAACAAATGCACGTGCTATGTCCCTGGTTCATTGAGTGAAAACACCACGTTATGTCCATAAGTTTTGGAGTCCACTCTCTCATAGAGATGCATGTGATCTTAAATTCTTCAAGATAAAATGGTTTAAATGTTCTTGAATGATCTCTGCATTATTTTCAACTCCATTACATGGCTTAGATTTACATAAGCAATATATGTTGGATTAAAACAAGAACATGGTAGACACTAAGGATATTGGTGGTGAAGAACAATGTGATATTTTGAATAGTTTCAAGGATCATTAAAGAAATAATACATAGGTGAGTAAACATTCAAAAGAGAAACACATTCAATTTTCTCAAGAAGAGGTGTAGTTGATGCTATTCCTGGGCTTAATTTCCATATTAGATATATGTGCATTTTTATTCAAGGGTAGATCTTAGTTCACGTAGAAATTCAAAATTTATTTACAAAATTGTTATATTCCTTTGTAGACACATGTTTCAAACTATGAAAAAACTGTTTTGTACTGATTAAGGTTGTCTATAGCGGTAAGAAGTGTTCAAGAAGAGATATGGATGAATTATACTAAAACAACCTTTGATTTCGAAGGTAGCAAATCAAGATCCATTTCTTTATTTACGAGACATTCATGTTGGCATAATGAGACAAGGCCTTTAAATTCGACACAGGCCTCATGATTTGTAAGGCTCAAGAAAAAAATATTGCAGTAATATTTCATTGTAACATGGTCCTTGCCTTTTGTTGATATTTTTTTTTTCTTTCTTTCAACTATTGTCAAATGAACCTTAATTAGTATTATATGCTATTGCCTTAAGGCTTTTCCTTTGCAACATCTAATACAATTGCTAGTTTTAAAACATACTGCAAACCTATATATAATCTATATAAATTCACAATTAAAAAAAAAAATAAATAAATAAAAACTTCTAATCAAAGTTTAATGATCTTATAAAAAAATTAAAAAAAATCAATCTCACTATCTAGAATTTAGCCACGTAATTAAAAGGCGTGTCGAAGCACATTATTATCTCTGTGACACCCTCGTGAATGCGGCACACATCAAGTAAGATCTTTTTTTTTTCATAATAACTTCAAAATACCTTAAATACTAAATATTTGAAATTATTATCTCTGTGGCACCCTCGTGAATGCGGCACACATCAAGTAAGATCTTTTTTTTTCATAAATACTACATATTTGAAATTTATTATTATCATTATTGAGATGAAATAAGATGAGATGAGATGCGATCCGATCCGGTCATTTTAAAATCATAAAATTGTAAAACCATTAATTGATTCATCATAGTTAAATTAAAAAAACAAATCTTAAAATTTATTAAATTTTCTATATGATATAAAGGAAATATTTATAAATCCCAAAATTGTGATTTTAAAAAAAAACTGAAAATGAATATTCATTTCACTTGTAGTTTGTTGAATATGGTAAAAGATAATTGATTTACTAAAAAAAGAAATTTCATTTCACTTATAGTTTTTATAGTTTGTAAGATTTTAAATATGATTTAAATTTGTATTAATTAATTAATATAAAATATTAATAATTTCTTATTATTTTTAAATAATTTATTTATTTAAAATATTAATAATTATTAATATTTTAAATAAAATGTTGTTATATAAGAATAAATTTAGAAATAATAAAATAATGTTTATATTAATACATCATAATAAATAAACAATATTATAATTTAATTTACATTTTAATATGAAAAACATATGTAATTCTTTCAAAATTGATAAATTGCATATAAAAAAATATTATTGATGTTATATGATGTGTAACTCAATCTATATTAAATTGAAATGCAATATTTAAAATAAATATATATTAATAACAAAAAAAATAATTAAAATATTTAAATGTTCATATTAAATAACATAATTTTATATCAAAGTTATATAGAAAAAATTAAATTAATTTAAATTAAAAATTTTCATATATAAATATAAAGAAGCAAGCAAGTGAAGAGAGTTCTATTCTATTAATATGTGTTTTTGGGAAATTTGTAATTCTTTTTCCGCTTAATATGGAGTGGAAATATGTAACATGCAAACTCAAAACTTGAATACCTAGAAACAATGTGATCTTTCTAAAAGCTTGATAGGTATGCGATTAATATAAATCTATGCTAATTTTAAACAAATTTAAATAAAATCTAAAAAATATTAGTATTTTTTTTAAATTTTATTAATTAAAAAACTATACAAACCATAAAATAAATAAGAATCAAACCATAACTTTAACAATCTCAAAATCACATTAACTCAAAAATATAGTTTAGAATAACCAATCATGTTCAATTACAATTAATTAAACATAATTAATTATATATTTAATAACATTGGTTATATTATTAACTTTAAAAACCAAATTAAAAAAAAAAACATTGGCTACTAACTTTCAACCATAACTATCACATTTTTTTTAATATTCTATTATATTCAACCATAATTAACATTTTTAAATCTCTAATTTCTCACTATATATATTTAATTGATATCATACTACATAATATCAAAATGCTCTTGCCTACTATACCATATTAAGAATATGATTATGGACAAAAGTTAACCTATTTTATCCCAAATGTCCATATACTGACTGGATAGACTTCATTATGCAAAAATAATAAGTTAACTGAAACCATATTAATAATGGATATACTTCATTATGCAAAAATAATAAGTTAACTGAAACTATATCAATAATGGATATACTTCATTATGCAAAAATAAGAGGGTAACTGAAACTATATCAATAGTTAGTGTTTAAATATCAATAGTGGTTGGAATGATTTTTCCTATGAATCTATTCAAAATTCAAAGAATGGTTGAAATTGAAAATATGAGTGATTGAGATTGCATAATGAATGTAATAAAAGTTTTTTTTGTAAAACTAAATCATTTGTGCATTCAAAAATGCAAAATTTTAATAATAATTATGGAAAGATTCAAGCCATATCATATTTAAACTTTTTTATTTAAAAATATCAACCATATAAATACTTTAAAAAAAACATATTAAAAAAATTCAAAAAACCAAAATTATGATTTTAAATTTTCATTTTTTTAAAAATATCCATTTTTCAAAATAAATAAAATAGATAATATTTTAATCATGATAAAATGTGTTTTTTAATACATAAATAGATGCAATGCTGTGAAGAGTCCATGTAACATTTGGATGATAAGAATATGATTTTAACATTTACCAAAACAAAATCAATAAAAAAAAAACACCTTCAATCCAATCAAACTCAAATTAAAAATCTTCAATTTGTAAGCATTTAAATTTATAAAAATTGAAGAAAAAAAATCAAACCACATAGTCAATCATTCAACAAATAATTGGTAACCCCAACAATGTTTACTATGTACCAATTATTAACCTTGATAGATCTCTTCTAATTTCTTCTATACTTGTCGAAGCAATTATAGAGTTAAATGGTAATAACCATCAATTTTTTTGAAAGATGAAACTTGAACACTTAAACTTTATGAGACCTTGAAGGTTAATATTTTTTGCTTGGAAAGTCCATATACTAGATGGACACAAGAAAAAAGATCTATAAACCAACACTTCATTATGCAATACATTATGATACAAGCTTGTAAATTCTAAGTAAGGTAGTAAAACCATAAGTTAACTAAAATCATTAAAAATACATGTAAATGTTAATAATGTCATGGAATAGGTAGATTGAATCAAGGTGTAGAATTTAGTTTGTTGCAAAGTTGTTCCTCAATGCTATCAAGTTATTCATGTTCTTCCACCCCTAAGGGGTAACAATTATAATTATTATTTACAAGTGAAATAGTTATTAATTATTGTTAATGTCACCATCATCCTAACATAATTACTACAGTAAAAAAAAAAAAATTACTTACCACTCTCATATAAACATTATTCATATGCATCATACCAATCAATATATATATATAACCACACTGATTAACCAATCAATGCTATTGGTTCTGAGTTCTTTTAACATCGACTTGATAATTATTGAAGTACTGGATGTGAATAATTCTATCATAATATAATGCACAACTTTTATGAGTGGTTTACTTCTTGCACATTTGAATATAGGTTCATGGATATATTACTCTATCCTGATACCTTGATAATTGTATGAACTATGGCTTAATAGATTATTGGCGCATGATAACTTGGTTCACTCTAGTTGTAATACATTCGGATCATTGGAATGGATATATCTTATATGCATAAATCTATGTCTATTTGTTGGTTTTGGGTTGGTGGAGATCCACCTGGAAGTGGACATTAAAATCCTATGGAGTTGGTGCCAAATCCACTTGACCCACTGCTCAGCGCATTAACACCACTAAGACAACTTCCATGTCCTTCGTGATTCTCCTTGGGATTTTCTGCAGAGGTCTATCGAAATTCCCCAAGTCAAGACTGCCAGTTACACCAAGCATTTTTCTTGCGGAGCAGGAGTCACAGCCTGAGCTTAACACCACCGAGGAACTATGGTTTTTCTCCGCCCAGAACTTCATAAATACTACCAGTTTTCAGTCTGGTTCTCTTGGGGAGTTTACAGGGATGGCTCTACGTTTTATTGGTTTCCGAATTGTTAACTTTCTCCAGTTAAAAGAGATTTTCAATGATTAAAAACCCCAACCGTGCCCAGCTGCAGGGTTTCGAGAGCTTAAAACCCTGAGGCAAATGCTGGCAAAAGGAGGTTCTCGGGTATAAAATGATTACTTTCATCTTTTGCGCTATAGATTATAGTGTTTAATAGGAATTTCATCTGCAATCTCGACTATTGTTTTCAGTGGTTTATGTTCTGAAAGGTTGAATACCCATCTTGTTATTTTCAAGCTTTTCAGTCCTAGCCATCGCGAAATCCTTTAATAGGTCTCAAGTAAATTCTTTATCAGTTAATTTGTTCACCAAGGGTTTCCATCCTCTTTTCTGGTTAAGTTATTGTGCACAACCTCTTATCTCATAGGTTGATTTGTTTTTGTCTGTGGCAGGTTTGTTGCTTGCTCTTGCTATTCAAGTCACATTTGCGCTTACCTTGGTCCTTGAACTCTTTCCTTACGGCGCGTTAATAAACAGCTACCATAATTACAGAGGGAGCCGAAACCCTAGGGTTCCGGTCTCGTATCATTCTGAAAACCCTCATTGGGCCGTTAATGTTTCTTCTCATTAGTTTTTATATGATAAAAGAAATGTCAAGAGTTTAAAGACTCTCTGATTTCTATAGTTCTTTTGTAATTTGATACAGTCGAACTCCATTGAAATGTTTAGGAAGGGTTTTAACTCTCCAACTTATTTCATGGTTTAAAGAAATAAAGGGGTTTTCTTTTTATCGACTTTGTTATGCTCTTATATACATTTGCAATGATAATCGAGTTAAAATATTTACATTCTGGTTCGGATATCGTTTTTTTTTTCTCTATGATGCATTTATAAATCTATTCAAAATGCCTTGGCTTTAACTTCTTCTTGAATAATAATATTTGTGAGGGCTTTACTCCGTGCATGCATAAATTGCTGAGCATGAATTGCATCTTAGAGAGAAATAATGTTTATATTTATTGTATTCTTGAACGATATTTCACGGTTTATCTTTATCATATACTAATTTTTGTTTACTCACCGCATGATACAGTGACGAGGGTTTCAGTGGTTTCTTTCGTATAGGTTCTGGTTGTTTTTTTTTGCCTCTGTAATATAGCGATATTGTTAACTTATACTCCGCCAATCTTTATTTTCTTACTCGTTGCTTTTATCATAGGTTATACGGTGACCGGACCACTGAGTGAAGGTCTAAGTATAGAGATTGGTTTACAAAGAACAAATGGGCAAGGGTAGGGTCTCGGCCCAAACCCTAAACCTCAAGTTCTACGTTTCTTGATTTACTGGTTTGCTACCTTTAATAGTCGTCAAGAGATTTAAATCTATGAGTATCAATATATATTACAACATGCATTTTCGTCAACTGTTTGTATCGTTTTTATTGTTTTCTTCCCTACTGAATACATACTGGTATCTGTGCGTACAGTAAGGTTATAGCTATAATAAGAAAATACCATTTGTTTTCCTGTAATTGCAATGAATCCCTATATGTTCTTGATAGGTAAACATATAAATTCATACTACAGTCCACACAAAATATAAATGAAATTTTTAACAGTAGTACCTTTCTTTATTTTACACAGAAATTACATTAATACCATTTAACATAACTTCCTTTACACAGAAAATTCATGAAAATCTATTAACAGAATTTCGATATTCAATCCTCTATGGATGCATTGTGAAATCAGTAAATATAAAATAGTCTAAAATTTTCGTATTAAGACTGTAGCTCAACATAATCTAGTTTTGTATACTTATCTGGAACTTAATATTTCAAACTGTGGTCCTCCCAACCTTCAAGGGAGGCTATGACGTCCTCCACTTGCCCCCTAGCTCTAGAATCTGGATGGTGCCACAGGTTAATAGTGGAAAATAATTCTTTTCGGCTATGACTTCTGGATGGCCAATCCAGTCACACTCAGAAATTCAAGCTTTATAAGGGTTGTTGTGAGCTATTTTCAACTGGTCCCCAACCAGCTCTATAAAATACTCCCCTATACCTCTTTTTCACAGAAACCCCTACTCCTCTCCTGGGATTCAACTTTATCCTCAGAGGAGTAGGTAACTATTTTCCAACTGTCCCCAACCACCTCCTATTCATGGAAACTTTTTACCATCAGCTTAAAAGATTTTATTTTTACTCATTAATTCCTCCAATTAACACAATAAAAAAAAACAAAATAATAATTTGTTTCATAACATAACAATTAAGTCTTTCTTGCCAAAAAATAAAAATAAGCAAATTGTGTTTAAATAGTTAATACTAGTTAACTCTTAATGAGGTTGTTACATCTTCCCCCCTTGGAAGTAACACCGTCCTCGGTGTTTCAGCCTAGCTCTGTGAAGAGCTCCGGGTAAGCTTTCCGCATAAATTTCTTGTCCTCCGAAGTAGCTTCATCTGGTCCGAAGTGCTTCCACTGCACTTTCACCTGGATAACTACTTGTTTGCGGAGTTCAATTTCTCTTCTGTCAAGTATGCGTTGCGGCTTGACTAGAAACTCTCCGTCCGGTTCTACCTGAAAAAACAAGTGTTTTCAAGTCAGTATGCATCAATTATTCAGAACTTTAAGTTAGGATTTCTATCCTTTTTCCTACTTGAATACTTTGCCAATGAATCACATGTTTTTCATCATGTACATATCGCTTCAGTAAGGACACATGGAACACATTGTGTACTTGAATATGACTGGGTAAGGCCAATCTATAGGCTACTGGTCCCACTCTTTCTAGTATTTGGAAAGGTCCAGAGTACCGGGGAGCTAATTTGGCACAAGAGGTCCATCTCATGGTACTTCTCTTGGGCTTAATTCTCACGTAAACATGGTCCCCTACCGCAAATTCACGGTAAGATATTTTCTTATCTGCATAAATATTTTGTCGATCTTGCGTAGCCTTCAGATTCCGCCTTATTCTTTTGACCTCGACTTCCATTTCAGCCAACATTTCAGGTCCCAACAATAATTTTGTTTCAGGACTGCTCCAGTGTATAGGTGTTCCACATTTCCTACCATACAATGCCTCGAAAGGACTCATTTTTAGAGATTCCTGATGCCCATTGTTATAAGAAAACTCCACAAGGTGCAAGTAGTCTTCTCACTTGGTTGGCTGCTGCATCACATACATGCGCAACATGTCTTCCAGAACTTGGTTTACCCGTTCTGTTTTCCCATCAGTCTGAGGATGATAGGCAATGCTAAAGTGTATCTGTGTTCCCAGACCAGAAAAAAAGGTTTTCCAAAATGCGGATGTAAACTTAACATCCCAATCTGAAATCATAGTCTTAGGTATGCCATGCAACCTAAATATTTCCTTCATAAATATATCTGCAATCTGTACCGTCTTGTATGTAGACTGTACAGGTATGAAATGGGTAGAATTACTTAATCTGTCTACCACTACCATAATAGAGTCATTTTGTCTTTTTGTTCGTGGTAAACCCGTGATAAAATATAAGGAAATAACCTCCCACTTCCATTCAGGGATGGGTATGGGCTGCAATAGCCCTGCAGGATGTTGGTGCTCCACCTTGACTTGCTGACATTCCAAACATTTGCTTAGATAATCAGCAATATTTTTGCGCATAATGGCCAAAAATATGTTTTCCTTATTGCAGTAAGCATCTTTTGATATCCTGGATGGCTAGCATAATTGTTGTGGTGGAACTCATTCATTGTTAACTCCTTTAGAATTGTTCGATTGGGCACATAAATTCTCTCTCAAAAAGTTAACACTTGATATTCATTCTTTCCAAACTCAGATGTTTTGCCTTGCTTTTTATCTTCTTCCATTTGCTGCCACAAGAATTTATATTCCGGGTCTTTTTGTGCTTCTTCTTTTAACTGTTTCATCAGTTGGCTTTCTAGCTGATTACAGTATAAGGCATAAATACCATGCAATTTTCTGTTTAACGTGTCTGCAACTCGATTTTCCTTCCCCTTAACATGTTGTATGTCCATGTCAAATTCACTCAAAAAGACATTCCATCTTACTTTTCTAGAATTTAAATCTGCTTGCTTAAAATAATTATTCAAGCTGCTATGGTCTGTTTTAAGAACAAACCTCTTACCCAACAAGTAATGCCTCCACACCCAGAGAGCGTGTACAACTGCTGTCAGCTCCAAATCATAAGCAGAATATTTATGTTCATGGTCTTTCAGTTTTCTAGACTCGTATGCTATCACATTACCTTCCTGAGTTAATATTGCTCCAACAACTTCTTTGATGGCATCAGTACAAACTTCATAGTCTTTATCAGGGTTAGCTACCCTCAGTACCAGTGCTGTAGTCAGAAGTTGTTTCAACTTTTCAAAGTTGTTCTGACATTCATTTGTCCATTTGAAAAGCTTGCCTTTCTTCTGCAGAGATGTAATAGGAAAAGAAATTTTAGAAAATCCTTCTATAAAACTTCTATAATAACCAGCTAGACCCATACACGATCTAATGTCAGCCACATTCTAAGGTACTCACCATTCCATAATAGTTTTGATCTTTTCTGGATCAACAACTATTCCTTCAACTAATATAACATGTCCCAGATATTGAATTTCTGTTTTAAAGAAATCACATTTGCTAAAATTAGCATAAAGCTTATGCTTTCTCAGCATTTCCAAAACTATTCTCAAATGCTCCTTATGCTCCTCCTCACTCTTTGAATATATCAGTATGTCATTTATGAAAATGAGTACAAATTTATCCAAAAATTGATGAAATATGCCATGCATCAACCTCATAAAGGTTGCCGGTGCATCAGTCAATCTGAAGGGCAGCACCACGAATTCATAATTTCCATAACAAGTGCAGAATGTTGTTTTGAAAATATTTTCATCTTTAATCCGAATCTGATGATATCTGGATCTTAAGTCGATCTTGGAAAACACCTTAGCCCCTCTTACTTGATCGAATAAGTCATCGATCCTTGGTAAGGGGTATTTGTTCTTAATCGTCAGCTTATTAAGTTGCCTGTAATCCATACACATGCGTAAAGTCCTATCTTTATTCTTAACAAATAGGACTGGTGCTCCCCATGGAGACACACTTGGACGGATATAACCTTTATCTAACAGTTCTTGTAGCTGTATCTTTAGTTCTGTTAATTCTGGCACGCTCATTCTATAAGGGGTTCTTGACATCGGAGAGCCTCCTGGCAGCAATTCAATGGTAAAGTCAATATCCCTCTTGGGTGGCAAACCAGGAATGTTTTCTGGAAATACATCCAGAAATTCCTGTACTACAAGAATATCTTCCATTATTGGAGCCTTTTCCTTGGAGTCTGCATATCCTACTTGTATTGCATACAGTTGACATCCCTTTCTGATACACTTACCCATTTGGGATGTTGTTATTAGTCATAATTGCACAGGCTTTTTAATTCCTTGAATTTCTTTTCGTGTGCCATCTTGCATTATGAAGTAGATAATATTTTCTTTGCAGTCCACTAGGGTCCAGTGTCTTTCCAACCAATCCATACCTAATAATACATCATAAGACCCCAGTGGTAAGATATTTAGATCTACTTGTAGCTGTTGTTCTGCCACTTCCAGCACACAGTTAGGAACCTTCACTGTTACCTTTCGTTTTGCCCCAGTAGCTAGCTGCACTAGCCAAGAATTCTTAAATTTTTGTTCCTTCAATTTACACATTTCCACTAACTTGGGACTTACATAACTCAAACTTGCTCTAGGATCTACCAAAATTGAAACAGGTTTAGTTAGTAAAGTACCTTCTAGTTCGATCATTGTGGGTTGAAAATCAGCCTACTGATATTCCAAGGCTGCATTGATGCGGGGTATGTTACGCACCATGTCCCCTACCGTAGATGCCTCCTGCAGATTTTCTACAGTTTCACTTTTATTTCGCTGTGGACAGTTTTATAATAATGAGCCTCTCCATAGCCCCAACATTGCAAAGGAGGTTTTGTGGTCTGTCCCTGCTCCGGCTTGCTAGATGCCTCTGTGGGCTTCTCTTTCCCTGGCCATTTAATTCTTTGGTGATTTCTACCAAATTTCTTATTGATGGAATTTCGTGTTGCACCTTTAGAATTACCACTTTTACTGCTTTTAAAATTGGAATTATGTTTCTGGTTTTTCTTTGGCTGCCAGCTTTTCCCTTCTTCACCTTTGGCCTTGGACTGCTGATAGCACATCTGGGCTTTACGGATAGCTTCATCCATGGTCTGAGGATTAACAAATTCTATCTGTTCTCTCATATGAGTAGGTAGACTACTTAGAAACCTTTGCACTTTGGCCTTTTCCTCTTGGAGATAAGGGACATAGCGTAGTAGGGAAGTGAATTTAGTGACATAATCGTCCATGGTCATCTACCCCAACCGTAAATCATGGAATTCCTTAGCCTTATCATCATAAAACCTTTCTGTCAAATACTTGTCTTTGAAATACTGCTGGAACAACTCCCAAGTGATGTCCTGTTCATCAATACTGCGTACATTTTTCACTTCTTCCCACCACAGAGTGGCCTTTTCCCGTAACTGGTATATAGCCAATCTGGCCTTCAGATTGCTACTATATTCATACACCTGGAAGTACTTGTTTATATTAATTAACCAGGCTTCAGCCACCTCCTCGGCCTCACCATCAAAAGTTGGTGGTTTAATTTTGCAAAACTCCCCTTGTAGTTCCACTTTCTGTCTCTTATTGTCTTGTTGGTCAGACAAATTTCCCGACTCCACCTCATTATAGTTCCTGTTTTTTCTCTTCTGGGAGGGACTCTTTTCAATTATGCCTGTAGTGTTATTTCTAGTTTGCTGATCTTCTTGTTTTGCTGATAATTCTTTTTCAGCACTGGGATGTCCCATCTCCTGATTTTGTTTGTCTGATAAACTTTTAAAATTTTCTCCTGATCTTGCAGCAATCGCTCATTATCCTTTCTGAGTCTTAACGTTTCCTCTTGTAATTGCTGCATTGTGTTAAAAAAAAAAACCAGTTTGGTGCTGCTATTCTTCGAGCAATCAACTAGTCTTTTGATGCTGTTGTACACTTAACTGAACCCACATCTCTGGATTCATGACTGTTGGTGCTTGAATTTCCTCTGGTTGTGATTGCAATTCTATCGTTCTTCTCATTGTCACTGGTTCTCCCTCTCTGTGTGCACTAATCACATACATAGCTTCACTGTTAATAGACCCTTAGGATCCCAGCGTAGCAACCGGCTCTGATACCACTTGTCACCATCATCCTAACATAATTACTACAGTAAAAAAAAAAAATTACTTACCACTATCATATAAACATTATTCATATGCATCATACCAATCAATATATATATAACCACACTGATTAACCAATCAATGATATTGGTTCTGAGTTCTTTTAACATCGACTTGATAATTATTGAAGTATTGGATGTGAATAATTCTATCAGAATATAATGCACAACTTTTATGAGTGGTTTACTTCTTGCACATTCGAATATAGGTTCATGGATATATTACTCTATCCCGATACCTTGATAATTGTATGATATATGACTTAATAGATTATTGGCACATGATAACTTGGTTCACTCTAGTTGTAATACATTCGGATCATTGGAATGGATATATCTTATATGCATAAGTCTATGTCTATTTGTTGGTTTTGGGTTTGGTGGAGATCCACCTGGAAGTGGACATTAAAATCCTACGGAGTTGGTGCCAACTCCACTTGACCCACTACTCAGTGCATTAACACCACTGGGACAACTGCCATGTCCTTCGTGATTCTCCTTGGGATTTGCTGCAGAGGTCTATTGAAATTCCCCAAGTCGAGACTGCCAGTTACACCGAGCATTTTTCTTGTGGAGCAAGAGTCACAACCCGAGCTTAACACCGTCGAGGAGCTATGGTTTTTCTCCGCCCAAAACTTCATAAATACTACCAGTTTTCTGCCTGGTTCTCTTGGGGAGTTTACAGGTATGGCTCTATGTTTTATTGGTTTCCGAATTGTTAAATTTCTCCAGTTAAAAGAGATTTGCAATGATTAAAAACCCCAACCGTGCCCAACTACAGGGTTTCGAGAGCTTAAAACCCTGAGGCAAATGCTGGCAGAAGGAGGTTCTCAAGTATAAAATGATTACTTTCATCTTCTGCACAATAGATTATAATGTTTAATAGGAATTTCATCTGCAATCTCGGCTATTGTTTTAAATGGTTTACGTTCTGAAAGGTTGAATAACCATCTTGTTATTTTCAGGCTTTTCAGTCCTAGCCATCGCAAAATCCTTTAATAGATCTCAGGTAAATTCTTTACCAGTTAATTTGTTCACCGAGGGTTTCCATCCTCTTTTCTGGTTAAGTTATTGCGCACAACCTCTTATCTCATAGGTTGATTTGTTTTTATCTGTGGCAGGTTTGTTTCTTTCTCTTGCTATTCAAGTCACATTTGTGCTTACCTTGGTCCTTGAACGCTTTCCTTACGGCGCGTTAATATATAGGTACCATAATTACAGAGGGAGCCAAAACCCTAGGGTTCCGGTCTCGTATCATTCTGAAAACCCTCATTGGGCCATTAATGTTTCTTCTCATTAGTTTTTATCTAATAAAAGAAATGTCAAGAGTTCAAAGACTCTCTGATTTCTATAGTTCTTTTGAAATTTGATACAGTCAAACTCCATTGAAATGTTTAGGAAGGGTTTTAACCCTCCAACTTATTTTAGGGTTTAAAGAAAGAAAGGGGTTTTCTTTTTATTGACTTTGTTATGCTCTTATATACATTTGCAATGATAACCAAGTTAAAATATTTACATGCTGGTTCGGATCTCATTTTTTTTTCTCTATGATGCATTTATAAATATGTTCGAAATGCCTTGGCTTTAACTTCTTCTTGCATAATAATATTTGTGAGGGCTTTACTCCATGCATGCATACATTGCTGAGCATGCATTTCATCTTAGAGAGAAATAATGTTTATATTTATTGTATTCTTGAACGATATTTCACGGTTTATCTTTATCATATACCAATTTTTGTTTACTCGCCGCATGATACAATGACGAGGGTTTCGGTGGTTTCTTTCGTATAGGTTCTGGTTGTTTTTTTTTTTTTCCTCTGTAATATAGCGATATTGTTAACTTATACTCCACCAATCTTTATTTTCTTACTCGTTGCTTTTATCATAGGTTATACGGTGATCGGACCACCGAGTGAAGGTCTGAGTATAGAGATTGGTTTACAAAGAACAAATGGGCAAGGGTAGGGTCTCGGCCCAAACCCTAAACCTCAAGTTCTATGTTTCTTGATTTACTGGTTTGCTACCTTTAACAGTCATCAAGAGATTAAAATTGATGAGTATCAATATATATTATAGCATGCATTTTCGTCAATTGTTTGTATCGTTTTTATTGTTTGCTTCCCTACTGAATACATACTGGTATCTGTGCGTACATTAAGGTTATAGCTATAATAAGAAAATACCATTTATTTTCCTGTAATTGCAATAAATCCCTGTATGTTCTTGATAGGTAAACATATAAATTCATACCGCAGTCCACACAAAATATAAATGTAATTTTTAACAGTAGTACCTTTCTTTCTTTTACACAGAAATTACAGTACTACCATTTAACAGAACTTCCTTTACACAGAAAATTCATGACAACCTCTTAACAAAACTTTGATATTCAATCCTCTATGGATGCATTGTAAAATCAGTAAATTTAAAATAGTCTAAACTTTTCATATTAAGACTGTAGCTCAACATACTCTAGTTCTGTATACTTATCTGGAACTTAATCTTTCAAACTGTGGTCCTCCCAACCTTCAAGGGAGGCTATGACGTCCTCCACTTGCCCCCTAGATCTAGAATATGGACGGTGCCATGGGTTAACATTGGAAAATAATTCTTTTCTGCTATGACCTCTGGATGGCCAATCCAGTCACACTCAGAAATTCAGGCTTTATAAGGGTTGCTGTGAGCTATTTTCAACTGGTCCCCAACCAGCTCTAGAAAATACTACCCTATACCTCTTTTTCACAGAAACCCCTACTCCTCTCCTGGGATTCAACTTTACTTGGAAACTTTTTACCATCAGCTTAAAAGATTTTCTTTTTACTCATTAATTCCTCCAATTAACTCAATAACAAAAAACAAAATAATAATTTGTTTCATAACATAACAATTAAGTCTTTCTTGCAGGAAAATAAAAATAAGCAATTTGTGTTTAACTAGTTAATACTAATAAACTCTTAATGAGGCTGTCACAGTTAATCTGGTAGTAATATATAAAATATTCTAGATATGTTATGATTTGGATTTTTCAAAGTGAATGTCTTCAAAAATTCAAAATAATGGTTAAAATTGCAAATATCAATTATTGAGATTGCATAATTTGAATGTAAAAAAAATAAAAAAATTTGGAAAGCTAATTTTATTTATACATTCAAAATACTATTTCATTCGTAAAAAAAATAAATCTGATTAAAACTAGTTTAACCTAATTTTCATAATAATTATAAAAAAAATTCAATCATATTATATTTAAATATTTTTATTTAAAAATCTAAAATATATAAATACTTAAAAATCATATTAAATAATTAAAAAAAATCGGATGGTTTGGGATTAACTATATATTTGCAATATAATAGCAATTTTCAAAATTTTCATTTTAAATTTCCAAAAAAAACTTAAAAAATCTCTTTTGAACGTAAACAATATTTTAGTTATAATAGTGTGTTTTTAAATATATAAATTAATACAATACTTTTTAAAAAAATTCCATTTTATATTTAAATTATATAAATTTTACAACTGAAACTTATAATCCCATTTTTTTTTATTAAAACAAATTTAAATGGCAAATAAAAAAAAAAAAAAAAAAAAAAAACACTCAATAAAAAGACTTAAATTTGTACAACTCAAGGAAAAAAAAACCTACATAGTCCACCATGTTAACCCCGATTGACTTTAAAAAGGAACGTTTAATCACCTATCCAAAGTGATTATCAATTTTTACGAGAGATGTAATTCAAACACTTAAAACCTTAGGGTGCCTTAAGTGGTTACCTGTGTTATTAATATATATGTTGACTTTGGGTATATGTCGAGTTCATTGATGGACATAACGTGTAAAGTAGAGTAATTTTCCCAATAGTTACGAGGTTCCTCAATATTTTCTACTTTTCTAATGTGATTTGTGGAGGTTTAAAGCAAACATTAAAAAATATTATATTTTTTATTTAACAAACTATGGTGTTAGAAAACGAGTGGCCATAGGCTAATGAACTCCTAAATTTAGTCCTCCACCCCTTATAGTAATACCTTGGTTCTTTCCCCTCGATTCATTTTCGGTATTGACATAGTGGAGAGTTCATATCATATTATTTTAAAGTTGAGTGTTAAAAAAAGAATGATGAAATTGGAATGAAACTTACAAACTAAAATAAGTAGTTTATAGGTGAGTAAGTTATATCTAGAGACTTCCTAAGCAGCATCACTCTTGTCAGTAAATCAGAAATATATAAGTTTACATTCAAGTTAGGGAGATTAAAACCATCTCCCAAAAAATAGGAACTAACTCTAATCTAGGATACACATACAACAATGAAACAAACTTTCTCCATTACCTTCAACTCTCCCCCTTAATGGAGAAAGGATTCACTCGCACACCTAACATCTCCCTAAACAATTCAAATTTAGTCTTCCCGAGAGGCTTGATGAAATATCAGTTTCATTTTCGCAGGTATCACAATATTCAATAAAAATCTCTTTGGACTGAACATTTTCTCTAACAAAATGAAACTGAGTATCTATGTGTTTTGTGATTTTATGAAAAACAAGATTATTTTGCAGCTTGATTGAACTTTGGTTGTCACATTTAATCACCGTAGCTTCATTTTTTTCTTCTCCTGCATCATGAAAAAGTCTTCACAACCAAATTTCTTCACAAGTGGCTACACATACAACTTGATACTCTGCTTCTGCTGATGATAAAGATGAAATACTCTGCTTTTTACTACTTCAAGAAATGACCTTGAACCCAATATTGAAAGCATACCCTATTATAGATATTCTATCATTCAGATCTCCAACCCAATCTGACTTTGAATAACATGTTAGTTTAACATCAAAAGAATCAGTGTATTTAATGCCAAAATTTATAGTTCCTTGAAGATACCTTAAGACACCTTTTGTTGCCACCCAATGATTTTCAAGAGGTTTTTTCATGAACTGACTCAACACACTGACTGAATATGCTAAGTCAGGTCTAGTTGTAGTCAAATAAATCAAACTTCCAACCAGTTGTCTGTACAATGTAGCATCCACCTCATTAGAACAATCATCATTCTGAAATTTAACATTCTGTTGTATAGGTATTGAAGCAGCTTTACACTGACCCATTCTGAATTTCTTCAATAATTCCCTAACATACTTCCCTTGAGTAATAAAAGTCTAGCCAGAGTCCCTCTAAACTTCAATACCCAAACAATAATGCAGTTCTCTAAGGTCTTTCATTTCAAATACTTGTGACATCTGTATTTTAATTTCTTCAACCAATTCATTAGAATTTCCAGTAATAATCAAATCATCAACATAGAAGGAAATTAACACAATCTTCCCATTTGAATCAAATTCGGTATACATGTTTGGGTCATTTTTACTTCTCTTATAACCATGTTGTAAGAAGAAAGAGTCCATCTTTTCATACTAATATCTGGGAATCTATTTCAATCCATACAATGCATTCTTTAATTTACAGATCAAGTTTCCTGCCCCTTTTTAATAAACCCTTCTGGTTGTGTTAAATATACCTCTTCCTTCAATTCTCCATTTAGAAAAGCAGATTTCACATCTAGCTGGCGTAAAATCCAATGGTACTTAGTATATGAGATATTAACATTCTAATGGTATTTAACTTAGCTGCAGGAGCAACAACCTCCTCATAATCAATTCCTTCTTTCTGTGAGTACCCTTTGGCCGCCAACCTAGCTTTATACTTATCTATATGAGTACCCTTAGGCCACCAACCTAGCTTTATACTGATCTACACTACCATCTGCTTTGAACTTAGGTTTAAATAACCATTTAAAACCTATGGGTTCTTTTCCTTTTGGCAGTTCAACTAATTCCCAAGTTTCATTTTTAATTATGGACTCATACTCTTCTTTCATAACTGACCTCCATTCATCATACTGGTTTTATGCATTATAATTCATGGGCTCAACAACATTTAAGATACTAGTAATAAGAGCATAATATTTGTACCTTGCAAGTAAGTGAGTCTTCCTACCTGATCTCCTTGGTAGCGGACTTGCCTCAATTCTGTCTCGCGTGATTTCCTTCTCACCTATGAATGGAATTCGAATGATGAATATATCCATATTGCTAGGTTCATCTTTTTTTTGCTGCTACTGTAAATGACTGTCTTTGGTTTCATCATTAATTTCACTAATCAAAAGGCATGTGCCACTCCTCATAACTTATGTCCTTATTCCCTTCATTAACATGTTCATGAAAGATAACATCTCTACTTTCAAACACCTTGTGAGTAGATGGATTAAACATCTTATATGCTTTAAAATCAAAACAATACCCTATAAATATGCACTTAATAGCTTTAGCATCCAATTTTTTCATATCTTCCTTAGGAATGTGTGAAGAATCTCTAGAACCAAATAATATTAAATGATTGACTACAGTTTTAAAACCATATAAAACTTCAAATGGAGTCTTGAGATCAAGACACCTAGTTGCACTTATGTTCTTTAAGTAAACTGTAGTACTAAATTTTTTTTCCCAAAAACCATTGGATAGGTTCTTACTTTTTTATCATGTTTTGTGCACACTCCACTAGAGTTTTGTTCTTCCTTTATGCAACCCCATTCTATTGTGGAGTACGGGGTATTGTAAATTGTTGTGCTATCCCATGATATCTGCAATATTTTATGAAGTTTCCAAGCCTATATTCTCCCCCTTGATCTGAGTGAAGAATTTTGATGAATTTCAATGTTTGATTTTCAACCATATTTCTAAACTCTTTAAAATATTTGAAAGCATGACTTTTCGTTCTAAGAAAGTATACCCAAGAATACCTTGTGTAGTCATCAACAAATAACAAGAAATAATAAGCTCCACCTAAGGACCTTATCTGCATGGGTCCACATATATCAGTATGAAAAAAATTGAGTATGTCTTTCTTTCTCCTATATAAGCTAGAGGGATATTCATCCCTGTTCATTTTCCCAAGTGAAAACCCTGTATAATCAATATGTTCATTTTTTAAAACAGGAAGTCCATCAACCATACCTTGTTTCCGTAGATGCAATAAGTCATGAAAGTTTATGTGACCAAACCTTTAATTCCAAATATTCTCCATTGTCGGAGTCGTTGAAGTTAAATCTTGATGTGGCACGCTTGTAAAATTCAAATTATGTAGACCTTCAACTCATACTCTTGATGCATCTAACTTCTGATGATCTAGCAAATCCTTTATAACGCAGTAAGTTTTAAAAAATTCTACCTTTAAATTATGATCTGCTATCATGGAGACAAAGATCAAATTATTTTTTAATACCAGGTACATACATTACATTCTTGATGCACCTGGTATTACCATTAGAAAATATCACATGAATATCTCCATAACCTCTAATTTGATATGCTTTGTTATCTCTAAGGTAGAGGTTAGCACCATTGCTGGTCTCCTTAAAATTTTCATACCAAAGTTTATTACCTATCATATGAGTGGATGCTCCAGAATCCACAAACCAAGTTTTAGCCTCATCAGTCTCAACAGAAAGAGCAACATCTGAAAAAAATAATTTAAGATCATGTTTATGATCTTCGCCGGAGTATGCCCTATATGCCTCGTGTGTCTATGTCTAGTTTTACCAGTCTTCTTTTTATAACAATCTCTAGCAATATGACCAGTTCTTCCACAGTAAAAACACTTAATTTCTGAATCATTTCTAGCAGATGACATACCTTGAAATGGCTTTTTTTTGGGATGGACCACTGATTTTCTGTCCTCCTCTTTTTTTCCCTTTGAAGAAATTTTTCTTCGCCACCAATGCCAGATATGCATTTTGAGGCTTCATATTCATATGCCTCTCTTCTTCCTGTATCAAAATCCCTGTCAACTCTTCATAGGTGGGAGCTTTCTCCTTGGCCACAATCCCTGTAATGAACATTTTATAATCCTCTGTCATACCATTTAAGGTAATTGTGACAAGATCTTTATTGGACACTTTCTCCCCTATGTCGCTCAACTTGTCTCTCACTTCTTTGTTCTGTGAGATGAACGCAACAAAATATTCATTCTCCTCCATTCTGATGGAGAGGATCTTACTCTTCATAAACAACACGCAATTTGTATTTTTAGTTTCATACAAATCATTGAGTGTTACCTAAATGTCATTAGAATTTTTACATTCTCAGATGTGAGGGATCATAACGTCTTTTACATGCATCTTCAACATCAACTTCGCTTTATTTTCCCTCTACTCCCAATCCTAAATTGATGCATCTGTGGCACCACCAGCTGCAGTCGGCTTTGATCCATCCTCGTTTGCAATTGTCCATGTGCTGGAACCCTCGAGCAATGTTTACAACTTAAGCTTTGAGTTGGCGTAATTTGAACCATCGAGCTTATTTCTCTCATTAAGATACACCTCTGCAATGTGATTATTCATTGTGAAAAGATCGATCTACGGATCCTCGTCAAGATCCTCCAACATTCAATCTGCAATGCCAACACTAGATCCTTCACCAGTCAACTTATGGATCTATTTCCAGATCTTTCAACAGCTCCAGATCTAAAAACTACGGATCCAATTCCAGTCGACATCCTTCAAAAAAACTGGAAAAAACCACCAACATAGATATTTTCAATCTTGGCCACTTTTAAAAAACCAACTGATCCAGGTGGATATTGGTGGCCACCCGCCTATTCCACTTGGGGCCCCACCATTGTCTCTTTCAGTTTTTCAATTTTGGCACAACTTACTATTTTTAGAAGTTTTTCGGGGTCTGAACTTTCAGAGTCGTTTTGAGGCCCTAAATGATGTTTTTTTTGAAAACTGGCATGCACCTATATTGCTCACATCAAAGTTGTATTCCTCGGGATAGATATTTCTAACGGTATGAGTGCGTGTCAAACGAGAGATCGTATGCCAAAGTTACGTCCTAGGAAGTTGAAACACTGAAATTCACCCAAACGGGGCCCATAGTTTGGTGCTTCATCTCTAGGGGTTAGGGAGTTTTGGATGTTTGGGGGTTTTCCATTGTTTCCAAATAATAAATAGTCCCTCGAGCCTCATTGTAACACAATTCAGGAGGCACTGTAGCCGCCACATCTTCTCTGAGAGATAAGCTGCTGAGTGCCATAGCTAGTTTATTTGCATTTTGTACTGTAAGAAAATTTCAGTTCTTTGATATTAATAAAATGAAGTGTTATTTCCGTTACATCTTTGTATTTATGGTTATATGTGTATTTTGTTGTGTTCTGCACATCCAGGATCACCAACATAAAAGTACACTAGCACAAGTGACACATCGGATCCACGCTTGTGGGTGCATGCGGTGGTAGTGGGTGCAGAGTTTTTGTGGATTAGAGCGAGTGTTTGCACCCGGTCTTGCCGAATTAGCACGGAGTTTGACCCCTGAAAGCCAATGCTAGTCAACACTGTGTTTGACCCCAAAAAGCTAACATTGATCGAGGCTTCCTCAAAAAGAATTTCAACGCTACTGTCACAAAGGAAATTGAACCTGACCACCAAGGCTCTCGGCGGCCCAAAGGCTTACACACTCTCCAATATCGGTCACGAGGCTTTCTTTATGCCACCAAGGCTCCCAAAGCTCTGATACCATGTTAGAAATGGAAAGATGAAATTGGAAACAGATGAAACTTACAAAGCGAAATCGACGACTCATAGGTAGAGAAAGCTACACATGGAGACTTCCCAGGCAATACCACTCTTGCTCATTAATCATTAAATCGAAATATATAAGTTTACATTCAATTTAAGGAGATTAAAACCATCTCTAGAAAATAAAAACTAACTCTAATCTGAGAAACACATCTAATCGTGACACAAACTTTCTCCATTATTTTCAGCGAAATTTAAATAAAATATTAATTTTAAACAAAATTTATCCATGAACATTCTACAATGTTTAAAAATGAGTAACTATATGATAATGAACTTTGAAGTTTAATCCTCCTCACTATTAATTAACTTCCTCACATTATTAACTTGGAACTTAATTATTTAGTTTTTTCAAGTTAATAAAAGTTCGTATTAATAGTGAAAAGTGTTATATAAATGCTTTATAGAGTATTTTTAAAAAAATATAATGTTAATTAAATTTAACAATTCTATTATCATTTTTATTCAATCTAATTTGAGCATAGATTCTATAATAAATATATCTTTATAATAATTTGGAACCTTCTTATTTAAAAGTCTTTTTTAAAAATCAAAACATAAAAACATATTTAAAAAATAAAAATATCACAATTCTCTTAACAATAACTTTATTATCTTATCAATATTCTAAATATTTCAAATGATTTGCGCATGTGATAGTTGAATAGTCAACATGTCCTCAAATGGCCACTAATATAATGGTAAATGATAACCAAAATTGGTTTTTTAACTTAAATTTTTAATATTCATGCATTTGTATATAAATTTGTTAAAACAAGCTAGTCTAAAAAAGGAAATGGTTCAGAATTCACTAAAATTTTTGAAAAAATTGGTAAAGATTTTATCAGAATTTTTGTTTACGGTTGTTAAATTTTAGTATTTTGAGTGCTCTAAAAAGTTTTAGATAGTGTTGAATCCATTTCTACTATAAAAAATGGATTCCAAACATTCCAACTACCTGATTTTTTTGAATTTTTATTTTACCCAATTTACTACCATCCAAACTATTCCACATATTAAATAAACAACTTTTTTGTTAAAATATTAAAATACACTATAATATATTGATTCCTATGCCAATAATGAAGCATGCGCATTTTTTTGAACTCACATGCTAATTTCCAATTTTGAACCAACAAATAATTATTTTTAAATGTTTCAAGATTACTAGATTTTATTTTTTTGAATTTAAATATATATCTTTTATATCAATTACGTCAATTATCAAAGGTGAATCATTTGACTTTAGAACACCTAACCCATAATCATAGTTGCAATATGATTTTTTTTATTATTATTTTATTTATTATTACTTGCCCATGCACTTAATAGAACCCAACATGGTTAAACCATTATAAGTGGGTGGTCTGCAATATGGCAACCGAATTGAGATAATGGCAAACCCATTTCGAGCACAAAGTACTAATCCACACATATATTTTATATAATTTTACTTTCTGTTATCTTTTTATATAATTTTACTTTTTCAGGTCACACTAAAGGATTCATCGGACGCAGGCACATGTTATTTAAGAGTCCCATAGTGGTTACATTGATGTTTAACTTTAACGAGATGAATAGTTGTACTCTTGATGCATGTATTTATTATTTAGGTAGGTAGAAGAACTTATTGTTATCTTTTATACCTAATTTTAAATTATGATCAACTTTGTTAATAGCTTAGAGCTATGTACTTAAATCTATATAGTTATTCAAAAAATGAAACATGTGTACTTTAAATATAGTTTATTATGAAGTAATTTTGTGAAATTGTGAAGGTTAGTATTTGTGAGGGGTGGTATCATATTAGGTATTGATAATATGTCTTTCCAAATTTGGATGAATATTAGATCGGGGTCTAATATTAAAACAAAGGTTATAGCTAGTTTTAGGGTTTTGCCTTATTTCTATTTGCATCAATGAATCTTGACCTTTTTCTTTTTTTAGGTTTACGTGGACTCCAAGTGTGTTATTTAGTGGCTAGTTGGGAGAAGTCATATCTAGGTGATCTCTCTTCACCATTGGATGGAAAGGATCGATTTTCTCAATCATCATTTGTATTCTCTTACTTTTCGACATATTCATTGTGAATGGAATATCCAAGCTCATAAACTATCCAAACATGCTCTCTCTATGGAGGAAGGTTGGGTATTCTATGAAGAAATTCAAGGTATGTGGTTATTAAGGTGTGGGAGTTTCCCATTCCCCGGTGATGTTTAGCTAGCTTGTGATTTCTCATAATCTTCTATTGATCTACTTTCTCTTTCTTTTTCTCTTAAAAAAATCTAGCTTTCAAGATATTTTGTTGGTTTTATGCTTCAAGACCTTTCGTGTTTCTGCTACATTTTCCCTTATTCTTTTCACATTTTTCATCCATGGGTGACACTCCACTTGTAGTTCTTGGTTATATTTTATGTAATATGTCGGCACCATTGAAAATCAAAGGTATTTTAGTTGAGTTTATCTTTGTTTTCTCTATTTTCATGGTGCTCATTGGGAAAAACCATCTTGACTTTGTACTCCTATTTCTTCTAATGAAAAGGATGGATTTTTTCCTTCTCTAGAAAAATTAATAAAAAAATATTAATTTCCTTTAAGACCAATTCATGTGTGTGTGCAAATAAATATTTGTATTTCCTTTAAAACAAGATATTACATGATAAGCAAAGAAATTTTTAAGAGGTTGGTCACTAGGAATCCACGACCATATCCAAAAATTCGGTCTTTTTCGGAGAAGTAGAAAACAAAGATTTCCTAGAGAGGAAAAATTCAAAATACATGTCTTGCACAATAAACCAAGCCTTCAAGATCTTGAGAAAGCGAGTAAATAACATAAATTGGAAAACCAAAACCATAATATAAAAAATCTTACATAGGAGGAATGGTTTGAGTCAATGTCCTCTACCGGTATAGGCTCTTTATTGATGCCCAGAAAAAGTACCTAGAATATGGAGGAATGCTTATATGATTTTCAATACACCCTAGCGATAATACAAAATTGACATTTGACACTACAAGTGGTCCAAGAAGAGGAGAATATCCCCTCAACTTTCATTCCTTTCCAATAGAACTTTTCCAATAAGATACTTTATGTGATGGTAGATGTCCCATTTGTGTGCATATATTGGTTATACCAATTGCATGTGTTTCTTGCTTCGTGAATCCAATTTTCCACATTAGCCAAAATTTTGGTGTTCGATAGGAGGCCCCACTAGTTGGAAATATTCCTCTCATCCTAAGTAATCTCTGCTTGGATTGGAGGTAGAAGCTCAAGAACTACTACGAAACCTTTAGCTCCAAGTTGATCTCTTGTAGTCCCTTGATCCCCCGCACTCCCGATAATAGGAAACCCCATGGTGAACGTGAGCTTGTTTTTCAAGGAATGAGCGCAACACAGAGAGAATTCATTCTGCGAGTAGGAGGAGAAAATATTTAGGAGCGGGACATGGGAGAGATGAGAGAGAATATAATGGAAAAATTACGAGCCCTAAAAAGTGGCACAATCAAATAGACGAGGCTCTAAATAGAGCCCAAAGAATTCAAACTCCCCAAACGAGTAAACCAAACTAAGGAAGATAGAAATATAACCCAACAAGAATGACCCAACGGGATAAAACAACTAAACCAAACCATGGATAAGGATGGGTGGAGAGCCAAAAAAGTGAAGAAAAGTACCCATCTCCACCGCGCTAAAGTTGCCAACCAAAGAAATTCAAGATGTCGCACTTTCTAGAGAATTATTTTAGATGTTGAAGTTTACTATTGTTGTGATCTATAGATGTAAAACATTGGAGTGATGGAGAAAAAAAACGTGTTGAGTTGGCACCCCAGACCTCTCTCTCTCCACGAGAGAGGGTCGAGATAACTAGAGAAATTTTTTTGGAGAGAATAGTGTGAAAGCCCTCATTAGAATGATAAATGACATTGAGAATAATTGAAGATGGTTCCTTTACTCCAAGCCAACAGCTGATAATGTCTCCCCATTCCTAGAGTCCATACTATAACTATGAGTTGCATGCCACCATACTAGAAGCAATTATACTAGTATTTCCAACTTGATTTGATATGAGTTACATCCATCAACCATGTAATTAAGATTTTCATTAGTGCGAAAAAAAATAATAGTTACACGAGGTGGTCGAGCGGCATTGTAAGTGGGAAGATCCAATGACATATTTAGGAGACATGTAAATTCTTGCAACCCTTGAGGAGATAATGTGCTGGCGCCGGATGGTGGAGTGGTGATTTCCCTTATGTCACTCCTAGATGCCATAGAAAAATCCTTTAAGGGGGCATGTTTACATGTCCCTTGGCCACATGTGGCCACGTGGGACGATGCGGGAAACCTACCCCACCCTTTCTCGATTCAAGAAACCCTTCTCGGGAATATATAATTTCATATATTATTATGAATATGTTATTTAATAAAGTTAGATATAAAAATTATTAGATGATATTTTATATCAAAAATTGTATTTATTATTATAAATAATAGAATTACATTAATTTAGTTAATAATTAAAATTAAATGATCACATTTGTATGTTGGATTATGAAATAATAAGTTTTTTTATGATAATTTTGTATTATTAAATAATTGGCATTATGATTGAAATTTTTTAATTAAGAAAATTCGTTTATATCCTTTTAATTTCTAATCTTGAATAGAAATCCCCTTGTAATAAAATTGTGTTCAAATATAAATTTAATATTATTGTTTATACTAAAACATAAAACTAAAAATAGATTTAGGAATTATAGGGCTAAATGATTAATTGGAGCAACATAATTATTATGGAAAGTGTTATGCGAAATTATGAGTTACGGATAAATCATTCTTCCCTAGATAGGTGCTTATCTAGAACAATAGGTCAAATACATTACGACTATCTTTCCTAACTATAAAAGCAGACAAACATAATGAAACAAGAAGCTTACTTGGAGTCCAAGCACTTCCAAAGTCTCCTTTTGTCGCTTTCTTTACGTAGCTTCAAATTCCGATCGGTTGTGAAAAATATTTCCTGCTATGAGAATGAACACTAAAAAACAAGATATAGTAATAGTACTGATCTCTATTCAAGTTATTTAGCTAAATCGGTAAAGACATAAACCATATACATCAAATAAGAAATCATGATATGGAAAATAAAAGCTTATACGGATGCATATAGGGAAAAGTAAGCGATAATATTTATTAATGATAGAAGGGGAGGTTACAACCCGAGTGATTGATTTAGTGTCACCATCTCCGGCAACATCGACCTCATCATAATGCGGATATCTCCAGCAATATGTCATTCATATCAACTCCTCAATTGAAATTCCACCGGCATTTCTCTACTCAAATTATTCCTTCTCAAACACTAAGATCTCGTGCTCAATTTATAGAGGAGCCGAAGGTAGTTTTAACATGTTCCCAATATTGTAGATGTCAAATGGACACATGGATTTGAAGTTTGACACATGTGAACTCTTCTAGAAAGCGCATTTGCCCAAGTGGAGATTCGAACGATGAGAATTTTGCTCCCGAGTGTGACCAACTCAACTATTAGTGTCGGAAGTGCTTTGCGAGAGAAGCCTTGCATGGGGCTACCCGCATATGCAACGAACTTAATCCCTTTAGAGGCAACGTTGATGAGCTCTCATATGATATATTATACAATTCAAATCTTGGAAACCTTTGCGGATAAAAGTATTGAATGATTTGTCTTGTTCTTCGTCTTAAGGCATATAACAAGCTTGAAATGATAGGGGATGATAGACCGTACTCATTGGTCCTGGAGATGATGTCAGTTAACTAGGTCATTGGGAATGGTGCGCAAATTTACCTATAACAATTGCTCGCTAAAGCATGAAGTCGAATAATAATAAAAATATTTTGATTGAGATGATTTACATTGTGATGGGCTGGAGATGAAGCGAGTGGCGACTCGCATCAATCTTACAATACATTACATCATGAGATATCCTCTTGATCATAATTAATAAGGGTAGGCATTCCCATGTTCAACACATAAACAATCTAATAACATGTACATAATTCGAGAAAGTCGTCTACATTGGAATGTTTCAATATAGACATGCTTATAGATACAGGCCCATATTCGGATGACGATACTGTATGTAAGGTAACCATACGGATGATGTGTCCAACAATCCACGAAAATCACAACTCGGATGGATGAAACTAGATGCTGGAGGGTCTTCTTATCTCATTCACTCAATTATTCGGGTACAATTCTAGCCATGTGAATATATGATTTGTAGTCGAACATGGAAATATCTTGTTTGATTACCGACCAATGATGTGAGTTGTTAACAAACGGCGAGAGAACCACCATTAATGTCAATGGCTCTCAAGGTACTTGCGGTACATTTTCATAAGGCGTGAATAGATGATTTGATGTCGAATGCCAAACAAAATCTTTCGGTCAAAATTCTAGAAGCGAGGATCTTGTCGATGTTGTAACAAGCCTCATGGTACTGGAATCTAATGTTTCTAAGTGAAATTCTTGGATAATGATTTGTTGTGGACGAGAAGCCACCTTATTTCAAAACGTGAGTTACTGATTTCATAGAAAAAGGTATGACTTGATATAACAATTTTCGGGGATGACGGTCATGAGAATGAAGGTTTATGAGTATTGCAGAAGGATAAGTATTCATCGAATGACTTCTCTTGAACATATCGGCGACAGTGAGATGATTTGGTAGCATTGACCCAAAAACCGAAGTGAAGGTATGATGAACCATAGGTATGAATGAACGCAGATCAGAAGATTACCCAACCCAAACGATCAAGGTGATGGAGTGAAGTGTCATGTTCAAGAGCAACCTGCTACCGTAAATAATTCTACTCACTTTTTCTAAATTTTCCCCGAGACATTTGTCGACTAGTACCTCTTTATTTTTTAACAAGCTGAGGATAACATTTTCTTGATCTATAATTCAACCCTTCGAGCGAATAATGTATCGCTATTTAATAATTTAATGAGGTCTAGCGATGAATGAAACTTGATTCTTGCCATGATCGATAAAGCGCGTCGCTATTTCATGTTTTAAAAAGCTTAACGATAGTGATAGCCTAGTCCTTTTTAATATTTAGAGAGTTTGAAAAAGAGGATGAAGAAAACTCTCTAAGTACTTTTTTTGTAAAGTTGTGCGCTTAGATTCGAAAAAGTGTAAAATAATATCCGAGAGAACCTATTTAGTCATGTTCGACCAAGGTATTCCTTTTTCGTAAATAATCTATCTCGGTTTGGAAAATGGTTAAATTATGCTGAGTATATATCAATTCATTTACTTTTACGAGCTCGGAAAGACAAGTGCTCGCACAATCTTTTTCACATTATTGGAGTACGAAAAGAGCTGAAAGAAGACTCCGGGGGGTTCCTTTTTGTTGTTATCGAAGCTCAAAAAAGAAAATAGTGTGCTTCAAATATTTTTTCGTTTTTAACAAAAGCTCGAAAAGTGAAGGAGAAAAAAGTATGCTTTGTGGTCAAGTCACTCTTGAAATAAATACGCACAACTAATCTGTTCATCGGTTGTAGACATGTTCGAACAACATCAAATGGATTAAAAATACTTGTTTCTTTATGATACATATATAATAAAACCATAGTCATTGTTGGGTGTGTGTTATATTCTTTCCACGACTAGCTCCACATGTCTGTACGTTGTGCCGAGCGCAGCGACGGGGGGTCACACGGGGGCGGCGGCACGTGGGTTTCGTGGTAGCGCCACTGGCAAAATTTTTTTGGTATGCGGTCCCACTCATATGCGGACCCACCAATGTTTTGTGCATGAGTTTTCACATGGTTTTGGGGTACGATGGTTTTCTACCCCTAGTATTTTGTAGATCCGAGTCAAGGGAACTACGGTTATGTTCTAATCAGAGGTTAGTGGATTGGGGTTTATGTATGCTTCAACATGTGTATATATGTGTTGTAACACTAAAAAGGAATATAATAAAAAATCAAGTCGAGTCGTCCCAATTTGGGATCCGGGGGAAAATCTGCTGTGTTTATACGTTTTATGTTTTATGCTCTTGCTATTGTTTATTTTTTGGTATAAGATTCGTGTGTAGATAATTTCTACGTTCGAGGGTTAAAACCTACATTTGGTATCGTAGCTGTTTCGGCTCTAAGGGGGACGCCTTTTCTGCGAGGGGTTTTTCTTGGGCCCGAGGTAGACCACTGTTCGGTGGGGAGATCGCAGGGATCGATTCTTCTTTCGTGAAAGAAGATGGTGAGTGGCGGAAAGATAAAGATCGATAAATTTAATGGTCGAGTTTTGAGTTGTGGAAGCTCAAGATGGAGGATCTGTCGGGTGGATAAAAAATAAGTGGATCACGGTAGATCCGGGTACTAAACCAATGAAAATGTCGGGATGATTTCGGAAGAAAGCTGGATCGGAAGGCTAAGAGCACAATACGGTTGTGTGTCTCGGATTCGCATTGTTGAATGTATCGCGGGAAGCTACGGCGAAGAATTTGTGGGAAAAACTTGGGACTTTGTACCAATCTAAGTCTACTGGTGAATAAGTTGTTCTCATGAAAAAAATATGTATAACATGAAGATGAAGGATGGAGACTCGTGTGACGAGAGCATCCCGAATCGGGGATAATTTTAGGGGGCTGAATTTTAGCCCAAAGGCGAAATTTAAGGGGATTTTAGATTTTAGAGGGGCGAATTTCTTATATAAAACCTATTTTGTATAGTTTTACATAATTAGCCCCAAAATTATTTTAAAAAATAATTATTTATTATACTTTAGTCATAAAGGCGGATAAAAAAGCGAAAAAATTGGATTCGCCTCCACATTTACTGAGTACTGCGAGGGTTTGGATTGTATTCGCCCCCGATTTATCATGTTTTCCAGGGTTTTTGCATCGACGTTCGCCCCCAATATGCACATAGTTCTGCTGTGAATCCTCCCTCTGTGCAATGGGTCAATAGCTTTTATTTGTGAAAAAAGCAAAGTACGCGTGCCTCTCCGCTTGAAAGTTCTCCCTCTTTTGTACAATGGAGGATTTTCCAATCCACGAGGTCTACATCATAATTTTCCACATCTCAATTTGACCTATGGTGTCTTATGCCGTGAGACAATCATTAGTTTCGGTTGATTTATTGCTGGTATTCTGTTAATATCTTTTTCCATGAATTCAAATATCTTGTTTTTAACTATACTAAGCTTGTTCGTTATCGGGATTTCCTTTTTTCAAGGGTTTATACTATTGATGATTTAAGGGTAATAAACTCTTTGTTGCTTGTATCAACGGGGGCAAGGTTGATGCCTAATGGATTTAGCAGACAAAACCTCTTGCGCTTGACTAATTTTTCGAAGCCTCCAAATTTCCAAATGTTTGCATTTTGAGATTTGGCAAATTTCTGAGCTCTAGGGTTTGCTTTTGTTGAGTCTTGCATTGCACCCAATTGCTCTCAAGCTCGAAAGCACACTATTTCCACATAAATCTCCCGGAAAACCTTCTAGTCAACTTAACCATGTCACTCCCTTCATCGGCAAAAAACTTCGTTTAGTAGCCCTTTGGAATTCTTCTTACTTTCAGGCGCTCTTCAATGTGTGGAGAAGGAATCCAATATTGCAGTGGCTTTAAGTATCAACCTAGTAAAGTCACATGTTGAGCTATTTCGTTTAGTAGCCCTTGGGATTCTTTCCTCTATCGGTGCTCTTCAATGTGTGTAGAAGGAATCCAATTTTGCGACTTGCTTTAAGTATCAACCTAGCAAAGTCACATGTTGAGCTAAGTTTGGGTTCTTTGCGGGAGAAGAGAGCCATCTCTTGTCCGTATTTATCAGGAAGAGAGTCGGGGAGTTTGGGTTTGCTGTCTTTGGAAGAGAGCCATCTCTTAGGTCCGTATTTATCCGGGAAGAGAGTCGGGGTATTGCCATTGAAGATCGGAAGATACGCGAATTTCGTGCATCATTTGTTGAAGTAAATTTCGCGGGAGATTGTAATGTTATTGCTGTGTGGAAACGAAGAAAGAATGTGCTTTTTTGATGACCAAGTTCCTCTACATTTTATGCATTGTGTTTTTAGTTGAATGAAGTGCTTATGTTGAGAAATCTAGGGCATTATATTTCTCTAATATCTTGACATTTACTAGTGAGTGAATATTTATGTATGCTTATTAGTTTTTCCTTTACTCGTTTATATTATTTTTCATCAAAATAAATGTCAAACCATAAAAATCACAAGGAGGGAACACCCCCATATACTTTGGAAAATCCGATCAAGAACTCTTCCTTTAGTACATTCAATTCACTTCCTTTAGTACATTCAAATCACAATGAGACAACCAGGACTCTTCACACTTAGACCAAAAATTCCTTCCACCAAGTCAACTTCTTTCCTTTAAGACAACTTTCGATCGTGGATCTTGATTCTTGAGAATTTCATCATTCACTTGTATTTATATGAAGTAAGTCTAAACCCCGGGCCTTGTAATTGCATTAAGGATATAATTTACATCTTTTTGTATGATCCCTTTTTCCTTCGTTGTTGTATTGGTTTCTCTATTAGAGAAAACTAAAGCTTCCATTTTACCCTCTTGTACTCCCTTCTTATATCCGAATTGCGAGATAGATTGATACCAAAATTGGTTGAGTACCTTTACTATATATGGTGGTTTGAGCGTCCAACAATAGGCCAACTTGTACATTGTTGAGGAGGTCAACATGATGAGATTGAGGTCGACTTGAGAGGAAGCTGACTTGGTGGAAGATAGACATAAAAAATGTACCCGTGGCTTTCTTGAAGTTACTACTGTCCGGTTAAAAATTTTTTATTCAAGAGATTCAAGTGCTCTGCTTTTTGATTTGCAAATTTATGTCTTTTATCTTTTTTAACATGAACAAGGATATTTACATTAACAATACATGAAAATACAAAAATGCCCCAAGCCATACATTTAAGTGTAGGAGATTCTTGATTTGTAATACATTTGTCCAAAGACATGCTCGATAGCTTGATATATTCGACATGATATAGAGGAAAGTTAAACCTTCATTTGCATTATAGTATATGCAAAGGTTCAACAATGTACTAAACGATGGGTAAAGCATTTAAGTTTAGAGATGAACCGCCTTTTAAAAAATTGGAAGAAGAGTTTGCATACTCGTTGTCTTCATCCAAATCCTTTTGAACTAGAAAAAGTCATGACCCAAAACCGGACAATGGTATAATACACACACATATATATTAGTGTTTTTCTGCAGCTCGAGACAGGTCTTGTATCCAAAATTCCCTATTCTTGCCCACCCTATTCTATTCTCTGTCGGCTTCGAAGGAATATTTCCTTGCAAAGCTGAAACAATGACAAAATACTATAGATATACAAAAAGCAGTTAGAAATGCTCTAAGGTTTTAGTCCCACTTGAGTCCCCATTGTTGCTTTTGTTGAGTGCATTTACATGTCAAATTGTTCCACAGGGGTTGATTTCACTAGTAGGATCCTCCACTTTTGGTTTTGGAGTGTTAGATGCACAAATCCTCATCCCCGGCCATGGGAAAGTTGCAAAATGAGGAGTCCTCAACAATTTAGAAGTTGACGGGGTAGGAGATGAAACCATATCCTATGGGAGGTAGAGGTGACTCGAGATTCTACTAACTAGGGATTTTAGAGAACCAATCTGAAACTCTAGCTTCAATCTGCATGAGATTGGTGATCTCCTTCATTTCCTTAAGGTTCACGTAGTCGTGGTGTATTTTCCATTGCACATGGACCTTTGCCCTATTTTTTGGCTTCTAATGTACTCGTCACAATCCTCTTGCTATTGATTGCGGTAAATGGTGAAATTCATCACACATCATTGGGTTTGAACAACCTCAAGCTCACAACACTTAACCCCTTGTTGAACCTCTCAAAATTCATACAAGTTGCATCATTTATGCCTACAATGATAGTGGCCCATTTTTACTCGAAGAGAAAGACAAGTTCCAGATCAGGGTTACGCCTCACCTTAGCACCGCAAAGAGTTGCCTTGGGATTTAACAAAATTCCACCACATTATTCTTAGAGCAGAATACCCTTGCTTGCTACTAGTGTTAGAATGCTTTAGCGAGGTCGAGAATAGGGGTGAAATCAATGGCATTGAGTCCTTCCAAAATTGACATAAAAATAAACCCACATACATTTTCCAATTCAACCATTGTATTGAACATAAGCTCACATGTCGATGAGAGTAGTATGGACTCGGAGTAATGGGTGTTGGTGGAGACTTAACTCCCCATCTCTTGGAGCTTGCATGAGAGGGCACTTGTTGTTGTATGAACCCTATATATTTTGTAGCATGCAGCTAGTGGAAACTCATTCTGCACTAAGGAAAGTTGTTTATAAAGTTAACTCTGCAGGGATACTTTTGACTAGAATAATTTCCTTTTTGTAGGTCCTTACGATCGCCTGCTCTCTACAGCTTGCATCATGGCAATCCATGTGAAAATTGTGCTTCAGAAGCTACAATAATATCACATTGTTGTATGAGCCCCGTATATTTTTAGCGACATGCCGCTTAGTGAAAACTATTACTACACAAGGCAAGTTGTTTAGAAAGTCAACTCTGTAGGGTGCTTTCACTAGAATACTTTCCTTTTGTAGGTCCTTAGCAGTCCCTCGAGCTTCTCTCTACGGCTTGCATCATGGAAATCCATGAGCAAATTGTGCTTACGGAAGCTACAATAAGATCACATTGTTGTATGAGCCCTCGTATATTTTGTAGCATGCCGTTAGTGAAAATTGTGATTGCACAAGGCAAGTCGTTTGGAAAGTCAACTCATGGTGGTACTTCGACTAGAATACTTTTCTTTTGTTGGCCCTATAGCACTACCTCACTGCATCTCTACATTGTAGAAGACAGTAGCTCAATCCCTACCTACAAATGCTTTTTGCAAGTAGCCCTTGGCATATTTGTATTTTCGCACTTGTACAACATGATAAAGTTGTCACCATCAATGATATGTTCATGTTGCTTCATCTAGATTACCTGTGGAATGGGCTCTTCGAGTTTTCCCGTAATAATGGAAAGCGATAATATTATATGAAATGCTTGAAACTCGTTTTGTAGGTAAGAATTGATCATATGGCCGAGCATTGGCAAAAAACATTCTTATTCTATGTAGTTGGCATTGCCCATTCTCTTTACTAAAAAAAATATTTCTATCTATAATGTGTGTTGCTTTCATTGGGAGGCTTCATGATTTTAGTTGCTAGATATTTACATCTTGGTTTTGGCAGCTTTTCTAGTGTGATGCCTTGGAGTATGAGGCTTCGCTTATTTTCTCTCGCTACGGTGACGTCGAGTGCCTTTTATTGATCTACCCTTAATGATACTATAGATAACATATCATTGTATGATTTGATTGGTTGTGATTTGGATCCCCAAGACCCTTTTTTCAATGTCTCATGTTCGACAATACTATTCTATGATCAATCACTAAATATTGCAAGAGTAACTACTAAAAAAGATTTCCCTAAGATATAAAGGACATATTGCTACTATTGAGTAAGGGATGTTTTTGGTGAGTGGGATGAAACAATTTGAACTATGGTCATAATATTTTCACTAATTTGTTGTATGCGTAACCATCCGCACCATAAAATCTAAATGTTGTTTTTGATCTATCGATTTGACGGATACTCCTTTAAAAAACTATGACTTATGACATTTACTTATAGATGGGTTTCAATGTTCGAGTTCATATGTATATGGTTGGAATTTCTCTCATCGGGATTGGTATTGGAAGAGAAGGGTTTTTTTAATGCATTATATATGTCGATACACAGTTGAGTATAGGGGTATCATAGTAAAATGTGTTTGGATGTTTTTTGTTAACAATCTATATTGAGTATGTCAAGCAGTGAGCTTGTTTTAACGAGAGGACCATGAGTCAATAAAAGGACCGAATTGTGCATATACAAGGATATTTATGCTACTTGAAACTACCATAGACTCTATTGCTACATGTTTTTAGAAATTATGTAAGAGTAAAGGTTTTGGGGCTTCTTTTCTAACTTGTGCTTCATGGTGAAATTATTTTTGACAATATATGTTGCAAGGTTCTAAATTACTTGATCCCATATGAAAACCATTAAACCTTTTGGATTGAAATATGACAAGAGAATTGAGATCCGAATACCGAGAAAGATTGTTGTTTTTCTCTCGCTTGGGAAATCAAGAGTAACCACATAAGTTTTAATGGATCCCCCAGAAAAATTGTCACAGATCTTGAGTTGGGTTCCCATATTTGACGAGAAAAATAGAGGACCATACTTAGTATGATGATTGGTGGTTTTTCAACGATTTGTCGTATACATTTGGCCCAAAGATGAAATTGGTCCATAGGTTTTTCGAAGCGTGGGAGATGGATCTATCATTGAACTCAAAAAAATGTTAATTTTGAGTCTAGTATAGCTACATTGTTGAGCTATAAAGTCCTTAGATTTTGCAGCTTGGGTGTTAATAATCATGAAGAGCAACAATTCATGTCAATGGATCAACAGCTTCTTCGGAAGAGCTCGAAGGATATTATAGGATATGGTGGCATGCATGATTTGGGTTATCTTGCTACTTGATTGGATTCTCGGACCTTCTTCACCACCTCGTGTCATAACACGTCAATGGATATGTAGATAAAGAACCGTACGAGGGACTTAAATGAGACGGTTTCTCCGGGTGTATTCCTTCATTTTATGTTTGTGATCAATCTTATCCATTTTTTCCATATGACCCAAGTCTTAAGTTTTCATAATGAGTGGACATCAATGGGCTTTGGACTTGTGTTTTTAGTTGATATTCATGCAATTTTGATAAAATAGTAGCCCCAAATCCTTAAATGGTTGAAACCATCATTTTGTTTTCCCTGAATCACAAACAGAAATGTTGCATAAGAATACAAATGAAAAAGATTATTCGTATTCTATGTAGTTGGCATTTCCCATTCTCTTTACTAAAAAAAATATTTCCATCTATAATGTGTGTTGCTTTCATTGGGAGGCTTCATGATTTTAGTTGCTAGATATTTACATCTTGGTTTTGGCGGTGTTCTAGTGTGATGCCTTGGAGTATGAGGCTTCGCTATTTTCTCCGCTACGAGCGACGCCGAGTGCCTTTTATTGATCTACCCTTAATGATACTATAGATAACATATCATTGTATGATTTGATTGGTTGTGATTTGGATCCCCAAGACCCTTTTTTCAATGACTCATGTTCGACAATACTATTCTATGATCAATCACTAAATATTGCAAGAGTAACTACTAAAAAGATTTCCCTAAGATATAAAGGACATATTGCTACTATTGAGTAAGGGATGTTTTTGGGCTGAGTGGGATGAAACAATTTGAACTATGGTCATAATATTTTCACTAATTTGTTGTATGCGTAAACCATCCGCACCAATAAAATCTAAATGTTGTTTTTGATCTACTGATTTGATCGAATACTCCTTTAAAAAACTATGACTTATGACGTTTACTTATAGATGGGTTTCAATGTTCGAGTTCATATGTATATAGTTGGAATTTCTCTCATCAGGATTGGTATTGGGAAGAGAAGGGTTTTTTAATGCATTATATATGTTGATACACAGTTGAGTATAGGGATATCATAGTAAAATGTGTTTGGATGTTTTTGTTAACAATCTATATTGAGTATGCCGTAAGCAAAGAGTTTGCCTAACAGACCATGAGTCAATAAAAGCACCTAATCATGGCATATACAAGGATATTTATGCTACTGAAACTACCATGACTCTATTACATGTTTTTTCAGTAAATTATAAGAGTAAAGGTTTTGGGGCTTCTTTTCTCTAACTTGTGCTTCATGGTGAAATTATTTTATAAATATATGTCAGTAAGGTTCTCAAATTACTTAATCCCATATGAAACCATCAAACCTTTTGGATTGAAATCTGACAAGAGAATTGAGATCTGAATACTGAGAAAGATTGTTGTTTTTCTCTGCTTGGGAAATCAAGAGTAACCACATAAGTTTTAATGGATCCCCCAGGCAAAATTGTCACGGATCTTGAGTTGGGTTCCCATATTTGACAGAAAAAACAGAGGACCATACTTAGTATGATGATTGGTGGTTTTCAGCATTTGGCTGTATACATTTGGCCCAAAGATGAAATTGGTCCATAGGTTTTTCAGAAGCAGGAGATGGATCTATCATTGAACTTAAAAAATGTTAATTTTGAGTCTAGTATAGCTACATTGTTGAGCTATAAAGTCCTTAGATTTTGTAGTTGGGTGTTAATAATCATGAAGAGCAACAATTCGTGTCAATGGATCAGCAGTTCTTCAGGAAGAGCTGGAAGGATATTAGAGGATATGGTGGCATGCATGATTTGAGTTATCTTGCTGCTTGATTGGATTCTGGACCTTCTTCACCACCTGTGTCATAAAAAGTCAATGGATATGTAGATAAAGAACTGTACAGGGACTTAAATGAGATGGTTTCTTTGGTGTATTCCTTCATTTTATGTTTGTGATCAATCTTATCCATTTTTTCCATATGACCCAAGTCTTAAGTTTTCATAATGAGTGGACATCAATGGGCTTTGGACTTGTGTTTTTAGTTGATATTCATGAAATTTTGATAAAATAGTAGCCCCAAATCCTTAAATGGTTGAAACCATCATTTTGTTTTCCTGAATCACAAACAAAAATGTTGCATAAGAATACAAATGAAAAAGATTATTCTTATTCTATGTAGTTGGCATTGCCCATTCTCTTTACTAAAAAAATATTTCCATCTATAATGTGTGTTGCTTTCATTGGGAGGCTTCATGATTTTAGTTGCTAGATATTTACATCTTGGTTTTGGCAGTTTTCTAGTGTGATGCCTTGGAGTATGAGGCTTCTGCTTATTTTCTCTGCTACAGTGACGCCGAGTGCCTTTTATTGATCTACCCTTAATGATACTATAGATAACATATCATTGTATGATTTGATTGGTTGTGATTTGGATCCCCAAGACCCTTTTTCAATGACTCATGTTCGACAATACTATTCTATGATCAGTCACTAAATATTGCAAGAGTAACTACTAAAAAGATTTCCCTAAGATATAAAGGACATATTGCTACTATTGAGTAAGGGATGTTTTGGCTGAGTGGGATGAAACAATTTGAACTATGGTCATAATATTTTCACTAATTTGTTGTATGCAGAACCATCTGCACCATAAAATCTAAATGTTGTTTTTGATCTACTGATTTGATCGGATACTCCTTTTAAAAACTATGACTTATGACATTTACTTATAGATGGGTTTCAATGTTCGAGTTCATATGTATATGGTTGGAATTTCTCTCATCAGGATTGGTATTGGGAAGAGAAGGGTTTTTTAATGCATTATATATGTCGATACACAGATGAGTATAGGGGTATCATAGTAAAATGTGTTTGGATGTTTTTGTTAACAATCTATATTGAGTATGTCAAGCAGTTGAAGATCTTTTAACAAGAGGACCATGAAGCAATAAAAGGTTCAATTGCATACATAAGGATATTATGCTACTTTGAATCACTATAATTCCTGGCTTGCTAATCATGTTTTTTTCCGTAAATTATAAGAGTAAAGGCTGGGGCTTCTTTTCAACTTGTGCTCATGAAGAAATTATTTTTGACAATATATGTTGCAGTTAGTTCTGGGCTCATTTTAATCCTATGAAAAAACCATTTAAACCTTTTGGACTCGAAATCACAAGAGAATTGAGACCTAATACCTAGAACATTGTTGTTTTCCGCTAAAGAAATCACAGAGTAACCACATACCCTTTAACTGGATCCCAGGAATTACGCGATCTTGAGTTGGTTCCCATATTTATAAAATGTAGGACTGACACTTTGAAGAGATGATCATGGTTTTAAGATTTTGTCAGATACATTTCATTCAAAGATGAAATTGGTCCATAGGTTTTTCAGAAGCAAGAGATGGATCTATCATTGAACTCAAAAAATGTTAATTTTGAGTCTAGTATAGCTACATTGTTGAGCTATAAAGTCCTTAGATTTTGCAGTTGGGTGTTAATAATCATGAAGAGCAACAATTCATGTCAATGGATCAGCAGTTCTTCAGGAAGAGTTGGAAGGATATTAGAGGATATGGTGGCATGCATGATTTGGGAAGCATCTTGCTACTTGATTGACTCTGACCTTCTTCACCACTCCGTGTCATAACAAGCTTCACTGGATATTTGAGAGTATATTTATTTCCTTTCTACTGTAAAACATCTTCTACATCTTCACCTTTAGAATAGCAGTAAAATATTTTTCTTATTATAGATTTTTCTTGAAAAGAATTATTGAGAGTTAGGTGCAAATGCACAATGTTGTGTAGCATTAGTGTGATAAATATGGGATAGTGCAAAGCATAGTTTAGTATTAGCTCTGTTGACTCACCTAATCAACTCTGCTGAATTTTAATTGTTGGTTGAACGGCTAATTGTTGGTTCAATGGATAGAAGGTCTTGCAGGCACAAATACCAAAGGGGAAAATGGAGCCCATCATGGGGTACTCTTTGTAATTCTCCACCACTGCTACCTTTCCTCAAACTCCTCTCCAACCTCAATATCAGTGCTAGTAGTAGCATGACAAACAACACTACGCTTAGCAGAACTAGAAGAACGTGTTTTCCAAACTACACGAGAACTACTTCCCTCACGAGTCACCACGTGCCATGCTTGGTCTCGGTGGTTCTCTTCCTTCTACTCTTGGTTCAATTACCATATTTTCATTGGAACCAACACTCCGAACTCCACTAGACAACGATTCACCATTTTGTAGTAGTGATTCGCCATGATTTTACAGGATAATATAATCTCGTGAGAGATTTGCCAAAAAATTATATATACATATTATATTATTAATAAAATCGCCTTCCATTTTTCCTATGTATCATGGGGATTCGCCTATTTTTTATATATATAAATTTAGGGGTTCTTAAAATTTTCCCCGATCTGAATGCCTTCAATACTATGGTAAGTCAGCTTTCATCTGTTGACATTAAAATCTCAGATGAAGATAAGTGCATCAGTTTGTTGTGTTCTCTACCAGACTCGTGGGACAGTCTGGTTATTGAAATAGGTAGCAATACAACTACCTTGAATTTTGATGACATTATCTCAGCCTTGCTGTCGAAGGAAATGAGACGGAGAAATATGGAGGGTCAAAATGGAGATGCCTTATCTGTACGAGGAAGGTCCCAAAATAGAAACAAGAATAAGGTTTCGAGTGGGAGATCTAAATCTCCTTGAAAGTTTGTAAAGGTGTGCTGGAAATGTGGAAAGGAAGGGCACTACAAAAAGGAGTGTAGATCTAAAGCTCCTGAGAAAGGAAAGGGATATGATGATGCTCCTTCTACAGAGGCAAAAACCACCTTGCCGTAAATCTACTTTGTGGGCAAGATGGATGATGTGTGTAAAAACAAAGTTGTTCGAGAAAGATGTCCGTAAGATGGTTCGGGGAGCACTGGTATTAATGCATGGAGTTCGGATTGGAACTCTGTACAAGCTCTAAGGTAGCACTGTTATTGATGGGTGTAATAGTTTTGTGGTTCCTGAAAGAGGAGCGGAAAGCCTAGCTGTCTCTGGAGAAAAGACCATGCTATGGCATCAAAGGCTTGGACATATTGGAGAGAAGGGCCTTCAGATACTACATAGAAATGGTATGGTAGAAGGTATGTCTAATTTCTCTCTGGATTTCGATTTCTGTGAACATTGTGTATATGGGAAGCAGAATCGGGTGATTTTTCCTTCTAGTGCTAAGAGGGCGAACAAGATATTAGAACTTGTGCACAGTGATGTGTTTGGACCTGTGTCAGTTCCATCACTGGGAAAGTCTGTGTACTATGTTTCATTCATAGATGACTTCTCAAGGAATACATGGATATATTTCTTGAGGAAGAAATATGAAGTCTTTGACAAATTTAAAAAATTTAAGTCTCTGGTGGAAAACCATACAGAGAAGAAGATAAAGGCGCTGAGGACAGATAATGGTGGGGAGTTCTGCAAGAAGGAATTTGAAGAGTTCTGTAAGAAGTGTGGTATAGCACGGCAGAAGACTACTCCATACACACCTCAGCAAAATGGAGTTGCGGAAAGAATGAACAGAACACTGATGGAAAAGGCAAGAAGCATTCTCAGTGGTACCAGGTTAGGACAAGAATTCTGGGTAGAGGCAGTGGAGACTACATGTTACTTAGTTAACAGATCACCTTCATCAGTGTTGGAGAATAAGACTCCACATGAGTTATGGGCTGGTAAGAAACCCTCTCTTTCACATCTAAGGGTATTTGGATGTGATGCATATGTACATTTTCCAAAGGAGAAAAGGACCAAGTTGGATAATAAATCTGAAAGGTGCATCTTTATTGGGTATAAGGATGGTTTAAAGGGTTACAAGCTTTGGAACCCAGAAACAAGGAAGGTTGTGTACAACCGAGATGTGGTGTTTACAGAGGTGAAAGATGTTGTTACACATGAAGTCCTACCAAAGGAACCTGAGAATATAGATTTTGAGCTAAAGGAGGATGAATCAGACTCTACGACAGAAGAAGATTCAAAAGAGGAAGAGCCACAAACCCCAACTTTGAGAAGATAAGTTCGGGAAAGAAGGCAACTAGAAAGGTATAGTCCATCTACTTTTTTTTCAGGTTTTGCCTTAATTATAACTGATGATAATCCCAGAACTGTCAGGGAGGCAGTAGATTCAGAGGATGGAAAACTCTGGAAGGAGGCCATGGTTGATGAAATGGCATCCTTGCACAAAAATGAGGCATGGGATCTGGTGGAGTTGCCAGTTGGAAGGAAGTCAATCAGGAGAAAATGGGTGTTTAAAAAGAAGATGAATGTAGAAGGCAAGGTGGAGAAATGCAAAGCTCGGTTGGTAGCAAAAGGTTATTCCTAGGTGCTGGGAATTGATTTTTGTGATATTTTTTCTCCTGTTGCCAAGGTTACTTCTATTAGATTACTTTTATCTGTTGCTGCTGCAATTGATTTTGAGATAGAACAGATGGATGTGAAGAAAACATTTCTTCACGGGGATCTAGAAGAGGAGATCTACATGAAGCAACCTGAAGGATTTATGGTGAAGGGTAAGAAAGAACTAGTATGCAGGTTGAAGAAGTCTCTGTATGGGTTAAAACAGTCACCAAGGATGTGGTATCAGAAATTTGATACCTATATACGGGGGCTTGGCTTCACCAGAAGCAAGGAGGATCACTATGTTTATTTTAAATTAATTGGTGACTGTGTTATTTATTTGGTCTTGTATGTGGATGATATGTTGTTGATTGGAAATGACAAAGAAATTATCCAAGATTTTAAGACTCAACTGTTCTCCAAATTCGACATGAAGGATCTTGGTGCTGCAAACTATATTATGGGCATGGAAATTAAGAGAGATCGGGCAAAGAGAAAGCTCTGGTTAAACCAGAGGAAGTATGTCGAGACTATATTGCAGAGGTTCAATATGCAGGATAGTAAACCGGTGAGTGTTCCTATTCATGTAGGTGCAAAGTTGTCTAATGAACAGTGTCCCAAGACACAAGAAGAAGAGGAGGATATGTCCCGTGTTCCATATGCAAGTGCAGTGGGTAGCCGGATGTATGCAATGGTCTATACTAGACTAGACATTTCACATGTAGTGGGAGTATTGAACAGGTTTATGTCAAACCCAGGGAAGGAGCATTGGACAGCAGTGAACCGGGTTTTCAGATATTTACGTGGCACTAGTGATTATGGCTTGTGCTACCAGGGAAGACCAGGATTGGAAAGAATGTTGGATATTCGTGGTTTTGTTGATGTAGACTGGGCTGGAGATTTGGACCAAAGAAGATCTACAAGTAAGTATGTGTTTAGCCTATTTGGAGGTGCAGTCAGTTGGATGAGTGAAAGACAGTCTGTAGTGGCGCTTTCAACTACAGAGGCAGAATACATAGCAGACACTCATGCAAGCAAGGAAGCAGTTTGGTTGCAGAGATTGTGTTCAAGTATGGGGTTGGTACAACAAGCTATAAGGATAGACTGTGATAGCCAAAGTGCAATTTTCTTAGCTAAGAACCCTGCTTATCATTCAAAGACAAAGCACATTGATGTTCAAAATCACTTTGTTAGAGATATGGTTGAGGCTAAAAGGGTGTTTCTGGTAAAGGTGGACACTTTGAAGAATGTTGCAGATGCATTGACAAAGTCTGTGAGCACTCAAAAGTTCTCTTGGTGTAGAGAAACAATGGGTGTTGAAGAATTGGCCCAATGACTAAGCTCTCCTGTGGCCCCTTGTGGAAATAAAACAACAAGTGGGAGAATGTTGGGTATGTGTTATATTCTTTCCACGACTAGCTCCACGTGTTGTACGTTGTGCCGGGCGCAGCAGGGGGGTCACACGGGGGGCGGCAGCCCCCCCTGTCAGGTTTCGGGGTAGCGCCCCGACGAAATTTTTTTTGGTATGCGGTCCCACTCATATGCGGACCAACCCATGTTTTGTGCATGAGTTTGGACATGGTTTTGGGGTACGATGGTTTTCGACCCCTGGTATTTTGTAGATCCGGTCAAGGGAACTACAATTATGTTCTAATCCAGGGTTAATGGATTGGGGTTTATGTATGCTTCAGCATGTATATATATGTGCTGTAACACTAAAAGGAATATAATAAAAAATCAAGCTGGTCGTCCCAATTTGGGATCCAGGGGAAAATCTCTATGTTTATCTGTTTTATGTTTTATGCTCTTGTTATTGTTTATTTTCTGGTATAAGATTCGTGTGTAGATAATTTTTGTTCAGGGTTAAAACCTACAGTCATAGCAATACATTTGATTTGCAAATAATTAAACAACCATTAACAAGTGTTTTACTATTCATTTTTACCATTCCATAGTTACCATTTTCATTTTGGAGCTCTGAACCTGATTTTTCCCCTGAACTTCAGCTGCTGATTGCGATTGTTTCTGTGGACGTATTTAGTTGCCGTTTGATCCAGGTTAGTGATATGAACGTCCTCTTTCTTTCAGTAATCATTTAATTTCCAATTTCTGCATTTTTTCATGGTTTTAAGGTCCCTAGGGTAAATTCTGCCCCAAAAGAGGGCAACAAACCCTTGGATGTTGAAACCTACATTGCATAGCAAGTAATTTGAAGGCTATTTGCATACACAACACATTGTCTCCTGTTAGGGACTGCGTTAGGTGCAATCTAGATTTTTTTTTTGCATTATGCCCAAAATCTTCCCAATTTTTTGCAATTAATGGAATATAATGGTTCTTATGGTTGTATTTTAGGTTTCCATCAGATTACAATGATGATTACATGGAGGGAAAGAGAACATGAAGAACAAGATATGATTTCCCTAAATGATCTGGGTATAGTTAGAGCCTTGAGAGATTTTGGACTACTTAAGTACTTCAGGTTGTTAGGGATGAGGCAACAAATAGAACTCTTGGAGTTCTTAGTTTGAGCATGGGATCCATCTATCGAGGTATTTCTTATTAAGAACCAAGTGGTTTGCATAATAGTCGAGGATGTATACTTTCTTACAGGTTTTTCACGGAGAGACTTGCCTATTTCACTCTCAGGGTCTATTGTTGTAGGAGAGACAGTGAGACATTATGTTTTACAACATTTTTATCTAGGGGCAGAGCCAAGAAAATATGGAAAGATAAACATTCGGGATGTTAGAGATTTTCCTTTGAGAACTATCCTTTTCATGATCATAAAAATTTCCGGCACCGTTACACTACATGTAGCGAATAGATCGTACATACAGTACATACTAGAGTGCTTGGAGCCAATAGTCTTCAACTGGTCTGAAGTTGTTCTTTCTCAGATAAAGGAACAATTGAAAAAAGCAAAGGGAGGAAGGAAGAAGAATTTTAGTTATGGTTCGATACTTATATCCTTTGCTTCATAACGGATTCCACTGATGAAACCACAACATGTGACACTGGATGTGTCTAATCCTAGAGATCCACGGATGCAGAGATGGGTAGAACTCATGGGTAGGCATGTAGGCCAATCTACCATTGTGTTCTCGACTGTGTCCTTTGCCTAGTTCCAGCGACAAATTGTCGCTATTGATGAGTATGCATACGCAGGCGTTGAATTCTGAGGAGATCCAGATTTAATATTACCAGAAGGCGCTCAGTGGGGAGCACTGGGTAAGAATTTTTTAACCATTTTTTTGATTTTCCTAAGGTTTATACAATGTTTTTGTATTTTTTATGTTTTCCCAAGACTAAAATAAATGTTTTATGTAATGCAGATGTTGGTCGTGTTCAACCAGTAGAGGAACCGGGGAATGAAGTAGCTGTGCCAGCAGAGAGGGTTGTCGGGAGAGAAGTACTTCAGGATATTGATATGGCTGAGACTATGGCTGAGCTTCGGATGAATAGGATGAAGCCTTTGACACACCAGTTTGACATCAGGATACATATTAATAGTTTTTTCAATTATACTAGTATCTATGCCTCAAATTTCCTCGTAATACCAAGCAAATACATCACGGAATTCATGAAATAGAGAGCGATATGATTCGAGTTCTAATGGAGAACAAGATACACCAACATGAATATTTTCTACAACACCAGGCTGGTCGAAATATTGATAGAAATGGTTTGTTCAATATTTGAGAGATTTCGCTCGGAATCAATTGCATTAATAGGTCAAGAATTTGAAAAGAAATTTTTGATTGATGGGTGATATAGTTCACTAAAATAGTTTTCTTCATAATCGGGAAGATGGGAATGATGATGATAATCTTCCCATGGTTCTCCTTTTGATGTCATGGCTTCCAAAATATTCTCATATGTCAAGAACATTGAGGAAAAAGGATAAAAGGGAGTACACAAATCTAAGGAACGATCAATCCAAAAACTCGACGACACTGATTTCGGATTCACCGCCCAAGCCAGATAGATTGATTGCTATTCCGGATCAATAGGGCTGTGCGGCAGAAACTCATCCAACGTAGTAATTTCAAAATCACCCGTACTCTCCCTTAAGCTAGATAGAGTGGAAGAGATCATGTAGCAGGTATCTATACTCGCAATTTCTACCGACGTTGCGGGCAGAAATAATGCAAAGGTTCCCATGAGAGTGGAATCCTTTAAGATTCCTACACCAATGATCTGAAGTTCTAGTTGGGCTAAGTGAACGAACAGAACGCTTCCAGTTACCTGCGAGGCAGAGACAAAGAAGGATATAAGTTGATTAATGACTATGATAGCACCTTTATATGGAAAGGCAATCATTCTAAAATATGTAGAAATAATTGCAGTCATTGCATATACCCATGGAATTCCAAGTAGAATATTATAGGCAAGGGGTTCGTCAATAACCTCAACATCAACATTTATTGTTTTCCCCCCTAGTTAAACATGCATGTTATTAATAATACCACAAGTTTTATATGTACATCCATCAAAAGCCTTCAACGTCGTTGATTATTTTGATAATCATGGCGAGCTAAGTGACTTCCAACAATTTAGAGACATAATGCATGTAGATGCTCCCTCATCAATAATAGTGCGATGAACAAGGTGATTGAGAACATAATTTAATTTTATGGAGAATGCCAATTCTGCTGGTAGTTGCGACACATAGCCCGTATGATGAAAGACAACAAGATTAGAATCAATCAAATCAATTCCACCAATATCAGACAATAAAGCCTGTTTTTGGGAGGGACAATTTTGTAATACCTTAAGAGCAGACATAGCTAAAGGGGATTGAGTGTGCTAGACTAAGTATAAATCAAGTCTAAATATTGGGCATGAGCGATAAATTTCTCTTCTATGATGACGCCACCCTTAGCCACATCCTCGGATATAGATATTAAAAGGGACTTAATGAACCATTAAGCAAGGAGCTGATCCAGAACAAATGTCTTAACCATTCTACGACGACAAAACCACTCATGAATATGATCAGAAATGTGAGTAGCATTAGTCTGTTTGAAATTGGTCAAGAGTTCTGTTCCAGTTTCATATCGTATGGGTAACTGGAAATGAGTCAAAAAGACAATAGCTAGGGCAGTGAAATTATAAAAAGAAGCTCTAGGTAACTCAATGTACCATTTTGCAACCGGACCTATGAGGGTATGTTGGAAAAGACGTAGTCGAATAGAATCATCATTCAGGGAGTTTGATGAACAACATAAATGATAAGTCATGAGATGAGTCGACGGATCTTCTCGAGGGTTTCCATTGAACTTAGGAATATCCGAGGGTAATTTGTGAGGTATCACCGGCCACCAAGGAGCATAGTTAATTGGGTCATTAGTTAGCCGATTTAAATCTGGTAACTCTAAAGTTGCAACAAAGGGCAACTGTTTATTAAGTTCAGGTTGAGCATAGCTAGGGTAAGATGAATTTCTTGAGAAACATGCCTTTGATCACCAGCATAAGGAATTTTTTGCTGGTAGCCCAGATAGGGGTTGTTTTGAAAAACAAACACTTGAGGATTCTGTTGACCAAAACCTAGATATGATACTTGTTGAAATGAAGTTTGAGGCATTTGCGCCTAAGGCTACTAAGGGGTCTATCCACCAATGGTATAACCCAAATTAGGATAACTTGGATTTGGTTGGTAAGTATAACCAAGTTGTGGTTGTGACATCCCCAAAAATGGTAAACCAGCTTGTGAATAAATGATTCCTGATACAGGTTGTTGTAAATTAACTGAAGGATTTGCAGTCTGTGGACCAAAAATTTGAGAGTATTGAGTTGAAGGACATTCTTGATAAGGTTGTTGTACAACATTTTGATTTTGTAATAGGGGTAAATATATATTAACAAGTGGTAATGACGTGGGTGTAATAGGTTGAACAGGTTGATATGAGTGCACAAACGTTTGTGGTTGGATAGGCAGAGTGGGATGCCATTGACAAACATTCATTTCAACATTAGGTTGACCACAAAGTGACCGAATACTATCATATTGGGTGACCAAAGGTTGCCCCCCAACATGAGGAGGATAATAAGATGGAAAATATTTCTCTCCAAATGCTGTGAGTCCAGTTGATATGGTAGTTAAAGGAACAGACCCAGAAGGACCGACTTGATATTGCCCTGATGATGTGTATAAAGAATCAAGCTATTCAGTACTCACTATAGGATTACCAGTTAGAATACTAGATGATGACATTGGTAAAGTCCATGGGTTTGAAGATGCAACAGAGAAGATTCTAGATAATGATTTTTAACCTAATGGGACCATAGGGCCACCATGAAAATATGACTTTGGTGAAGTTGTGAACATCGACGGGGTAGCGATGGAAAGTGCTGACGTAATTGGAATAGATGGCCCAACCGAAGATGTTGGTTCAGGCATGGTTACTTGAACAAATTCATACCCTTTTAGATCGATGGGAGTTTGAATGGGAATAGGATCAACAAAAGTAGATGGTAAGGATTGAGGAAAAGAACCGTATAGGTAAAGGTCCTCCCCAAAATGGGTTGGAGTTAAAGGTGTCTCTTCTTGTGGGATTTATTCAATCTCAATTAAACCAGGTGGAAGTATTTCACCATCAGGCCCAAAGTATATTTCAAGTGGTTGACTATGAGATATGGGAGACTCAATAGCTATATAAATTTGTGGGATGACCAAGGTAGGAACAACTTTGGTTGTACGAATTCAGGATTCAGATGTTTTGGAAAAGAAGATATAGGATCTGGATCAATTTTTGGTTGAAGAACGTCGGGTCCAGGAGGTATGGTCTCACTGATTGGATGGATCGTGACCACAGGTAGCTGTGAAGACCCTGTTTCAATAATAGTAGATGAACCGGGATGTGTAGAAAAAACTTGAGATAACTCTAGTTTATGGGGAAGACAATATTTCACCAGAGGTGTTAGCCCCCCTATGAAATTTTTGACAAGCAAATAGGGGGCTAAATCTTTGCTGAGTCTTCAAGGAATGCATTTCCTCTGAAAACACAGTCTCCTTGAAGCCTCCATGTGTCTTTTATCCTTTGATAATTCCCCTCTGTTGATTTCCATCATAAAGCCTCTCTGTTTGTGAAGAAATGCCCAAAGGCCTCCTTTCCCCTTTATTTTACCCTCATTTAGCCTCTTTTTATCCCCCCTTGTCTCCCTTTCTATTTCCCCATTTACCCTTCAAATTCCCCTAAAATCCCCTTAAAATTCTTTCCCCAACCTTTGTTAGCCTTTTTTCTCCCTTACTCCTCTATCGTTTCCCTTTTGAATCCTCAAATTCCATATAAATGGGCAAAAAACCCATTTCCGACCTTATTATAGGCCTAGCCCCTTTTCACCAGCCCCTTTAAATCTCCTCCCATCTCCCGATTAAATCTCCGCCGTCCGCTTTCCCCGCCGATCAGACGGTCCAGCATTAATCGCACCCTCCGCCCGATCGCAATCGCAACCCCTTCCCTCTGACTCCCGATTGTGATCCGCCGATCCAATCTTAACCGTTCGTTTAGTTCAAGATCCAACGGCTCAGCGCTGATCGCATCATCGCCCATCGCCCCTCCCGTTTCTCCCTCCGATTGAATGAGGACCGTTGATCTGATTCCCAGATCCAATGATCAGTGCTCAATCGCGCCCCGACCTCCGATCACAATCGCAAGCCTTCCTCGCTGTCTCCCGATTCAATCCCAGCCGCCCATTCCCTTCCAGATCCGACGGGTGGCGCTTAAACGCAACATCGCTCCGATCGAAATCGGAACTTTTCGAATGTGTCACCCCTGCTCCCCCCGATTGCAATCCTCCAATTTGATCCTGACCGTCCATTGGATCTGGGATCTAACGGTCAAGATCTAATCACCCTCCGCCTCTGCTGGGTCCCACTCTTTCATTCATCTCCGTCGGGTTTCATGTGTTTTGTATGTTGTTTGCCTGTTTCACATATTGTTACGCCGCTCAACCTCCACCGTTGATCTTTGTTCCCAGACCAAGATCTAACGGTCTACGCTGCATACCATCACCAAACTCCATTTTCCATAAGATTTCATCATTTCATTGCATTCTGTTACCATTATAGTAAAAGCCACCATTTCTCCGCCACTTTGCATTATTTCCATTGTTTCTCCACTGCTCCGCCACCCCTCCTCCTGCCTCCACAGCATTTCTCTGCCACCACCGCCTGGGTTTGTAACAGGTTTATTTCATCGTGCGGACAACACAGATGGCCATTTCAGCACTGCCAGCAGATCAGCAGATGGTTTCAAAGGGGTTAGTGGTTTCTGTTGACATAATTAATGTTAACCCCGCAAGTCAAAGGATCAAGGCACAGTTCAAAGACCAAGAACACACTATAAAAGTCTTATCTGTGTTAAATATCAGCAGAGCGCGTTTACACCAGAAGTACACCTTCCTACAGCGATCTCCATGCCTCCTCGAGCCCTGAAAAGATTAATTTCACTGTCTGAAACCCATTTAAGATAGTCAGGCAGCAGTTAGGAAGTATGGAGCGACCTGCAGACCTTCCACCCAATTCATTCATTTCAGAAGGCAGCACAGAGTTCCAGACCACCATAAGGACTTAAAGAACATATCAGAGGTCAATCTCCGGCCTGACAGAGCCTCCAAACAGTCTAGAGAGTACGCACGGTGCCATTAAGCAGAGTGGGCGTGAACACTTCCACCATCCTGTCTTAATGAGATTTATTTAATTTCTCATCTACTTCTACTCCCCTCTTCTCCTATAAGAAATCCCCGAGAACATAATGAAAAGGTTGTTGTTGCCTTGCCGGGCATTTGCTGTTAGAGGGATTCAGTTCGACTGTTAGAACAGTCTCGAGAGGGAGTAGCAGAGTAGTTGTATGTAATAGGCTAGGAGGAGAAGTCTGGACTGTATTAGCCATTGAGCTTATTGTACATGACTGGTTTTGCATCAATTAATCAAAGCACATTTCACAGGATCCTGGTCTATTACTATTGGTGATGTTCTTCTTAACTCTGTTTATTTCATTTACATGCTGTTTCACGTTCTTCTGGTAGGAAATATAAGTATAACATAGGATTCACCCTTGTTAGCTTCCCTATGTTTCCTGCTCTCCCTACCTTTATGTTTTCTGCTCTATGTGCTATCTAAGAGTTGGTTTCAGTTGATTTAACCAGCGCAGTGGATGTTATTGCCTGCTGGCTGATGTATGAATTGAATGAGGCTGTTCTTAGATGTTTATTTGTAATCTTATCTCTGTTTTCCCTTGGAGTTGCTAAAGCAGACCTGGAGTTAAATGACCTCTGGTCTGATCTATAAGCAACCCCTTTGTCTCTTTGAGAGCTGCCTTAGAGTATGTCCAAGTAGGTCTGGAGTTAAATGACCTCTGACCTGATCTATAGACATAAATTTGGTTGTCTTTCCTTCTTCCACTTTCCCTCCTTAATGTTCCATTCCATCATCTGCCTAAAAGATCCTTTAGTTTAGATGACTTGCCCTTTGGAAGCCTTGGCTAGTGGATGCAAGTAATTTCCTTTCTTGACTCCATATCCCAATGGATGGCACTGTCTAGGCCTATCATCTTTGTTGAAATGTTCTGCTGTCTTGTTCCTTTTCTCCCATTGCTTTCTCAGTCCATGATCTCGTGACCAACCCAGCAACCCTTCAACCAAACCATTTAAAACCCCTCGTGCTTCATAACTAGCCTAACATCTCATTTTGAGCTTCATAGATATATCATTCTTAGCTCTATTTGGAGAGATCCCTCTCCGGGTCCAAGAGGGCTAGATCCTAGGGCCCAGAAGTGGTTCTGATGTTGTCTCATCTTTTGGTCTTGCCAATCTAGCCAAAACATGGGAACCCCAACATAATGGCGACTCCACTGGAGAATTGAGTGCATTTCACCTCAAACATTCTTAGGCACTCATAGACCCAGAATCTCTGGTTAGATTGGCATTCTCACCGTTGATGGTGGACAGCACCCTGCTTCAAACATTCATAATCATCCACCTGGTGACTCCACACTCCCTATGATCCAAAGACCTGATGACTCCACTGGTGAAGGACACTGAACTGGTCGAGAAGAAGCAGTAGCCTTCTTTGCATAAATAAATCCAAACATGGACAGAGATGCGAAGTATAATGCTTTGTATAACAAAGTATGCAGAATAACAGAGATGTTTGGAGAAATGTTGGAAACGTATATGGCTGATATGAACGCAAATGATGATTATTCAGAACAGCCTATGCCTTTTCCAGAACATGAACAAACTCTGGACCGAGAAGACGAGCAAGACATGTATGATGCTCAAGAATCTGTAGAAGATGAAGAGGAGAGTGATCAGGAGCTGCCTGACTGCTTACCCATGTCTTGTGTTACGCTGACCAGAGAATATCAGGACCTATTAGCAAAGGCTGATAGGGAAAGCTGCCTTGAGGAAACAGGAGATTACATAGAAGAGGCAGAATCCGATACGGAAGAAGAGGCTCAAGAGGAAATCCCGCCTCCCAGTCAGCTAATGCGAGAAAAAGAGGACTGCTGTTCTTCTGTCCATGATGTGAGGGAAACCCCTCTTTTGACAGAAGAAGAGATTGACTGGATATTAAACCAGCAGTCCACCCCAGACATCTTCTATAGAACACATACTCTTGCTCACTCATCTTGTGAGTTTGATCATTCAGATTCAGAAGACTCCTCGGTGAATCAGGATGAAGAAAGACCTGCTGAGAATCCAATAGGTTTGAAGGGCGACATTAATGATAGTAATGATTTTCCTTTTTATGATCTATTTGATGATGATTTCTTTCAAAGGGAAGCCGAGCTTGCAGGACCATCATCCTTAGATTCATGGGAAGAAGATCAGAGCCAGGAATTTCAGAGAAGTAATGAAGCCAGTCAGCCCATCTATGATACTGATGGGGAGAGCTATGATAGTATAATAACAGATGAAGATTCTTTGAATCTTCATTCTACTCTACCACAGACCATCAGTGAAATCGGAGACCAGCAGCCTTTCCTTTCAGAAGATGAGGAGGAAAGCAAAGAAGAGATTCTTGAGCAGAATGAAAATAACGAACTTCCTCTTGAAAAGGAGGAAGTAATGGAACAAGCCCCTGCTCGAGAATACATAGATATTTTCACGTAGCCCTGCACCTCAGAGCAGAATATATCAGAGCTCCAGGAGGACAACACTACCAGTCCTCCAGTTCAGAAGATGAGGGAGATTATCTCTCTCAAGAGAGTTTTCCTCTTGATCCAGTGGAAGAAGAAGAGATCCTGGTTGAAACTAGCCTACCAAATCTTTACAATCAGGTATCATTTCATGATCCTTATGCACATTTCCTGCATAAATTTGAGGAAGGATCAAAGGTCTTGCTCAGCAGCATGTTGCAAGTAGAAACAAAACTTTTCAAGGCTGCTGCTGTTGAACAAAAAGAGTGGGAGCTGCCCTGCCTATCCAGCATGCTCAAGGAGTTGAGCAAAAAGGACCAGTCATGGGATCACTTTAAGGACTGGTTGCATTGGAAGACAATGTTTGTAAGCTAGACTGTAAATATTCCAATTAGAATAGGGTAGGTAGGAAAAGCTCAATAAAGCTCAGTCTCTAAGCATGTAGTTAGTTGTTTCAATTTCTGTCTTAGAATGTAGAGAAGAAACCTGCTAGACAGTCTAATCCTAGCAGGTAGTAGTGTAGGTAGAGAAACATGTGAGGCCAACAGTCTAATCTGGTCTCACGGAGTAATAAGGGTAGAAGTAGAATAGGTTTATTTTTCCTGTTTGTAAAAATTGATGATGTAAAAGGGTCTGCAAGTCCAAATGCACCCAAAAGAAAAAATGTTAGGACTATAGTGTGGGTAGGTAGTTGTGTGGGAGAATTGTACTGCTAATTTGTTGTCTTCATGAGTTGTGGCAGCTAAAATCAAAAGAAGAAAATGATGGTTCAAGCAACGGGCATCTGGCCTACACCAAGAGATCAATTTCTGGATTCTTGACTCCTTCAAGAAGAAGCCATCCCCATGTGGAGCCACTGTTAGCCCCCCTATGAAATTTTTGACAAGCAAATAGGGGGATAAATCTTTGTTGAGTCTTCAAGGAATGCATTTCCTCTGAAAACATAGTCTCCTTGAAGCCTCCATGTGTCTTTTATCCTTTGATAATTCCCCTCTGCTGATTTCCATCATAAAGCCTCTCTGTTTGTGAAGAAATCCCCAAAGGCCTCCTTTCCCCTTTATTTTACCCTCATTTAGCCTCTTTTTATCCCCCCTTGTCTCCCTTTCTATTTCCCCATTTACCCTTCAAATTCCCCTAAAATCCCCTTAAAATTCTTTCCCCAACCTTTGTTAGCCTTTTTTCTCCCTTACTCCTCTATCGTTTCCCTTTTGAATCCTCAAATTCCATATAAATGGGCAAAAAACCCATTTCCGACCTTATTATAGGCCTAGCCCCTTTTCACCAGCCCCTTTCAAACCACTTCCCCACATATGTCCGTCACCCAAGACCAAGCACTTAAGCCTTGGGGGTCAATCACAATCGGAAGCCGAGCGGGTGCGTATTTTCTTTGTAAATAGCGAAAAACCCCCGATGCGATTGTTTTAACACATAAGTCCCGCGATGAGTTTTGGTCCATTGATCTGTCGTAAAGATCGATGGCGGAGCGCTAATCGCAAGCCCCCCACCCATCGCAATCGCAACATCCACGTCGTAACCCCCGATCAATCGCAAGCCCGTCTCCCCGATCTCCGATTGATCGCGCCCCCGACCTCCGATCCCCGATCGCGTCATCCTCACGATTGCATCGCAGCCGTCCATCCTTCCCGCGATCGGACGGCCCAGCGCTAATCGCACCCGCCGCTCCGATTGCAATTGCAAGTCCTTCCTCCTGTCTCCCGATTAAATCTCCGTCGTCCGCTTTCCCCGCCGATTAGACGATCCAGCATTAATCGCACCCTCCGCCCGATCGCAATCGCAACCCCTTCCCTCCGACTCCCGATTGCGATCCGCCGATCTAATCTTAACCGTTCATTTAGTTCAAGATCCAACGGCTCAACGCTGATCGCATCATCGCCCATTGCTCCTCCCATTTCTCCCTCCGATTGAATGAGGACCGTTGATCTGATTCCCAGATCCAACGATCAGCGCTCAATCGCGCCCCGACCTCCAATCACAATCGCAAGCCTTCCTCGCTGTCTCCCGATTCAATCCCAGCCGCCCATTCCCTTCCAGATCCGACGGGTGGCGCTTAATCGCAACATCGCTCCGATCGCAATCGAAACTTTTCAAATGTGTCACCCCTGCTCCCCCCGATTGCGATCCTCCGATTTGATCCTGACCGTCCATTGGATCTGGGATCTAATGGTCAAGATCTAATCGCCCTCCGCCTCTGCTGGGTCCCACTCTTTCATTCATCTCCGTCGGGTTTCATGTGTTTTGTATGTTGTTTCCCCGTTTCACATATTGTTACGCCGTTCAACCTCCACCGTTGATCTTTGTTCCCAGACCAAGATCTAACGATCTACGCTGCATACCATCACCAAACTCCATTGTCCATAAGATTTCATCATTTCATTGCATTCTGTTACCATTATAGTAAAAGCCACCATTTCTTCACCACTTTGCATTCTTTCCATTGTTTCTCCACTGCTCCGCCACCCCTCCTCCTGCCTCCACAGCATTTCTCCGCCACCACCGCCTGGTTTTGTAACAGGTTTATTTCATCGTTCGGACAACACAGATGGCCATTTCAGCACTGCCAGCAGATCAGCAGATGGTTTCAAAGGGGTTAGTGGTTTCTGTTGACATAATTAATGTTAACCCTGTTAGCCTCCTATATCAATAGGTTTCATCTTTCATGATTGTCTTGATTGAATTATGGAATATGTTCAAACCTTCTTACTTGAGCAAAGGTGTTCCATATTCTTGAAAACCAAAAAATCAAAAAAATTTAAAAAATGTAAAGAGGGTATACCCTAAAAGAAAGATCAAAGGGTAAAAAGAATAAAAATGGTCAAAAAGAGAAAGAAATGAACCCCAAGCAAAAAATAGACCAAGAAAAGTGTGCAAATCCAAATGCCACTACTTTTTACTCTGTTGTAATAAATCAATTGTGTGCAGTGTCAAACCTTTGCCACAATTCATGAATAAGTCAAACTGCTTAAACTTGGCTTACTCATATTTCAATTTCATGTTATAGATTAGAGAATAAATATCTAGCCAAACAGTTTAATCTTGGCAGATAAGTAGCTAGGTAGAGTGAATAAAAGGTGCTCAACAGTTTAATCTGAGCCCTTGGATGTAATAAGGGTAGAAATAGATAGATTTATCATGTAAAAAGAAAAAGATTGAAAAGAGTTTGCAAGTCTAAATGCACCCTAATAAAGAAGAGAAAATGGTAGTGTTAAGTAGATAGGGTAGGTAGATGGTGTTACAAAGTCTTATCTGATGAATGATGCTGCTACATGCTTTTGATCCTTTACTTTCATCACAAATACTAAGGCAGGAAATACACTGGAAAATCACAGCAAGAAAAAGTCAAATTCATTAACTTCCCTTATCATTTTCCCCCTTAAAGGTTTTACTAATTTCCCCCAAAAGTACTAAGGTGTTTGGAGATCAAAAGGGCTCAAGGCATTTCCTTGGCTTCTGGAGGGACCGGACCCTCGGCCTAATGATCAAAAAGACCTAAGCACTTGAGATAATTCATCATTGTTATCTTCCATTTTTAACTTTCTCCTAAGTAAAATCACATTTTACGTAGGAAACTGATGCATAATTTCATAAAAATCCCTCAAGATAAAATTGCTATTCTAAGAAGTGTTGGAGATAAAATGTTGCAATTTACTTCACAAGTGATCACTTTCTTAGATATGTAAAAATATTTTGAGTTTCCTTGTCCTCTGCCATATTAACATTTAACTCTATTATATTAAATCCCTAGTGAAATACCCTTTCCTAAGTATATAACTCCCTTTTTTATAAATATCCCAAAAAACCCCCCTATTATAAAGTTTAACCAAAGTATTTTATATCCCCGCGCATTTAAAATAAAAACCCATTATATGCCCTTTGGTTAAAATTATCAATATGTTATAATCCCGCCCCTATGGTGAATCAGTTGTATTGATTAATTTACCATATAAATAAAATATATGCACGAAAACTTTAAACATGCTAGATGTATGTTTAATACCAAAAAATATCAATAAAACTTTGCGAAAAGTTTTGTGCCACCGTGGTCCGTCCACGTGGCATTCCACCTAAGCAAACCCCCGCCACAACCCCTTTCTTTTGCATATGGGATTAATTAAGTCGCCTGGACTAATTAATAACTATTTCCGCCAGTTAAAAAGCCCCCGGAGCGATTAAAAACATTTAAAAGTGTTTAAAAGTACGATGGGGCCCACATGAAACCTCCGCCCATCTTCCCATCACCCCAGCCGTTGGATCAGCCTCCCGCAGATCAACGGCCAGCATTGATCCCGCTACCCATCCCGTGTGATTTCTTTAACCAGCGGGGGATGGGTGGTTTTGACTAGTCAGACCATCCACGTGGCGAGAAACCTGTGGAATCGCTGCCCCCGCGATCAATACCACCCTCGACCAAAAGCGGTGCGGGGACTTCCCGCTTACCACTTACCGCCCGACTCTGCACACGTCATCCAGTACTACCATGACGTCACACCTCGAAAAAAACAAAAACCCCTTTTAACTTGTAAATAAGCCATTTTTCACGTTTTTCCTGTTATTTTCGTTATTCTGAAAACGACAGAGCTCCCGCTGCGATTTTCAAATTTCCACTGTAATTGATCATTCCGCCCCAAAATTCGGCTGCGCCCGTGTTGAAGAACAGTCCCGCCATTACCTGTTACCTGTGAAAGAACCAGTTTCCGTTTAAAAATAGGTATTTATCCTTTACGCCCGACTGCAAGTAAAACTCAATTTCCTTTGTTTTTTCGCTGAAAAAGTGGTTAAAAATCATCACTGAGTCCTCCCTGGAGATTTTAAACCTGTGAAATTGCTCCCCGAAACTGCAAATTCTTCCAATTCCCTTCGTTTCAATAATCCCGCCCGGCCCGTGAAGAAAACCAAAAACCTCCATTTTGAATCCACAAGAACCAAAATGGAGGCCCCGGCAGCTCTTAATATCACTCCATTGAATGCTCCTTACCATGAATTAGACTATTTACCTCTGATAGATGAAGATTTCCAAATTAAAGACCTGCATTTTGATGAAAGTCCCCTATTGAGCTATTGTCGCTGCAGAGACGAATACTCAAAGGGGCAAGATCTTATAGGGTTGTGGGAATCCAATTTCCTGAGATATCTCATCCCCTCAGTCCTTATTTTCCCAGAAATTATCCACTGCTATCATGCCAATTATGATCCAAATCAGAAAGCAGTTTTATCCCCAAGTCAAAGCATATCAAAATCAAAGAGTATCAGTGGATAAAGTGTATCAGGTAAAAGTCAGAGTGAAAATTCAAAACAAAGTTACAGAGCAGTCAAAGGTAAACAGTAAAAATGAAGTTACAGAGCAGTCAAAGGTAAACAGTAAAAATGAAGTTACAGAGGCAGTAAAATGGTAAAAATAAATGAAATTACTTTCACCAAAATTGAAGTTTGTCTAAAGTGAAAGTAAAACAGTCAAAAGAGCAAGAAAGTAAAAAGATGAAAAAACATAACAAGAAGGAACATTTTTGCAGAAATTACATGTTTTAGTCATTATTTTTCAGAAAATATTGTGACCAAAACAAGAGGAATTTTGCAAAACTGAAGGAGGTTTATGTTCTTAAGAGTACCATCTACAAAAACCTCTCTCACTTTCCTAACAGCTATTATGGTTTTGGAAATATTAAACAATGTTGAAAAGCACTTTTTGCAGAAAATTACAGTCAAGTCATCATTTTGCAGAGAATATTGTGGCCAATTAGAAATACATTTCACAAAACTGAAGGAGGTTTTTGTTCCTAAGAGACCCATCTACAAAAACCTATCTCATTTTTTGCACAGTGGTTTTATAATGAGAGATACATGCGCATCTTTACAGGCCATTTTTCAGACTCTGTAAAACTCTGTTTTACGCATATTTTTTACAGAGAATATTATGCACAGCTGGAGAGGAATTTTGGAAAACTGAAAGAGGTTTATCTCACCAACATATTAATCCACAATAACCTCTTTCACTTTTTACATATCTATTACGGATTGAGAAATACGAAGATATCATTGGACCCTAAGTTTGCAGAATTGTTGGAGCAGATTGCACAAAGAAAGGAAGTAGTTAGTGACTTGGATGCCTCATCATCAAATAAGATTTGGATCAAATTCGAATTCTCCTCTTTGTCATCACCTATCCATCAAAAATAGTGCCAAATAGTTTGAGTGTCCTTTACTTTAGTTCTATTTATGTAAATAGTTGGAGAGATTTGTGAACCAATTTTGATATTTGTTTAAAGATATTTTAGTTTAGAATTTGTATAAATATTCCACTCTTGGAAGCATTTGGGGTGGATTCTATTACTCTGCTGTAACACTGAGATTTTCGGAATAAAATCTTTTGGAGAAATTTACTTGTGGCTTACTGGATGACGATTTGAAGCACTGGACTTGTTGCAGGATTCATGTGTTGGACACACTTCAATAAGTGTTTCTACCCTTTGTTTGAAATTTTATATTAGTTTATAATACCATCATATCCATTTCTGAATAATTTACATAAAGGATTGAAACAGAATTTGCTTAATTGTACTCTGTTTTCAAATGTTATTATTCTTAATGTTTTCTTCTAAATTAGTTATAAGCATGAATTCTTAACTGCTCCTGCTTTGCTAATTTAAACATTGTTGATTACTATAATAAAGAATCCTTCATTGCTCTTTGTTTGTAGTCATTTCACTTCTTTCTTCTGAACATGGTGAAAGATTCTTAGTTGCCTTTCATCCCTTCAGGATCATCCCATCCACTTTAAATTTTAAGGATTATTCTCTGTCTAGCTATCTTGCCCTGTAATACCATCTTGTGCCTAGAATAGAAATCCAGTAAAGCCATCCTTTGACTCCATAGCCCAATGGACTGAAAGCCCTCAACCTTGCCCTTATTTTGTGGATTCCACCAATTTTCAAACAAACCCTTGAATCTATAACTAGCCTAAAACCTTTCAAGAACAAAGATAAATTATAAAGAGAGAGCCCTCTCTGGATGCAGATTGGCTAGATTCTGCATCTAAAAGGTTGGTTTGTGGTTACCTCGGGTATACTTTCCTCTTACACAACTTCTGGGAAAACCTGAGTGATAACAAACCCCGCAAGTCAAAGGATCAAGGCATAGTTCGAAGACCAAGAACACACTGTAAAAGTCTTATCTGTGTTAAATATCAGTAGAGCGCGTTTACACCAGAAGTACACCTTCCTACAGCGATCTCCATGCCTCCTCGAGCCCTGAAAAGATTAATTGCACTGTCTGAAACCCATTTAAGATAGTCAGGCAGCAGTTAGGAAGTATGGAGTGACCTGCAGACCTTCCACCCAATTCATTCATTTCAGAAGGCAGCACAGAGTTCCAGACCACCATAAGGACTTAAAGAACATATCAGAGGTCAATCTCCGGCCTGACAGAGCCTCCAAACAGTCTACAGAGTACGCACGGCGCCATTAAGCAGAGTGGGCGTGAACACTTCCACCATCCTGTCTTAATGAGATTTATTTAATTTCTCATCTACTTCTACTCCCCTCTTCTCCTATAAGAAATCCCCGAGAACATAATGAAAAGGTTGTTGTTGCCTTGCTGGGCATTTGCTGTTAGAGGGATTCAGTTCGACTGTTAGAACAGTCTCGAGAGGGAGTAGCAGAGTAGTTGTATGTAATAGGCTAGGAGGAGAAGTCTGGACTGTATTAGCCATTGATCTTATTGTACATGACTGGTTTTGCATCAATTAATCAAAGCACATTTCACAGGATCCTGGTCTATTACTATTGGTGATGTTCTTCTTAACTCTGTTTATTTCATTTACATGCTGTTTCACGTTCTTCTGGTAGGCAACAGAAGTATAACATAGGATTCACCCTTGTTAGGTGCCCTATGTTTCCTGCTCTCCCTACCTTTATGTTTTCTGCTCTATGTGCTATCTAAGAGTTGGTTTCAGTTGATTTAACCAATGCAGTGGATGTTATTGCCTGCTGGCTGATGTATGAATTGAATGAGGCTGTTCTTAGATGTTTCTTTGTAATCTTATCTCTGTTTTCCCTTGGAGTTGCTAAAGCAGACCTGGAGTTAACTGACCTCTGGTCTGATCTATAAGCAGCCCCTTTGTCTCTTTGAGAGCTGCCTTAGAGTATGTCCAAGCAGGCTTGGAGTTAAATGACCTCTGACCTGATCTATAGACAGAAATTTGGTTGTCTTTCCTTCTTCCACTTTCCCTCCTTAATGTTCCATTCCATCATCTGCCTAAAAGATCCTTTAGTTTAGATGACTTGCCCTTTGGAAGCCTTGGCTAGTGGATGCAAGTAATTTCCTTTCTTGACTCCATAGCCCAATGGATGGCACTGTCTAGGCCTATCATCTTTGCTGAAATGTCCTGCTGTCTTGTTCCTTTTCTCCCATTGCTTTCTCAGTCCATGATCTCGTGACCAACCCAGAAACCCTTCAACCAAACCATTTAAAACCCCTCGTGCTTCATAACTAGCCTAACATCTCATTTTGAGCTTTATAGATATATCATTCTTAGCTCTATTTGGAGAGATCCCTCTCCGGGTCCAGGAGGGCTAGATCCTAGGGCCCAGAAGTGGTTCTGATGTTGTCTCATATTTTGGTCTTGCCAATCTGGCCAAAACATGGGAACCCCAACAAGAGGTACGAATTGTACTTGATTTGGTGGAGCATGATTCCCTTTGCCTACCAGAAGTAACTTCTGGTGGTAAAGGTGGTTTTAATGCTAGTCTATGCGAATGATAGGGGAAAGGATTTTTTTCTTCGACGATTACTGATTTATTTTAACCAAAAATAAAAATAAAATAAAAGCGTAATGCTAGGCAAAAGAGTTTACCAAGAAACTGTGAACTACAGAATACCTCCTGGCGAACCAAGAAATTCGGGCAGGCAATCTCCCTGAATGTTGTGTTCAATGTATCACAATTTACAAGGCGACTAACTTGGTTTACTATGGATGGATAGCACCTAAAATTTTTCCTCCCAAATATACCCAAAAGTATTTGGAGGCCCAAGTCCATATTAGCACTGCCTGATGCAAAACCACACAATGAGAGCACCCCTTTATACTTTTCGTATTGTAACTCCTCCCGATATACCCGAAAGTACATGGATGAGCTACGATATACTTATGTACATGGAGTGAGGTATCACACTCGGAATGTATCACATACAAGTTAACAATAGTTGCTATGTTTTACTATGTCGGAACACGTCTCTAGCCTAGACCTTCTAAATGTTATCGTTATGGTTCCAATGATTTGTTAGGTAAATTGAGATAAATTTTAAGTTGATCTTGTTTATCAATTTTTATTTCAAGGGTTCACCGTGATGATGTATTGGAAATTCCTAAAATGCAAACTAAGAATGATAAGCAATCTTTCACTTTTAGTTTTTCAATGAAAATCCTAGCTACTAGAGGGAAAGAGCAATCAATTTGAGAGGAAAAAAATCAATGAGCACAAACTAAATGCAGATTCCCTCATTGTTCCTTTTGCGAAACACACAAACCACTACATGCAAATGAAGATTTTTCTTTTCAGTTCCTTTAATGTTATGAATGCAGAAAAGAAACTAAGTGCACTAAATCAACAAAAACATATGCCTTTTACTTTTGAGAAATGAGGAATATAAACAACAATTTCTATTTTGAAGGAAAAATGAGGAATTAAGCAACAATTTCTCCTATCAGGAAATGAATAATTTATGAAAATTTCCTTTTTCGAAAGAAAATGGATCTAATGCAACAATGAAAATACTTTGAAATCAATTCGTCAATGATAAAGAAAAACGCTTTAAACAAACATTGAAAAATTTTTCTTTGAAAGGAGGAAGAGGTAGATAAGATCACTGGTCAATATGAGGCTCAGGCTTTTCAAAACAGAGCAGAGAAAAAACTGAAACAAATTGCAATGAAAAATTCAATAGAATTTGGATGGTTTCAGGAGGCAACACAGTCTCTAAAGAGAGACAGTGCTTTGCAACACATGCCTGAAAGGGCGACATTGCTATGCAAAGCACTGTGTGCTGTCCAAGAGTGCGTTGGGCACAATGAACAATAAAAAACACAATTTTCTAACACACTTCTAATGCAAATTTGGATTTAAAAAAGCCTAATATTTGTGAGTAACAACTACTGGGTGAATAAACATACAAAATCAGAGGCTAAAACACTTAGGATAAAGAGTAAATTCCCCAGCAGAGTTGCCAATTTGTTATGCCGAATTATGAATTATGGATAAATCATTCTTCTCTAGACATGTGCTTATCTAGAACAACAGGTCAAAGACTTTATAACTATCTTTCCTAACTGTAAACAGACACACAGAATGAAACAAGAAGCTTACTTGGAGTCCAAGTGCTTCCAAAGTCTCCTTCTGTTGCCTTTGCTGTAGCTTCAAATTCCAGCAGGCTATGCAAAATATTTCCTGCAAGAATGAACACTAAACAACAAGAGATAGAAATAATACAGATGTCTATTCAGGTTATTTAGCTAAATAAATAAAGCATAAACCATATACATCAAATAAGAAATCATGATATGGAAAATCAAAGCTTATACAAATGCATATAGGGAAAAATAAGCAGTAACCTTAAATAATTATAGAAGGGGAGGTTACAACCCAGTGATTGATTTAGTGTCACAATATCCAACAACATCCTAGCCTCATCACAATGCAGATATCTCCAGCAATATGTCACTCAAATCAACTCCTCAATTGAAATTCCACCAACATTTCTCTATTCAAATTCTTCCTTCTCAAACACTAAGATCTGTGCTCAATTTATAGAGGAGATGAAGGTAGTTTTACAATCAATGACTTTCCAATAATAGGAAATACATGTTCCCAATCTTGTAGATGTCAAAAATGGACACATGGATTCGGAGTTTGACACATGTGAACTATTCTATAAGGCACTGGCCAAGTGGAGATTCCAGAACAATGAGAATTTCGCTCGCAATGTGACCAAAGCACCTATGAGTGTCGGGAAGTGCTTTGAAGATCAGCCTTGCATGGGGCTACCTGCATATGCAATGAAATTAGTCCCTTTAGAGTCAGCATTGATGAGCTCTCATATGATATATTATAAACTTCAAATCTTGGAAACCTTTGTAGATGAAAGTCTTGAATCATTTGTCTTGTTCTTCGTCTTAGGACATATAACAACTGAAATGATATGGGATGATAGACCCTATTCATTGTTCCTAGAGATGATGTCCAGTTAACCAGGTCATTGGGAATGGTGCCCAAATCGACCTATAACAATTTCCCCCTAAATCATGAAGTCAGAATAATAATAACCATATTTTGATTGAGATGCTTTACACTGTGATGGGTTGGAGATGAATCGGAGTGGCGACCTGCATTAATCTTACAATACATTACATCATGACATATTCTCTTGATCATAATTGCTAAGGGTAGGAATTCCCATGTTCAACACATAAACAATATAATAACATGTACATAATTTAGAAAGTCGTCTACATTGGAATGTTGCCTAATACAGACATGCCTACAGATATAGGCCCATGTTCGGATGACGATCTGCATGTAAGATCGCCATACAAATGATGTGTACAACAATTCTGAAATCGCAGCTCAAATGGCTGAAACTAGATCCAGGGTCTTCTTATCTCGTTCACTCGATCATTCGGGTACAAGTCTAGCCATGAAAATATATGATTTGTAGTTGAACATGGAAAGAAATCGTTTGATTACCAACCAATGATGTGAGATGTTAAAAAACGTGAGAGAACCACCATTAATGTCAATGGCTCTCAAGGTACTGTAGTACATTTCGTAAGGCGCGAATAGATGATTTGATGTCGAACGCCAAACAAATCTTTCAGTCAAAATTCCAGAAGAGAGGATATTGTCGATGGTGTAACAAGCCTCATGGTACAGGAATATAATGTTTCTAAGTGAACTTCCTCCATAATGATTTGTTGTCGACAGGAAGCCACCTTATTGTGAAATGGGATTTAATGATTTCAGAGACAAAGGAATGACTTGGTATAGAAATTTTCAGGGATGACGGTCATGAGAATGAAGTTTTATGAGTATTGCAAAAGGATGAGTATTCATTGAATGACTTCTCTTGAACATATCAGCGACACTGAGATGAGTTGGCAGCATTGACCCAGAACTGAAGTGAAGGTATGATGAAACATAGGATGAATGAACTGTCAAGAATATTACCCATCTCAAATAATCACGGTGATGGAGTGAAGTGTCATGTTCAAGAGCGACCTGCTACCGTAAATAATTCTGCTCTCTTTTCCCAAATTTTCCCCGATAATTTTTCGACCAACACCTCTTTATTTTTTAACAAGCTTGAGGAGGATAAAATTTTCTTGATCTATAATTAAACCCTTCAGGCAAATAATGTATCGCTATTTAATAATTTAAAAAGTCTAGCGATGAATGAAACTCGATTCTTTCCATGATCAACAAGACCGTCGCTATTTTATGTTTTAAAGAGTTTAACGACAGTGATAGACCAGTACTTTTTCATATTTAGAGAGTTTGAAAAAGAGGATGAAAGCAAACTCCATAAGTAATTTTTCATAAAGTTGTCGCTCAGATCTGAAAAAGTGTAAAATAATATCTGAGAGAACCTCTTTATTCATGTTCGACCAAGGTATTCCTTTTTCGTAAATAATCTATCTCAGTCCGGAAAATGGTTAAACTTACACTGAGTATATATCAATTCATTTACTTTTACGAGCTCAAGAAGACAAGTGTTAGGCAATATTTTCACATTATCTGAGTCTGAAAAGAGCTGAAAGAAGACTCTAGGGGTTCCTTTTTCGCTGTTATCGAAGCTCGAAAAAGAGATAAAAGTGCACTTCAAATCATTTTTTGTTTTTAACAAAGCTTGAAAAATAAGGAGAAAAAGTATGCTTTGTGGTCAAGTCATTCTTGAAATAAATCTGCACAACTAATATGTTCATCAGTTGTAAGACTTGTTCAGAACAACATCAAATGGATTAAAAATACCTATTTCATGATAAAAATATAATAAAACCATAGTCATAGCAATAAATTTGATTTGAAAATAATTAAATGACTATTAAAAAGGTTTTACTATTCATTCTTACCATTCCATAGTTACCATTTTCATTTTGGAGCTCTGAACCTCATTTTTCCCCCGAACTTTAGCTGCTGATTGCAATTGTTTCTGTGGATGGATTTTGTTTCCGTTTGATCTAGGTTAGTGATATGAACCTCCTCTTTCTTTCAGTAATCATTTCATTTCCAATTTCTGCAAATTTTCAGGGTTTTAAGGTCCCTAGGGTAAATTTTTCCCCAAAAGAGGGAAACACACCCTTGGATGTCAAAACCTGCGTTGCATAGCAAGTAATTTGAAGGCTACTTGCATACACAACGCAATGTCTCTTGTTAGGGATTGCATTGGGTGTAATATAGATTTTTGTTTTTGCATTATGCCCAAAATCTGCCCAATTTTTTGCAATGAATGAAATCTAATGGTTCTTATGGTTGTATTTTAGGTTTCCATCAGATTACAATGACGATTACATGAAGGGAAAAAGAACATGAAGAACAGGATATTATTTCCATAAATGATCTGGGTACAGTAAGAGCTTGAAGAAATTACGGACTGCTTAAGTAGTTCAGGTTGTCAGGGATGAGGCAACAAATAGAACTCTTGGAGTTCTTAGTTTGAGCATGGGATCCAGCTATCGAGGCATTTCATATTAAGAACCAAGTGGTTTGCATAACTTTCGAAGATGTATACTTTCTTACAGGTTTTTCGAGGAGAAGCTTGCCTATTTCACTATCAAGGTCTATTGTTGGAGGAGAGATAGTGAGAGATTATGTTTTACAACATTGTTATCCAGGGGCAGAGCCAAGAAAAGATGGAAAGATAAACATCCAGGATGTTAGAGATTTTCCTTTGAGAACTATCCTCTTCACGATCGCAAAACTTGGGGGCACCATTACACTACATGTAGCAAACAGATCGTATATGCTGGAAACGCTAGAGTGCTTGGAGCCAACAGTCTTCAACTGGTCTGAAGCTGTTATTTCTTAGAGAAAGGAACAACTGAACAAAGGAAAGGGAGGAAGGAAGAATAATTTTAGCTATGGTTTGATCCTTATATCCTTCGCTTTAGAACAAATTCCATTGATGAACCCACAACATGTGACACTGGATGTGTCTAATCCTAGAGATCCACGGATGTAGACATGGGTAGAACTCATGGGTAGGAATGTAGGCCAATCTACCATTGTGTTTTCGATTGTGTTATTTGCCTAGTTCCGACGACAGATTGTCGCTATTGATGAGTATGCATATGCATGCATTGATTTCCGAGGAGATCTAGATTTAGCATTACCAAAAGGTGCTCAGTGGGGTGCAATGGGTAAGAATTTTTTGACCATGTTTTTTATTTTCCTAAGGTTTATACAATGTTTTTGTATTTTTGATGTTTTCCCACGAATAAACTAAATGTTTGATTTAATGCAGATGTTGGTCATGTTCAACCAGTAGAGGAACTAGAGTGTGAAGCAGATGTGCCAGTAGAGAGGACTGTCGGGAGAGCAGTCCTTCAGGATCTTGATATGGCTGAGACTCTAGCTGAGCTTCGACAACACATAGAGGGCTTAACCTTTGAGATTCCAGATTTTCATATTGAAGAGTTACTCATGCGACTGTAGCGACACACTATTAGGGTTCCTAACCACTGGATGCGGTTACTACGTAGGATAGCTAGATCTATAGCATGTTACCATGAGCACCACTAGTTTACTTTTGACATTTTGCATAAATTTTGAGGTCAGATGACCAATGTGTCTTGGGCACAAATTTTGTAAAAACCTATAACTATCTATCTATACGATTTCAGCATTTTCCTATGTTTATTGTGCAATCCTATTCAATGATGTGAATGTTTTCTTTACATATGTTGCAAATTTCTATCTAAAACTTGATTAGCTAAAGAATCAGTCAATGTGTTCAAATTTTTGGAAATATGTTGATATTGAATAAAATCAATGTGTCTTTCCAAAATTCGAACTCTTAGGAACAATCTATGCAATTTTGGATTTATAACAGTATAAACAATAGTAAGTTGTAATACCACAAGTTGTGAGTCTAACCTTATAATGATATGGTTAATACCAAATGAAATTGCATCAGAGAGAAGTTCGATCAACACACTTTACTCAGCGATATTGTTCGTCGATATACCAATAAAAATCCCTTGAAAACTCGCTAACTCGCCGTTCGGAGCGAAAATGGCCCATGTTGAAGAGGATAGATTCTACGTACTACGACTAGCACCATCAACATATATAACAAAGGGTTCCAAATATTCAAACATATGCAATAAAATGTAAAGTGGATTACTAACGTAAATAAAACTCTAAAAACAAATTAAGATAGTGAATGAAAAACAACAACATACATATATATATATATATATATAATACAAAAAATTACTACGCCCATGATTAATCATAGTAACGTTTCAAATACAACCCATTTCTAGGTTGTGCCAACGGAATTCCAACGTAATCAACCAGCTCATAGGCACCCTTCGCAAGAAATCTTTTGACAATATAGGGGCCATGCCATAATGGCTCAAACTTTCCTGTACATATTACATCATCTTCTTGATCATAAAGAAGAACCAAGTCACCCTATGAGAAAATGCGAGGCTGGACATTTTTGTCGTATTGTGCCTTTATACATCTCTTATGCACTTCGGTTGCCAATTGGGCTTCACGATGCGTTTCATCAAGATGGATGAGGTTAAGGAGACACGCTTCTTCTTTTGAGGTGTCATGTAACAAGTCGATTGCGAGTTTTAACGACTGTATTTCACATTGGATTGGTAAGATAGCTTCCAGACCATACACCAATTGAAAAGGAGTAAATCCAGTTGCGTTTTTCACCAAGGTTCGATACGCCCACAAGGCGGAGTAAAGGATCAAATGCCAATTTCTTTTATGAACTCATATCATTCATTGAAGAATATGTTTAAGAATCTTGTTGATAGCTTCAGCTTCTCCATTTTATTGTGGATAATAAAGAGTAGAATTATCATGCGACAATCCTAATTTGGCAGTCAATTCAGTCATCATTTGATTCCAAAAATGCTTCCGATGATCTATAACTATAGCCCGAGGGACTCCAAACCGTGCAATAACATGATTAAAGAAAAACAATGTAGTTGTTTGTCCCACGTTGTTGAATGTAGGCATCACTTCGGCCCATTTCGTAAAATAGTCGACTGCGACAATAATATAACAATGCCCCTTGGAGGAACGAGGGTTACAGGTCATGAAATAAATACCCCATGTCGAAAATGGTCCCAAAGAGACAACAAGATGCATAGCGTTGGCGGTTTGCAGATTTTACAATAAAAAATCTAGCATGCATGACAACTTATGACCGCGAGGATGTAGTCTCGAAAAATTGTAGGCCAAAATTAACTGGTGCGGAGTATCTTCTGCGCGGTAGCATATCTAGATAAATTTCCACCACAAGCCCCAACATGAAAATCATTCAAAACCTTTTCAGCCTCCTCATGAGTGAGGAACCTCCTTAAAATGGTATCGACACCATGATGATAAAGTGTATCACCGACGATCAGATAATATTTGGCTTGGTATCGAATATATCATTGTTCAGAGCGAGAGGTATCAGGTCGAAAATTTTGAGTTTGGATATAAATGATGAAATCCCCATACCAAGGATCAGATGATCTGATCAGAAAGAGAGACTCATTAGGAATTTATGGTTCCGACATAGTTGCAGTACTATCAGAGGGAAGGTCACAGAGAAGCTTAGCCAAAACTAAAGACTTATTTGACTTGGATTTGATGAATTCCAAATCAAGTTCCTGAAAATGAAAATCCATTTTGAATATTCCCCCCCAGCAATTGAAGTGATAAGATATAAGTCATGGGGTTGCAATCTGAAATGATAGGGGTTTTTCGGAAGAGGATATAATGGAGAAATCTTTGGACAAATTGGATAGCTTCCAAGACAAGATTTTATACGCATGAATAGTTAACTTTCGTATCATTGAGATTGCAATTCAAATAATAGATTGGATGTTCAATTCCATCTTCTACTTGGACCAATACGATAGAAATGGTTGTTTCAGCTGCGACGATATATAGGAAATAATCATTTTGATAATTAGGGGGTACATTAATGACACTCGGATAAGGGTATCCTTGACAACATCAAGAGAAGCTTGCGCAACTTGGTCCCAATGGAAGGGAACCCCCTTTTTCAAGAGTCAAGTAAATTCTTTAGCCATTTCGGCGTAGTTTGGAATGAACCTTCTTAGGAAGTTAGCCTTTCCTTGAAGTTTCTGTATCTGAAGTAAATTTGATGGTGCAAGAAAATAAAGAATGGCATGAACCTTCAATGGGTCGATTCAAATTACTTCTTTTGAGACTACGAATCCAAGCAAACAACTAGAACCAACACAAAACACACATTTATGTGGATTAAGGCGTATTTTTTAGTGTGGGAAGCGTAATAAAATGGCTCTCAAGTGCATCAGGTGAACAATCTGATTTCATGAATGCGTTGGTACATCATCTAGATAAGGTTGAAAAATGTTCTTGATGTCATTAAAAGCATAGTCCATTTCTCTATGAAAGGTTTCCACAACGTTATTTAAACCAAATGGTAGTTTCCTATAAGATAATGTGCCCTAGGGACAGAGGAATGTTGTCTTATGTTGATCCTCTAGGCAGATATTGATTTGACTGTAGCTGGAAAATCCATCCATGAACGAAAATATTTCGCATCTATCACAATTGTCAATAATCTGGTCGATAAGGGAGTAGGATATTTTTCTTTTGGATAAGTAAGATTGACATCCCTATAATCGACACACAATCTAATAGTTCCTTTCTTTTTCATGATAGCAACGATATTGGAAACCCACTCAGTCAACGGAATAGGGTATATGAAACCAACATGCAAATTTTTTTCAACTTCTGCTTTGATGGTAGTGGCTTTCTTCGGATGAACAGGACGAAGCCGTTGACACACCAGTTTGACATCAGGATACATATTAATAGTGTGTTCAATAATACTAGTATCTATTCCTGGCATTTCCTTGTAAAACCAAGAAAATACATCACATAATTCACGAAATAGAGAGTGATATGATTCAAGTTATAATGGAGAGCAAGATACACCAACATGAATATTTTCTACAACGCCAGGCTTGGTCAAAATATCGATAGAAATGGTCTGTTCAATATTTGACAGATTTCACTCGAAATCGATTGCATTAATAGGTAAATAATTTAGAAATGAATTTTTTATTGATGGGTGATATAGTTCACTAAGATAGTTTTCTTCATAATCAAGAAGATGGGAACGATGATGATAATCTTCCCTTGGTTCTCCTTCTTACATCATGGCTTCCAAAATATTTTCATCTATCAAGAACATTGAGGAAAAAGGATCAGAGGGAGTACCAAAATCTAAGGAATGATCAACCCAAACACTCACCGATGCTGATTTTGGATTCGCCACCCAAGCTAGATAGATTGATTTCTATGCCAGCTCAATAGGGCTGGGTGGCAGAAAATCATCCAACATAGTAATTTCAAAATCACCCGTACACTCCCTTAAGCCAGATAGAGTGGAAGAGATCATGTAGCAGGTCTCTATACTTGAAATTTCTGTTGACGTCGCGGGCGGCTGTAATGAAAAGGTTCCCATGAGAGTGGAATCCTTTAAGAGTCCTACACCAATGTTCTGAAGTTATAGTTAAGGTAAGTGAACGAACAGAACACTTATAGTTACCTGCAAAGCAGAGGCAGAGAATGATAGTTGATTAATGACTGCAATAGCACCTTTATATGGAAAGGAAATCATTCTAAAATATTTAGAAACAATTGCAGTCATTGCATATACCCATGGCCTTCAAAGTAGAATATTGTAGGCAAGGGGTCCGTCAACAACATCAACATCAAAATTTACTATTTTCCCCCCTAGTTCAACATGTAGGTTATTAATAATACCACAAGGTTTATATGTACGTCCATCAAAAGCCTTCAACGTCGTTGATGATTGTGATAAGAGCAGCGAGCCAAGTGACTTCCAACAATTTAGAGACATAATGCATGTATATGCTCCCTCATTAATAATAGTGTGATGAACAAGGTGATTGAGAACATAATTTACTTGTATGGAGAATGCCAATTCTGCTGGTTTTTGTGCCACATAGCCCATATGATTAAAGACGACAAGAATAGAATCAGTCGGATCAATTCCACCAATAGCCGACAATAAAGCCTATTTTTGGGAGGGAAAATTTTGTAATACCTCAAGAGCAGACATAGATGAAGGGGATTGAGCCAAATCTTCAACTATATTATAATTTTGTGTAGCTCTCGCTCGAGGATTATATGTCGATTTGCGAATTACTCCCTTTCGTGGCTTGATTGTCAATTTAGGAATAGCAATGGCGATAATGATACCGTAGACGGATTTGTTGTCGAGGTAGTAGGTTGATCAGTGACCTGACTACCATAATATTTATTATGCGTTGACACCAAAATATCTATTGAAGGTTTTGTGACATATAAAATTAACACTTGGGAACTAGGATCTGGATCTGTAGAAACCATGTTTGTGTCCGATTTGGAAATGGGTCTGTCAACACAGCTGACACATGGGAAGTCTTGATGATTTTTGAGACTTCAGCATGGTGAGGAGAATCCCTAAAAAATTGTTCCTCACTACAGATTATGCATGGATAATGAGTTTTCCTAGGTCCAGATGATTGATCAGATGATCTTTCCTATAGGTTAGAAGTTTGCTTTTTCTTAGATTTCCACTTTTTCTTACTTCTGGGTTGCTTGTCACTTTTTCCTTTGTCAAACAACACATCATTAATTTTGGAAGAAGGTGCAGGATTAGATGCAGTAGTATGATGTGTGCTTGTATTACCAATCAAGATGTCTTCAGCATGAGAGTCCTTTAATTAAGGAGGAACAGTAAAATTAGATCTTAGTGCGTTAGGAATTGTTTCATAGAGCGTGCCATACTGAGTATAAATCAAGTCTAAATATTGGGCATGAGTGATAAATTTCTCTGCTATGACGATGCCACCCTTAGCCACATCCTCAGTTATAGATGGTAACAGGGACTTAATGAACCATTTAGCAAGGAGTTGATCCAAAAAAAATTGTCTTAACCATTCGACGACAACGACGCCACTCATGAATATGATCAGAAATGTGAGTAGCATTAGTCTGTTTGAAATTGGTCAACAGTTTCGTTCTAGTTTCATATATTATGAGTAACTGGAAATGAGTCAAAAATAGAGTGGCTAGGGCAGTGAAATTGTCAAAAGAATCTCTAGGTAACTCAATGTACCATTTTGTAGCTGGACCTATGAGCATACGCTGGAAAAGACGTAGTCAAATAGAATCATCATTCAGGGAGTTTGATGAACACCATAAATTATAAGTCATGACATGAGTCAAAGAATCTTCTCCAGCGTTTCCATTGAACTTAGGAATATCCGAGGGTAATTTTTGAGGTATCACCAGCCATCAAGGAGCATAGTTAATTAGATCATTAGTTAGCTGATTTAAATTTGGTAACTCTAAAATTGCAATAAAGGGAAATTTTCTATTAAGGTTAGGTTGAGCATAGCGAGGGTAAAATGGAATTGCTTGAGCAACAGGCCTTTGAGCACCAGCATAAGGAATTTGCTGCTGGTAACCCAGATAGGGGTTGTTTTTAAAAGCAAACGCTTGAGGATTCTGTTGACCAAAACCTGGATATGATACTTGTTGAAATGAAGTTTGAGGCATTTGTGCTTGAGGTTGCCAAGGGGTCTGTCCACCAATTTTATAACCCAAATTACGATAACTTGGATTTGGTTGATAAGTATAACCAAGTTGTGGTTGTGACATCCCAAAAAATGGTAAACCAACTTGTGAATAAATGATTCCGGATATAAGTTGTTGTAAATTAGCTGAAGGATTTTGAGTCTGTGGACCCAACATTTGAGAGTATTGAGTTGAAGGACCCACTTTACAAGGTTGTTGTCCAACATTTTGATTCTGTAATAGGGGTAAAGATGTATTAACAAGTGGTAATGATGTGGGTGTATGTAATATTCCAAAATTTGCATGCAGAAAATTGGAATATTAATGGGTAAAGAGACCCATAAGTAGGAATAAATCCCTCATAGTGTTAAAGGGATGAATGGAGCAGCTTTATTTTTCACCTTCCAGTGTGAAAAGGGGAAAATGCATGAGGACAAGGTCAAGTTTGACCAAGTCAACAACGCTGCCTAAGAGGGTGTAGCTTGCTTGGGAAGACAGTGTAGTTTGAGAGGGAGAAAGATTCCTTGTGGAAGAAACCCTAATTTGTGGGGTCCAGGGCAAAGAGACAGTTACTTGCATAAAAGGAGGAAGAGGAAGCCATAGTGATACATGTTTGAGAATTTGATTATTGGTCTAGTAGACTATTTGTAGTCTCTGGCTGTTTAGCTGAGTTGCAGTGTTGTTTAGCACAAGGAATTCTTGTTTAGGATTTCCTCTCCTTCTTTAGAGGCCTATTCAAGGATTGCACTTCATTTCTCCACACCTTGGCTCAAGGCCAAAGCCACTTCCTTCAATCACTGCATTATTTCTACTGAAGTATAATGTATTGTTGCTAGGTGTTGTAGTGGAGGGTTTCACAACACCATTCCTTTCCTCATATTTCAGAGGAGGGAGATTCTATTCCTCAAGAATATTAGTGAGGAAGGTTTCTAGAGCTAAATTGCATATTTTGGCATCAGGCCAAGCATCTCCCATCATAGATAACATATTCCCTTCTCTAGACTGTGTTATTTCAGTGAGTACTCGCAATGGGGGTTTGCACCATCATCTTGGAGGAAGAGATCTTCGGGGATAGGATCAACCTATCACTTGAGGGATCTATTGGAGGAGGTTTATTTCAGATTGTACATCATATTTAGCCATCTCCAGTTATTTTCTGAGTTTCAGCTGCTACCCAACAACTCCGACATTTCTGCAAATTTTCCATTTGTATCTATATTGTAGCCAATCCTCTTAAGGATTGTTTTATTGTTATTTTCAGGAGTTGAGAACTTGCTCCCCCACATTTCTTGAGCTAATATTGTCATATCATTCTGTTATCCTTTATTTTGTTGCAGTGCATCCTATAAACTGCACTGATATAGCCTTATGTAAATTCTGTGTAGCAATGTTCTTTAGTTTCTATTACATGTTCTGTTGAGGCTCCCATTTCCAAGCTTGAGTGATTGATTCCTCAAAGAATTGTACTCTTTTGCTACTATATTATACATTGGTTGTCTATTTGTATCTTCATGTGTTCATGGCTATAAAATAATGTTTTTATTCCTTTGTATGCTCATACATTGTTGTAGTCCTTCATCGGGCACTTTAATGAGGTAACTAGGTGTGGGAGATTTGTTTAACCACCCTAGAAGGATTTATTTTGAGCCACCTCTTGAATTTCAATCTTATATGCATTTATCTAAGGGATCTAGGTCTTGGTTTCAAATCCTATAGCATCCATTCATGGAAAATTCGTTTTCCAGTCATGCCTTAATAGCTATTCCAGATTTGGAATATTACAATGGTATCAAAGAAAATTTCTTGGCTCAGCCTATGAGTCTCAGCCAGAGAGATAAGAAGATTGAAGAGGATGGGTTTTATCTCATCATATTTCAGATCCATGAAGAACCTCCCCAATGAGGATAAGAAAATAGAAGAGGAAGGCCCCTGCATTGCCTATTCTCATCAAGAAGAAGACAGAGAGATGAGTAGGAAAAAGACTCCATCTTTTGGAGGAGAAAAAGGGGATAAGCTCACAAAGCTTCTTCCTAAATCTATACATAATATTCATGAAGATTTCAATAAGATAAGGAGGGAGATGTATGAAGAATCTCCGAAAGAGTTTGAGTCTAAAGCAAACTCTAGATTGTCATATGAGAAGTGTGAGCAAGCAACCACACACTCTAACACACAACGCAGTCACATGCCCAAGATTGTTGGAAGAGAGATGGAAAGAGGAGAAGAGGTTGCTAGGAGGGAAAATATTAGTGATTTTCTAAAGGAGTATGAGTCTTAAACTCAGGAATTCTGAGATCATCTCAGTTTTTCAGAGTTTTTCAAGATCAAGGTGAAGGGAAGAGAGCAGTTGGATAGATTTATTCTATCTACCTTTGAAGGTTCACCTACATGTTTAGCCAAAGCTTGGGTGGAGGATTTAGATACCTTCTTGCAGCAGCACCAAATTCCTAAAGATGAAGCCATTAGAGTTGCATCGCTGCATATGAGAGGTAAGGCCTATGCCTAGTGGATCTTTGAATCCTTTTCTTTGAAAAATGTAAACACTGCATCTTATGAAAGTTTCACTAAGGAATTAGTGAAAATATTTGATAGAAGGATTCATGAGACACACATGGTGGAGCTAAAAAATGGAACTCAAACAAAACCCTTGCATAAAAATTCTATTCCATTTCAGAAAACCATGGAGGAGGCTGAAAACTTTCAACATACCTTGCCGGAAGAAAGTCTTTCATCTCATAGCTTGAAGCAAGGAAGCATTGAGATATCTTTTGCAAAGAGGGATCCAATCGTTGGGAGGTTTCCCATTCATGTTGCAAATATTGAGGGCAACAACACTGTATCATCTAGAGATTATCTAGTGCCTCATGCAGAGGAAGCAGGAGCTCTTGCTACAAGTAGAGGGATTCTTGCATCTTTGCAAGGAAGTCCCCAGGATCTCATGTGTGGAGATCAAGGCACAACTCATGTGCCATTGTTGAGGAGGTGTGGAACCATGGAGACACAAGGAGGAGGTAGGGAGAAGACCCAATATCATGAGATGAGGAGTACACATCCCTATCCATTTCTGGAGGCTGTTCCACCCAGGAGGGAGACTGGATTTCACAGTGAGAGCATGGGCATATTTGTCCATTCATATATGCAGTAATCTCTTGATGATGATGTCTTATTGCATGGAGACATTTCACCAGGGGGACCATTAGATCAGCAGAGAAGGATGCATGCTTCACATGTTGCGGCACCACTCATTGATTTTAGGAGGGTGGATACCTTGGGAGAGCTAGGTACATCACTGAGAGTCTTGGGTAGACTCAAGGAGGAGAGAGGAATTCTCTCAACATCACTTTTACCCACTCACATTTCAGATTTTGCAATGTGGCAGAAACAACAGGGGAAGGATATCAACCTTCCAACTTGCATATTTGACATCGGATATGTCAAAGGAGAGGGCATCCATATGAAAAATGTTCTTCATGATAGTTCATCAGCGCTGTCACTATGGAGGATAGATCCACATTGGAACTCCCAGCTGTTGGTGGAGTATTCCAAGGATCTTGTCACTTGTATGATATTGGATGGCCAGTTGCATGAGGAGGAGTATTCAATCAGAGATGGGGTCATCTTCTATCATGATAGGATCTTATTATCTGGAGCTTCCAAGCTCAAGGAGAATTTTCTACAAGAAGCTCATGAGGATTTCCTTTTCAGCCCTACTTGTCCTATGAGAGCATACCACACCATCATGGAGGGGTATTTTTGGAAGGTTTTGAGGAGGAGATATATCAACATATGAGGAGATGCATGGATCATATGGAGATGGAGGATTTATCACAACCACCTCTTTTCTCTTTTAGGATGTGAGGGGACTCATTTATGAGCCACTCCCTTTGTATGTGCAAAATATATGGTAAAGATATTCATTGTTGTTTACATGATTATTTATTGACCATATATGTTTAGAATGTTGCTCCAAGGAGGAGCATTCTCTCTTTTGAGCTTCATGGTCTACTTGAGGCCATAAGAATGATTGATGGCCATTACCTAGGAGGACTTGGGAAAGAGGCATATGATGGAGGACACACTCATTTTACACCATGTATCATTCACTGCCTCCATACTTATGAGGAGATTGGAGCAACAAGAAAGTGGTTGAGAGGCCACACATTTTGTCAATCTCTATTGCAGTTGAGGGTCAAGCTGCGTTGATTTCACTTGAGGGACCATTGTCCTTCTCACTTGTTACACATGGAAGCAAGCATGATTCTCATTTTTTTTCCCTATGGCTCTATTGTTTCTATATTTATGAGGAGCATGTTTGGGAGAGAGACACATGGGATGGATGTGTCCTTTGAGGGAGGAATTCTCCACACTTTTTGAACTACATGTTCTAAGGGGAGCATGGGAGATTATATGACCACCACAGCAACAAATTTGTCTCTTTATGAGAGGGGTCATATGATTGGATGGACTCCATATGATGGTGACTTTAAACTCATCATATATGGGAGGGTTTGGGCCAGCTTGATTTTCAGCATTGGGGGAGAGATCTTTGAAGATATAGTCCTCATCTTGCCACTTGAGGGCAAAGTTATTGTAGCCCAAGGACAGCCAACACTCTAAAATTATCATAATTGGAGAGATGGACAACGTGGAGTAGACTATTTTGTCTACCATGTGCATATTTTCATCCCAACTACTTTGCTAGAGCCAAAGGTGGAGGACCATTTTCAGGAGTTGCCTAGTTGGGAGGTGACTCATTTTGCATGGCCAATAGCTTGGGGAGGGATGGACCATATGGGAGAGATAATTCCCATTATATTTCAGATCCCATTCCTCAAGGGGACCTGTAGACATCACTTTGCTATCCTCTTGACTATTTCACCTTTACATGATGATGGATTGATAGCTGACTTACATGCTGAGGAAGATAAATGTGGAGACTTTATTGATGAGATAACATCTCTTTCCTTGGATGAGATCATCATACATGGATGCTACAGGGAGAGGAGGAGAAATAACTCAGTCTATCCTTGCACTTGCTTGAGGAAAAGCAATCTTTGAGAGGGGAGGACTGTAATATTCGAAAATTTGCATGCAGCGAATTGGAATATTAATTTTTTCTTATATCATCTAGGGGATGAATAAAATGGGTAAAGAGACCCATAAGTAGGAATAAATCCCTCATAGTGTGAAAGGGATCAATGGAGCAGCTTTATTTTTCACCTTCCAGTGTGAAAAGGGGCAAATGCATGAGGACAAGGTCAAGTTTGACCAAGTCAACAATGCTGCCTAAGAGGGTGTAGCTTGCATGGGAAGACAACGCAGTTTGAGAGGGAGAAAGATTCCTTGTGGAAGAAACACTAATGTGTGGGGTCTAGGGAAAAGAGGCATTCACTTGCATAAAAGGAGGAAAAGGCAACCATAGTGAGACATGTTTGAGAATTTGATTATTATTCTAGTAGAGTATTTGCAGTCTCCGACTGTTTAGCTGAGTTGCAATGTTGTTTAGCATGAGAGATTCCTGCTTAGGATTTCCTCTCCTTATTGAGAGGCCTCTTGAAGGATTTCACTTCATTTCTCCACATCTTGGCTCAAGGCCAAAGCCACTTCCTTTAGTCACTGCGTTATTTCTGCTGAAGTATAACATAGTGTTGCTGGGTGTTGCAGTGGAGGGTTCCACAACACCATTCCTTGGCTTATCTTTCAGAGGAGGGAGCTTATATTCCTTGGGAAGATTAGTGAGGAAGGTTTCTAGATCCGAATTTCATATTTTGGCATCAGGCCAAGCATATGGCATCATAGACAGTGCAGTCCCTTCTCTAGACTGTGTTATTTCAGTGAGTACCCACAGTGGGGGTTTGCACCTTCATCTTGGAGGAAGAGATCTTAGGGGATAGGATCAGCCTATCACTTGAGAGATCTATTGGAGGAGGTTTATTTCATATTTTACATCATCTTCGGCCCTCTCCAGTTATTTTTTGAGTTGCAGTTGCTACCCAGCAACTTCGGCATTTCTGCAGATTTTCCATTTGTATCTGTATTGTAGCCAATCCTCTTAAGGGTTATTGTATTGTTATTTTCAAGGGCTAAGAACTTGCTCCCACACATTTCTTGAGCTGATATTGTCATATCATTCTGTTATCCTTTATTTTTTTTCAGTGTCTCCTATAAACTACGCTGATATAGCCTTATGTAAATTCTGTGTAGCAATGTTCTTTAGTTTCTAGTACATGTTCTGTTGAGGCTCCCATTGCCAAGTTTGAGTGATTGATTCCTTAAAGCATTGTAATATTTTGCTGCTATATTATACATTGGTTGGCTATTTGTATCTTCATGTGTTCATGGCTATAAAATAACGATGTTATTCCATTGTATGCTTATACATTGTTGCAGTCCTTCATCGGGCACTATTATGAGGTAACCAGGTGTGGGAGATCTGTTTAACCACCCTAGAAGGATTTATTTTGAGCCACCTCGTGGATTTAAGTCTTAGATGAATTGATCTATGGGATCCAGATCTTGGTTTCAAATCCTGTATCAGCCATTCTTGGAAAATGCTTTTTCCAGTCATGCCTTGCAAGTTGTTCCAGATTTGGAATATTACAGTGTAACAGGTTGAACAGTTTGATGCAAGTGTAGAATTGTTTGTGGTTGGATAGGCAGAGTGGGCTGCCATTGAAAATAATTCATTTCAACATTAGGTTGACCAAAAAGTGACAGAGTACTGTCATATTGGGTGAAAAAAGGTTGCCCCCTAGCATGAGGAGGATAATAAGATAGAAAATATTGCTCTCCAAATGCTGGGAGTCTAGTTGATATGGTACTTAAATGAATAGACCCAGAACGACCAGATTGATATTGCCTTGATGCTGTGTATAAAGAATCAAGTCGTTCAGTACTCACCATAGGATTACCAGTTAGAATACTGGCGGATGATTACATTGGTAAAGTCGATGGGTTTGAAGATGCACTAGAGAAGATTTGAGATAATTATTTGTAACCTGATGGGACCATAGGGCCACCATGACCCTGGTGAAGTTGTGAACATCAAAGAGGTAGCGAGGGCAGGTGTTGACGTAATTGGAACAGATGGCCCAACCGAAGATGTTGGTTCAGGCATGGTTACTTGACCAAATGTATACCCTTTTAGATCAACGAGAGTTTGAATGGGAACAAGATCAACAAAAGCATATGGTAACGATTGAGGAAAAGACTCGTACAGGTAAAGGTCCTCCCCAAAATGGGTTGGAGTTAAAGGTGTCTCATCTTGTGGGATTTATTCAATCACAATTAAACCAGGTGGAAGTATTTCACCATCAGGCCCAAGGTATATTTTAGGTGGTTGACTGTGAGACATGGGAGACTCAATAGCTACAGAAATTTGTGGGATGACCAAGGTAGGAACAACTTCTGGTTGTACGACTTCAAGATTCAGATGTTTTGGCAAACAAGAGACAGGATCTGGATCAATTTCTGGATGAACAACGTCGGGTTCAAGAGGTATGGTCTCACTGATTAGATGGATCATGACCACAGGTAGCTGTGAAGACTCCATTTCGACAATAGTAGATGAACCGAGATGTGTAGAAAAAACTTGAGATAAATCTGGTTTATGGGAAGATAATGTTTCACCAGAGGTACGAATTGTACTTGATTCAACAGAGCATGATCGCCTTCGCTTACCAGAAGTAACTTCTGGTGGTAAAGGTGGTTTTAATTCTAGTCTACGGGAACGACGGGGGAAAGGATTTTTTTCTTCCACGATTACTGATTTATTTTAAACAAAAACAAATAAACAAAATAAAAGGTTAATTCTAGGAAAAAGGGTTTACCAAGAAAATGTGAACTGTGGAATACCTCCTTGCGAACCAAGAAATACAGGCAAGCAATCTCCCCGAATGCTGTGTTCGGTGTATCAAAATTTACAAGGTAGCAGACTTAGGTCACTATGGATGGATAGCACCTAAAATTTTTCCTCCCAAATATACTCGAAAGTACATGGAGGCCCAATTCCGTATTAGTGTTGTCTAATGCGAAATCACATAGTGAGAGCACCCCTTATACTTTTCGTACTGTAACACTGCCTGCTATACCCGAAAGTACGTGGACGAGCTACGATATACTTACTTACATGGAGTGAGGTATCACACTCGGAATGTATCGTAGACAAGTTAATGAAAGCTTCTATGTTTTACGACGTTGGAACACGTCTCTAACCTAGGCCTTCTAAATGTTATCGTTATGGTTCCAATTCTTTGTTAGGTAAATTGAGATAAATTTTAAGTTGGTCTTGTTTATCAATTTTCCTTTCAAAGTTTCAACGTGATGATGTATTGGAAATTCCTAAAATGAAAACTAAGAATGATAATAAATCTTTCATTTTTAGTTTTTCAATGAAAATCCTAGCTACTAGAGGGAAAGAGAAATCAATTTGAGAGCAAACAAATCAATGAGAACAAACTAAATGCAAATTTCCTAATTGTTCCTTTTGCAAAACACACAAACCACTACATGCAAATGCAGGTTTTCATTTTCAGTTCCTTTAATGTTATGAATGCGGAAAAGAAATTAAGTGCACTAAATCAACAAAAAAAATTCCTTTTACTTTTGAGAAATGAGGAATATAAACAATAATTTCTCTTTTAAAGGAAAAATGAGGAATTAAACAACAATTTCTCCTATCAGGAAACGAATAATTTATGACAATTTCCTTTTTCAGAAGCAAATGGATCTAATGTGAAAATGAAAATACTTTGAAATCAATTCGTTAATGATAAAGAAAAATTCTTTAAACAGACATTGAACAAATTTTTCTTTCAAATGAGGAAGAGGTAGATAAGATCACTGGTCAATATGAGGCTCAAGCTTTTCAAAACACAGCAGAGAACAAACTAAAAAAAATTGCAATGAAAAATTCAATAGAATTTGGATGGTTTCAGGAGGCAACATAGTCTCTAAAGAGAGACAGTGCTTTGCAATGCAGGCTTGAAAGGGAGACAATGCTATGCAAAGCACTGTGTCCTGTCCAACAGTGCATTGGGTGCAGTGTACAATAAAAACAACAGCTGTCTAACACACTTATAATGCAAATTTGGATTTCAAGAAGCCTAATCTTTGTGAGTAACAACTACTGGGTGAATAAACAGAGAAAATCAGAGGCTAAAACACCTAGGATAAAGAGTAAATTCCCTAGCGGAGTCACCAATTTGTTATGTGGAATTATGAATTACGGATAAATCATTCTTCCCTAGGCAGGTGCTTATCTAGAACAACAGGTCAAATACTTTACGACTATTGATCCTAACTGTAAACAGACATATATAATGAAACAAGAAGCTTATTTGGAGTCCAAGCACTTCCAAAGTCTCCTTCTGTCACTTTTGCTGTAGCTTCAAATTCCAGCCAGCTATGAAAAATATTTCTTGCAAGAATGAACACTAAACAACAAGAGATAGAAATAATACAAATGTCTATTCAAGTTATTTAGCTAAATAAATAAAGCATAAACCATATACATTAAATAAGAAATCATGATATGGAAAATCAAAGCTTATACATATGCATAAAGGTAAAAATAAGCAGTAATATTTATTAATGATAGAAGGGGAGGTTACAACCCAGTGATTGATTTAGTGTCACCATCTCTAGCAGCATCCCAACCCTATCACAATGTTGATATCTCCAACAATATATCACTCAAATCAACTCCTCAATTTAAATTCGACCAGCATTTCTGTACTCAAATTATTCCTTCTCAAACACTAAGATCTGCGCTCAATTTATAGAGGAGTTGAAGGTAGTTTTACAATCAATGACTTTCCAATAATAGGCAATACATCTTCCCAATCATGTAGATGTCAAATGGATACATGGATTCAAAGTTTGACACATGTGAACTCTTCTAGAAGGCACTGGCCAAGTGGAGATTTTGGAACAATGAGAATTTCTCTCCCAATGTGACCAACGCACCTTTGAGTGTCGGGAAGTGATTTGCAGAGTAGCCTTGAATGGGGCTACCTGCATATGCAACACACTTAGTCCCTTTAGAGGTAGCGTTGATGAGCTGTCATATGATATATTAAAAACTTCAAATCTTGGAAACCTTTGCAGATGAAAGTCTTGAATGATTTGTCTTGTTCTTCGTCTTAGGGCATATAACAACTGAAATGATAGGGGATGATAGACCCTATTCATTGGTCATGGAGATGATGTCTAGTTATCCAAGTTATTGGGAATGGTGCCAACATTGACCTATAATAGAAAGAAGGCTCTCCTAGTAGGTTTTGTGGCATGGATTTGAAGAGACGGGAACACCACCAATCCCTCATAGCATTCATTCTTACAATGTAATGGTAGTCAATGGTAATGGAAAATTCCCTATTTTCCTAAATGGAAATGTCTGAAATGGAGGTTAATTTGGTTTAAAAGTAAGAATATATTGAGAGAAGGAAATGGAGAAGTAAAAAATATAGATATAACCCCAGGTAATTATTGCTTGTAACTAATATATGCATTACCATGTAGTATGTCAATTGGATTCCTATCCAAGGGATGGGGTGAATGATTCTTACCCTTCCCACCCAGGTTCAATTCCTAGTGACATGTTTCACTCATAATAAGTATGTTATTGTAAGGGATTTAATCCTTGTTTCTAACTAACGTTATGCCCTATAGATTCTAGGTTTTTCGCTAGGTACCATCCTCAAAATTAGGGAAGTAATAGTTTGGTAAAATATGTGGTTTATGCATGCATATGTGTTTATTTGAATTTCTTACACCCTCATCTTGAATCCATCATTCTAGACTACCAATACTAGGATTGGAAACACCCCTAGATTATAAATATGTTCCCTTTTATTCCAGGAAATGCAATGAACATATCTATGTCACTCACGATTTTTCATTGAACATTTCAAAAATATAAGAAAATAATTAGTAAAAATATGGATTTGAATAAATAAAGATGAAAATAAAAATGGGTATAGGCGAAAAAAACTCTAATGAACAAGCACACAAGGATACTACTAATTTATTTTGAGCCTTAGCTAACCAAAAATATCAATATTAGTGGGCAGACAAACCAAAAAAGAAAAAAAAATAGAAATAGAGGGAGGAAGGGATTGTAGCCAACCTACCTCAAGGAGACTAGAATGAAATCCATTCAAGAAAATGGAAAAATTAGTGAAAATCATTAAGACTCTAGGCCAGAGAGAAAATGAATCATAATTCCTTATGTGGTTCTTACCCATAAACAAAATAAACAACTTAACATGAAGGAAAATGTGAAAATTTAGAGAGGAAGAATCATGGTTAAATATTTGGTCACTTATAACTCTTATAAAAAATTATTGTAAATAATGAGGAGATTCCAAAGGACATAATATCAAATGTCGAGGAATAATACCATTGAAGAAACATACGATTATTTTGAAATGATAAATGTCAACTTGAATTTACTATAATAAAAAACAACTGTATTTCATACTTACACTATAGAAGGACCTCATAAAGTACCTATAAAAGGATATATTAGATAATAAAATTATGCAACACTTTTGACTAGGAGTAGGCCCAACTAAAACAAATTGAGCATCAAGACCATTCCCCTTAATGCTAAGAATAAAACCCCCTATTAAGCCCTATATATTGAGTTAATACATTTTAGAGTTATATTATTAGGTCGAATAGAACCTTTTTTTGTACACTTTCATGATAATCGTACCCTTTGTCCCCTATATATAGAGCAAGGAGACATAACTTTAGCATAGCATCGTCATATCGTATGTATTGAATTCATTAAAAGGAATTTTCCCTATTGAATTGGATTTTTTTCATTGAATTATTATCATTTTAAAGGTTCATGGTTCATAGGATTTGGTATTAGATCTATGATCCTAATTTTTTTCTCATTCATTCAAGTTATCTTGGATATTTTTATATAACCTTTTATTCTGGGATGTTTTAAATGATGAAATTTTTGGGACACTAAGGAGAAATATCAAGCTACATGTAATAAAAATTTCAAATTCTATTTCACTATAATTTTGGATATGTATCCTAGGAATATGCAATTTGTGACTCGTCCCCAATTTTTTTTTAAATGAGTCCTATTGGAATTTTCACTATAGCTTTTTCTATGCGAAGTTTCATATAGTAAAATTATATGGAGAGTGAGGAGACATATCATAGTATACGTGGTGAAATATTAACACTTTATTTCACTATACTTTCATAATTATACTCTACCGAATATAGGGTTTGTAACTAATCCTGAAATGAATTTGAAAAGAATGATCTTAGAGTTTTTTCTATAACCTTTTTTTGGTGAAGTTTTAGACTAAAATTTTCAAAGTTGTAATGACAGATATAGTTACATATGGTAATTTTTTTTTTAAATATTTTTTCTCATTATATTTTATATGGTATAACTTGTGGAAGTTTAGGGTTTTGATTAGTTCTAAATTAGTCTTAAACAAGTCACTTTGAATTTTTTACTATAACTTTTCTTTATTGAAGTTTCAGATTGTGATATCTTCATGTTTTTAATAATACATATAAAATTACTACTAGAATAAATTTTAAACTTGAAAGGGTTAAAATTTTAAAAATATTTTAGGTCTAAGCTCAACTATCCAAAAAATATCCAGATTAGGTTTAACTTACAAGTGGAATAAATTTTGATTGGAAGATACATTTCTCAATGATTGGAAATTTGTGATAAAGAGGAGTATTATTATTTTCTCATAATGGAAAAGGGTTCTACAAGAAATACTATGGCTACTCCTCACAAAAAATAAAACATGACATCTAGAGAAAGTGAAGAATAATAATATATACTAACCAAATTAAAAAAACAAGTTGATGAAATGAATGGCAATATGTTGAAACAAGTGGATTTATCACATTCACAAGAATGCACGGGAAAGGAACTAGAAGATCAAATGAAAAATATAATGGATGAAAAATAAGGAAGAAATAAAAAAATCCATGAATTCCAGAAGCCATTCTAATATAGAGGATTCCAAAAAGGGATATGGATATCCAAGGAAATCATGAAACTAAGGAGAATAATTGGGTTGGGATTCAATCACATATGGGGAGTATTTTATCATAATTGGAGAGCAAAAATATTTAATCATAAAATAGCGATGATTTCTCACTCCAAGATTCATAACATCAAAGGTGTTGGAAATATTATTTTCATTGATGTCAAAGACAGGGGGATAGTACATATGTCCAAGATAAAAGTTGGAATATTGTTGGAAATATTGTTTGGATACTCAATTCTTTTTTTATTTATGACCAATTTGGATACCATATGTTTGAAGGCAGTTTTTATCTAAGTACCTAACTAAAATGGCAGCATAAGACAAATATATTCTTCTGATGCATTTATGACTCTATGTGGAAATCCCTCTAACTCCATAGGAATAAGGAGATGCAAAATATTCTATCACGTCAATATAGCCAAAAAATACAAGTTAGCCTTGCTAGAAAGTACAAGCCAACCTAACTAGTTTTATAAGTCATCCTCATAAGTGAACGCAAAAATACTACAAATAAAGTAAATATGAGTGCATTTGAAGAGAATCAAATTAACAATAGCTCTAAAATATGCAATGAAATTTGGGGAATACTCTTTGAGTTTTCAAAATGGAGCAAAAATGTGATTTGTGGAGTGAATGGGCCATCTTGGATTTTTTGCTATATCTTTCTTTATGGATTATTGAATATTGTGAAACTTGGAGGAGATGGAGGTGAGATATTCATGTACTTATGGTATAAATTTCAAACTATGGTTCACTATAATTTCAGAGATATTATTTGAGGAAGTTAGGCTTCTTGAATGATCTTGAATTTTTCTTCAAACATATCAGCTTGAAATTTTCACTATAATTTTTGTTTTGGGATATTTCAGACCATGAAAGTTGGATAAGATTGAGGTGAGATATTTTTTTACATGTGATGGAAATTTAATACTCCATTTTGATACAATTTTGAATATATTATCTAAGGACATTAGTCTTCTTAAACACTCCTGAAATCTCCTTCAAATAGTTCAACTTGGAATTTTCTCTATAAGTTTGTTTCTAAGATGTTTCAAGCTATGAAACTTGGAAGAGATAGAGGAAATATATTCATGTACCTATGTTATAAATTTCATATTGTTTTTCACTACTACTTTAGAGATATTCTGTAAGGAATTTAGGCTTCTTCAATGCTCCTAAACTCTGGTTAACAAGTCATCTTGGAATTTTTCCTATAATTTATTTTTGAGATGTTTAAGAATGTGAAATGTTGTAGAGATAGAGAGGAGATATTTTTGTACCAATTATAGAATTTTCAAACAATTTTTTTTTTATAATAATTTTAGATATATTCCCTATTTAAGTTAGGATTCTTGAATGCACATATATCTACTTCAAACAATTCAATTTGTTAATTTTTCTATAACTTATTTTATGGGGCTTTTCAAATTATGAAAATTTTAGAGATCCAAGGAGACTTAAATAAGTGTCTGAAGTAAGAATTTCATGATCATATTTGAAAATTTTGATAGATGGAATGGTGTACAATTTTTTTCTTGGGAAGAGACAAAAAAAAAACATGTCTTGGGAGAAGTAGACTTGGTGAAGGAAGAAGAAACTAAGAGACCTAGTGAAGGAAGAAGCAACTAGTATGGGTGAAGGGAGAAGAAATAAGAATACTTGGTTAGTGTAGAAGCAACTATCAGAACCAATGAAGGAAGAAAAAAATAATAGAATCAATGAAGGTAGAATCAAAAGAAGGCGCAATGAAGGTAGAAGTAGTAAGTAGACTTGGTTTAGGTAGAAGCAACTAAAATACCTAGTGAAGGAAGAAGTATAAAATAGACTTAGTGAGTTTGGTTGGTTCCTATATATATATCTATAACAATGGGGATTGACAAATCTTATAGGTTGGTGCTTACAAATATTGTAACAAAGGGGATTGGTGTCTCATATAGGCTAGTGCCTATTATCACACCCAAACTTTTCAAAAAATAACTTGAAGTGTGTCAAGTTTGTAAGTAGATTGGTTAGGAGCATAGTAACATGAAATGATAAATTTTATGATATGGTATAAGTTTTTAGGATTGCTTTAAGTTGTCATGGGATGTATTCAAGTCATGTCAAAGGGGTAAATCTGAATTAGAAACTTTAATTAACCAAATGTGGAAAATCTGGCCACCTGTCAAAAATTTCATGAACCCGTAGCGTTTTTAGTACAAAACTAACAGATTTCGCTGCGGAAACACCTAGTAGTTCTGTAGCGAATCTGACACTTGTTAAACTAAATTCGCTATGAAAACCTGTTTTCCTACAACGCTTTTTCCAAACTGATGAGTGGTCAAACTTTGAGTGTTTCGAGGTCATGCTGTCAGAATAGGGTCATCATTGAAAGTTTTGAGCATATTTGGGCATCGATTAACATTTTCTTATGAATTTCATCTCATTTTTTCCTAATTTATCCCTCATTCCTCACACTTCTCTTTCATTCTTGTAAGTTTCTACTCAAGTAGCTCGTTGTCATTTTTCTTCCTCTAAAGTTCCACTGTCATACCAACCCTCTATTGCCATAATAGCTCGCTATCATCATATCTTCACTAAACAGGTGTGAATATCTAAAGAAGGCCACTGCTGCAAAAATAAATAAATGGCTACACCAAAAAGCACAAATAAAGGATGCCTATCCTTAAGGTATGAGCCTATAAGCCCGAAGTTAATAATGGAAGATCCCAATTTCGTGGAGTTTTTCACAAGAGCAGGATGCATTCAGTTTTGTCAAAGATTACAAGGTCATCACAAACAGGTATCACAAGATTTTTCACTAAACTTCAAAGGAACTTATATGAAGTTTGGTATTCTCCATGTGCTAATTTCACCTGATAGTTTTTCTCAAGCAACAAGAATCCCTAGGACAGGAGAAGAATGGTTTAAAGCCACAAAGTTTTATTTAAAAATTTGTGATGATTATCTGAAGCTTGAGCATGTAGGGATAAATATGACTGTAGGGATTCCTAGAACTTGTCTCAAAGATAATTACTCTAAGCTATTGATGGTGATACATAAATAATTTACCTGTGAGGGTAGATTTCATACAATCTACATGTATCATTTCAAGTTGCTGCTTCATTTTACAGGAAAAAAACTAATGGATATCCCTTTCTACCTTTTTAAAAGCCTTGGAAAAATGGTAGATAAGGTGCAAGGTAGACCTGAAATAAGTGAAACTTCCATCTTTCACCATGGATTAATCAAATTACTAGTGCTGGAAGAATTGAATAAAATAAACAGAAACTGGGCAAAATTTTTGTTTATGAGTGGCTATGAAATAGATGCTTTAACTCCAAGGAAATCTTCTAAACCCAAGAATATTACTCCTAGACAAGAAATGAATACCATTGCAGAGACAGAAGGTGATCAACAAGAAGGTTTGCAGCCTGTAGCTGAAATCACGAAGATAGAAGCTAGATTCATCCAAGAAGCAACACCTCATCCAACAACTAGCAAGCATGCTAAAGAACATGTCACAATTAGTAAGTTTAAATATGTTGCAAAAAGGTCTAAAATAAGCACAAAGGAAACTATTGGAGGTAAAGGCAGGCTTGAAGACATTTTACAGGCTAGAGACATTGCAGAGGCCCCTGTAGTGAAAGCAATTGAGATAGAAGGATCCAAGGTTAAAAGGAAAGGTCTTATGGCCAAGAAATTAGAATTTTCATCTGAAAGTTTAGTTTTTTTATTTAAACCTAGAAAACCTTTCACCAGATCACAGATTTCTGAGAGTGTTAAAAATGACAGCAAGCCACAAAGGAAAGATAAAGAAAAGGAGGAAGTAGTGGAAGAAATCATAGTTATATCTCCTACTGAGGTAGATATTACTAAATAAAAAGAAGATAAACCCAAAAGGAAGATTAAGAAAGAGTCTAAGGTAGACTTTCCAAAATAACATCTCAAAGATAAGGAGGAAATTTTCAAACAGAGAAAGGGAAAAGAGAAAGTTATAGAGAAAATTGAAAAAGAGATTCTTGAAGAACAGTTGAAAGAGACTAGAGAAGAGCTGCTTGAAACAAAGATGGAGCTAGAAAGATACCAATAAGATAAACAATTGATAGATGAGCTGGAAAAGAAAGTGACTAATCAGGTTACTCGTTCTGAAAAATCCATTGGAAAGGCCAAAAATTTGCTGAAGAGATCATAGCCTATAGGCATCATGATGAAACACACAAGGCAAAGGAATTTATGGTTACATGTAGAGAGGAAAAGTCTTTAGAGACAAGTCAAAGAAATGAAAGAATATATGGAGATGATGAAGATAGAATTAGAGAAGGAAGGTTTGGAAAGAAAAGTTGTAGAAGAATTACTGAAGTTGCTCATGAAGAATCTGTTGATAAATGAGAAGGTATTAGTAAATAACAGATCATTTTTGTCTTATACCATTATATTTCACATTCAGGTATACTCATGGACCTTTCCTAGGCTTAAATTCTAAATTTTTCCAAACCTATGGGAAACTAGGAAATTCCGCAGTGTATCCTAGGCTTGAAGCCTAGTTTTTTCTGCGGAATTTTTGAAGATATATTTTTGGTTTTAAGCCACTTAAATTGACTTGGTTAAGGAAATTTAAAGTTTGTATTTAAATGTTTCTGATCACATAAAACCCTCCAATGGTTAAAAGTAGAAGGGGAAAAGAGAAAGACAAAAGAGAAAGTTATAAAGAAAACTGAAAAAGAGCTTCTTGAAGAATAGTTGAAAGAGACTAGAGAAGAGTTACTTGAAACAAATATGGAGCTAGAAAGATACAAACAAGATAAACAGTTGATAGATAAGGTGGAAAAGCAAGTGACTGATCAGGTTACTCATTTTGAAAAATCCATTGGAAAGGCCAAAAATTTGCTGAAGAGATCACAGCCTTTGCACATCATGATGAAACACACAAGGAAGAGGAATTTATGGTTACAGGAAGAGAGGAAAAGTCTTCAGAGACAAGTCAAATAATTGAAAGAACATATGGAGATGATGAAGATAGAATTAGAGAAGGAAGGTTTGGAAAGAAGAGTTGTAGAAGAAATTACTGAAGTTGCTCATAAAGAATCTGCTGATAAATGAGAAGGTAACAATAAATAACAGATCCTTTTTGTCTTATACCATTATATTTCAAATTCAGGTATACTCATGGACCTTTCCTAGGCTTAAATTCTAAAATTTTCCAAACCTATGGGAAACTAAGAAATTCCGCAGCGTATCTTAGGCTTGAAGCCTAGTTTTTATTGCAAAATTTCTGAAGATATCTTTTTGGTTTTAAGCCACTTAAATTGACCGAGTTAAGGAAATTTAAAGTTTGTATTTAAAATTTTTTGATCACCTAACATCCTGCAATGGTCAAAATTAATAGAGGTACATCACAAATGACCTAATTTTTTTCACTGCAGAATTTCTCTACGAAAGTAGCTTAAAACTTTGTGTTTATAGTGAGGTCAGTTTTTTGGAAATATATGAAAGGTAAATAAAATTTTCAAAGTTTTTCTCCATGGAAAATGCCAAAGAGTATCAGAGTAGTGATAAAGAGTATCATAACAGAGGATTTATGAATAGAAACACTTGTCATGAAGATGGTTTGGAGATGCCAACTCACCATGTTGCCATATCATCAATGTAACAGTAGGTAGAGCAGTTTTCATGAAGATAGTAAGGGTATTAATGTTTTGATTGCGGTCAGTATGGTTGAAGAACATGATTCCTTTAGAGGAAGTTGGATCATATTTAGATTAAATTGTAATAAATAGGTGTTTGAGTTATGTTAGGAGTCTAACTCATAATTTAGTAGGTGTCAGTTTCTAGTTATAAATATTTAGTTTGTGGTTAGATTAGGTGGCAGTAAAAGAACTTAATGGTCTAGCCATTTGGTAGAGTGGATGTAAAGGCTATATGCCTATAATTAAACATTAATTCGATGTATGAAGGGTTGGAAGATGTTATTACTGAATTCTACAATTGTAAACAGGTGATGGTCAGTAATAGAGAGTGACTATTGGTTTCATCCTTCACCTGAGATTCATTTGGTATTTTTATGAACATTGTCCTATGTATCTTATCAATTTTTGTCAATATATTAATGTTTTATTACTTATAATTCATGCTTTTCATGCTCTGACTTCCTTTCAAGCATTAAACTATTGGATATCTTTCTCAATGTCCTACTTTTAGTATCTTAATTTTCATTACTCAGAATTCATGTTTCTCATGCTATGAATTCCTTTGAACATTTATATATTGAGTAAATTATGTGTGTGTGTGTATTCAACTTTCATTTAAATTACTACATGCCTCGGCTTCCACAAGGAGAGCTGTCATTAAGATCTCTGTCACTGACTCCATAGCCCAATGGTAGCAAGCCTTCATCTTTTCAACCTAAAAACATAAAAAACCAAGACACAATTCATAGAGTTAGCCATCTAGTGATATCATAAAACCCCATTGAGAGAGCCCTCTCAGACTGAAGAGGCTAAGCTTCAGTCAAAATCTATTTTGAAACAGTTACACTGAGTTGTCTGAGCAACAACCAATCAAGTAAAATTTTGGTGATAACAGTGCCTAAAAATAGTGCTACAAAGGGGATTGGTCTCTTCTATAGGTTGGTTCCTACAAATATTGCAATAGAGGTGATCAATGTCTCTTGTAGTTCAGTGGCTATAAATATTGCATTAGAGGGGATTCGTGTGTCTTTTAGTTTGGTGTCTAGAAATCTTGCAGTAGAGAGGATTGGTGTCTCATGTAGGTTGGTGCTTACAAATATTGCAACAAAGAGTATTGGTGTCTCTTGTAGGTTGATTCCTACAATTCTCACAGTAGGGGGAGTTATTATATCCTTTAGGTTGGTGCCTACATATATTACAACAGAGTGGATTGGTATCTCATGTAGGTTCTTAGAAATTTCGTAACAATAGCTTGGTGCCTACAAAGGTATATTATAGATAAGTTTTCATTTATATATTATGTTCCGTATGTGATATTGCGATAGTTATGATACATGAATGTTTAAATAAGTAAGATTTTTTTTTAATATTGATTCACACCCCATCCTCCTAGTATAAGTGTGAATCCAACAATAGGAATTAGATCAAGTTCCTTTGGAAGTAGTATAATCAATAGAAGGAATATCTCAAAGGGACCATGGCTATTCATGAAGGTTATTTCATTCAAAGGAACAACTTATACTCTCGATAGGGTAAGGATGAGGAATTATCTAATGTCTCATGGTTTTGACATTTGTAAATGTGTAGTAGATGGTTATAAATATGTAGTGAATTCTCCATATGATTAAAATAGTAATAAGACTTGTGTAAATAATGCAAAAACCAGGAATGGAATCTTATGTTGCCTATCACAATAAATTTTTTTGTAATATTCCTTTTCAGGGATTTTAGAAATATCTCTAATGAGGACGCTGTATAAGAAATCTAGTGCAAGAATAACATAGTCCAGCGCTTGGATTCTCTAAAATATGTTGTATTTAGCTTAAATATATAATGGCATCAGAAAAAAATAACTCTAGCTACATTAAATAGATCTCCCCAACTCAAATATGCTAAAAAGCATCATAACCCCAGTACATCATAAAATAGAAATGTTGGAGGCAGAAACAACATTATTTTTATTATGAAAACTACAAAAATAGATGGAATAAGTATATCTATAGCTTTCATTCATTATATAATCAGAAATGAAAGGATTGACCTCTTTTACAAACACATTAGGACCCCCTGGCAAGGGTTTCCGGCAAAATAGCAACACAAGATACAACACTGCAGAAAATAACGCTGTATCCAGAAAATATATATTGAGAAATATCTAATATGCTCTAAAAGAACACAAAATAAAATAATTGGCCCAAGGCCTCCCTCAATTGATCTCCTGGAGTGGAAATCACCTCCTCCTCCTCTAAAATAAGCACAAATGGATAGATACAACCACAGCTACTGCAACTACTGCAGAAATAACGCATTCACTGGAAGTGACTGTGCTGTGAAGGTTAGAGGATGGATTTCCTCAAGATATATGATGAGAATTGAACTCAAGACCTCCTTTTTAGCTCTCCCAATCAACTATATCAATGATGAAGCTAGAATTCCCGCATGAGAACTCTTGCACTAAACAGTGTTGCAACTCCGGATAAAAAACTGAAGCTTGCAATCAGTCATAAGACTGAAACAAGGAGTATGAATGAAAGAATCCTTTTTTTTCTATCCCTTCCTTTTTATCCTATGTGATCTTCTCCATCCCGAGCCCCACTCATTGGTGATGTAGCTTCCTTGAGAAGTTTCCTCCTTCAAAATTGCGCTGCCCTAGTGGCTTTCCCTCCCTTGTGACAGCGCTGTTGACTTGGTCAACTATAGCTAGCTCCTTGATTTTGCTCCTATTCACACTAAAGAGACTTTATTTTATCCTCCTACCTCAATCCATTTTCACACTGGGATAGATTTTTTTGTGTTTCCTACTTTTTATTTCAAAAATGGAGCAATTATAATGTTCCAAGTAGTAGTGGCTAATTGGGAACATTACAGTCCTCCCCACTCAAAAGTTGTTTGCCCACAAGCAACAGTAAAGAAGGATGCTGCAAGATCTTCTCTCCCTCCCAAGTGGCATCCTCATCTGGTAGATTCCTCCATCGAATCAGATATTCTTTGATGACTCTGTTTCTCAACTGTCTCTCCCTTGTGTCTAAGATTGCTTCTAGATGCAAGATAAAATGGCCCTCATCATCAATAGGAGGAAGTTCCATGTTGGCAACTACATTCCTCCCAATGGCCTTCCTGAGGCAAGAGACATGGAAGATATTATGGATCTTGCTCCCCTTAGGAAGCTCCAGGTCATATGCTACCTTACCAATGCATCTGTTCACCTTGTATTGCCCATAGAAACGTGGTTTGAGCTTTTCAGATCCCTTCACCTTGAGTGTGGACTGTTTGTAAGGTTGAAGGCATAGGTAGACAAGATCTCCCACCTAAAAATATCTCTCTATCCAACCACGATCTGCATACATCTTCTGCTGGTTCTGAGTAGTAGCAATGTTATCTTTGAGTGCCCTGAGTATGTCCTAGTTCTATTGAATCCAATCCCTTGCCCTTGGAGCTTTACTTGCCCCAAACATAACATCAGCAAATGAAAGTGCCTCATAACCATATAAGGCTTGGAATGGAGTCATGCCAATAGAGATATGGTGAGTAGTGTTGTAACAATACTCCCCCAAGCGGAGCCAATGCAACCAAGCTTTCTGCTGCCCTGCCACATAGTTCCTCAAGTAGCCTTCTAGCCACTTGTTTAATATCTCAGTCTGCCCATCAGTTTGGGGGTGATAGCTGGTATTGGGGGTCAAATCAGTCCCCACTAATCAGAAAAGTTCCTGCCAAAAGCCACCCATGAAGCGGCTGTCCCGATCACTCACTATGGTCCTAAGAGGACCATGGAGTCTAAATACATCTCTGAAGAAGAGCTCAGCTACCTGTGAAGTAGTATAATGTGCATAAATGGAAAATAAATGAGAGTACTTTGTTAGTCTATCAACAACAACAAAGATACAGTCCTTAACCTGCATTTTCGGTAAGCTGGTGATGAATTCCATAGAGATACTTTCCCACTTCCCATCCGGAATAGGTAGTGGCTATAACAACCCAGCAATATAAGTGTGATCTCCCTTATTCTGTTGGAAAGTGGTGCATTCCTTGACATGCCGTAGCACATCCTTCTTGAGACCCTTCCATGATAATCTCTCCCTGATAGATCTGTAAGTTTTTGTGAAACCTTGATGCCCGGCAAGTGGTGAATCATGTGAGGCCAATAAGATCTTCTCCTTGAGCTTAGAATTATTAGCCAAGTATATTTGATCCTTGTAATAGATAACTTCATACATTACTCTAAATCTCTCATCCGATACCACCCCATCAAGTATCCTACATGCAAAGTCATCTTTGGAGTACTCAACTAAGAGTTGAGCCTTCCAATCTACATCCATGCCCCTCAAGGACAACGTTGTAGGCCTCCTGGAAAGTGCATCAGCTACTATATTGCTCTTACCCTTGACATATTCTATGTCAAAGTCATAATCTTGGATTTTTCTCACCCACTTCTGTTGTCTCTCCTGAAGTTTCCTCTGTTCAGGAAAGAATCTAAGGTTGTTGTGATCAGTCTTCACCCTGAACTTATTCCCCACCAAATATTTCCAGAATTTGGCTAATGCATGCATGATAGCCAACATTTATTTATCATAGATGCGGTATAGCCTCTCATGAGGGAGAAAATTCCTGCTCTCAAAGGCTATAGGATGCCCTCCTTGCATCAAGACTGCCCCAATACCTTCACTTGATGCATCACATTCTATCACAAAAGGTTGAGAGAAGTCAGGTAAAAAAAAAACAGGACAACTACTCATTACCTCTTTGAGCTTATCAAAAGCTCTCTGCACAGTAGGTGTACAATGGAAAGCCCCCTTCTTTTTGAAGTTTGTTAGTGGTGCTGATAATTTTGAAAATCCTTTCACAAAATTCCGGTAATAAGTGCATATGCCCACAAACCCTCTGAGTTCTGTAACATTCCTAGGCTCAGGCTAATATCTGATAGCGTGAATCTTCTCCTCATGTACCCTTACTCCATCCACTCCTATGATATGCCCCAAATAAAACATCTCTGTGAGGCCAAATTCACATTTGGAGAGCTTGGCATAGAATTTTTGCTCCTTGAGGATATGTAAGACTGTCTCAATATGCTACAAGTGCTCCTCCCAAGTGTGGCTATAGATCAAAATATCATCAAATAAGACTAATACAAACTTTCTCAAATGACCCCAGAAGATGTGGTTCATGCAGGATTGGAAAGTTGCTGGAGCATTAGTCAATCCAAAGGGCATTACCAGAAACTCAAAATTCCCATAGTTACACCTGAATGCTGTCTTGGGGATATATTTCTCCCTCACCTTAATTTGATGGTACCCGGACCTCAAATCAATCTTGGAGAAGTATTTGGATTCTCTTAGCTCATCCATGAGTTCATCGATCCTGGGTATAGGGTACCTGTTCTTCATAGTCTTCTTGTTCAAGGGCCTATAATCAGTGCACATCCTCAATGTGCCATATTTCTTCTTTACCAAAACCACCAAGGAAGCAAAAGGACTAGTACTAGGCCAAATGTGCCCTAGTGCTAGCAGCTCTTAGATAGCTCTTTCAATCTCATCCCTATACGCCTTGGGATGTCTATAAGGAGTGGTGATCACTGCTTGGAACCCTTGTTCCAACTCAATGGTGTTTTCAAACCCTTGGTCAGGAGGTCTCCCTAGTGGGATATCCCCAAACACTGTAGAATACCGGTCCAAAAGGGATTGAACATCTGGATGCATCGGTGAGTCCTTGCCCTTCACCTCAGATATATGCAGCTCCACTACCCATGCAACATCTCCTCTGCATAGATCTGCATCCATCCTATGTGCTGAAACAACCTGAGGGGGATATGTGTTCATACCCTTGATCTTATGTTGTTGGCCATCCTCCCCTCCAGTCCATTCCATCTCCAAGGTTCTCCAGTTAGTAGTAACTCTCCCAAGAGTGACTAACCGCTGGACTCCAAATATGACATTGGTGTCTGGAATATCTACCACAAAGAAGTGTTTTGTCAAAGTATAGGTACCCATAGTAATGGTCAGCGCTGGAACATACTTGGCACATTACAGAGTCATGGCTCCTGGGACGAAAACTGAAAATCCCTCAAACTCCTCCATGGAAATTCCTCTCTTGTGTACCAGCTATGCATCAATAAAATTATGAGTGGCTCGATTATCTATCAATATAGAAACTCTTTGCCCCATGATGATGCCTCTCACCCTCAAGGTCAGATACTTTGGGATCCCTCTTAACGCTGCAACAACTCCTCCTCTTGCAAAAAATTCTTCTATGGGTTGTACGACACTGGCATCATTCTTAGAGAAGGTCTTGATATGATGTGCTTCCCCTATAACACATTTCCCCTCCAAATCCTGAATAGGGATTTTCTCCCTTGGCCTTGTGTGGGTCTTCTGCTGCAAAAATTTTCTTGCCCTGGGCAAGATGTGTTGTAGATCTCTAGCTTTCTCCACATCTTCAAGGAGTGTAGTTGGTTTGGTAGACTTGACCAAACCTTGTAATGGTTTAGCCATCCCATTCAAAAAAATGCATACCTTCCTGCTCATAGTGAGGTTGGATACCATCACTGAAAGCTGTAGATACTCAGCAATGTAATCCTCAAGATCTCCCTTCTGCTTGAGCTTGGTTATCTTGGCAAAGTGGGCTTCTGGATCCCTTGGATCAAACCTCTCCACTAGCTTCTTGGTGAAATATGAGTATGAAGTGATATGATGATGCCCAAGTGTGATCAGTCCATGAAACCACCAATCTTGAGCTTCCCATTCCAGATGCAACACAACTATCTTGATATCTTCTACCTCAGAAACCTTGTATAGCTAGAAGTATGTGTCTAGCTTCTCGACCCATGATTTTGTTGTCCACTTAGGTGTCCCATCAAATGTGGGAAAGAAGAACCCTACCATACTGCACTGTAGGGCTAATCCCTACATCAATTTATCCTCCCTTTGATGATAATCATTCCTCCTTCCATCCTTGATCCGACAAAACTCCTGAAAGCTCAAGTGCTCCTTGAACCTTTGAGACTAGAGTTCATATTCTTCAAAATATTCCCGTAGATAACCCTCCTTATCTCCTTCAGTTAAAAATGAAGGCATGGTGGAGCGTTGTGATGCAGTTGAATGTCCCATGCCATTTGTAGTGCTGGTGCTTACCATATGGAAAAACCCTAAAGAGTCTTCTTCATGCCTCATCTCCCTGAGATCCCTTGAAATGTTCTACAAGGTTTGAAGTATGAGCCTTGAGATTTATTCCTTCTCCATGATGAAGATAATTCTCCCCCCACAAGCTGAGACAAGAGCAGAGCTTTGATACCATTGTAATATTCCTTTTCAGGAATTTCAGCAATATCTCCAATCAAGACGTTGTATAAGAAAACTAGTGCAAGAATAACACAGTACAGTGCTTGTATTCTCTAAAATATGTTGTATGTAGCTTAAATATAGAATGGCATCAGAAAAAAATAACTCTAGCTACATTAAACAGATCTCCCCAACTCAAATATGCTAAAAAGCATCATAACCCCAGTACATCATAAAACAGAAATGCCGGAGGCAGAAAAAATGTTATTTTTATTATGAAAACTAAAAAAATATATGGAATAAAATATATCTAGAGCTTTAATTCATTATATAATTAGAAATGAGAGGATTGACCTCTTTTACAAACACATTAGGACCCCCCGGCAAGGGTTTCTGGAAAAATAGCAACACAAGATACAACAGTGCATAAAATAGTGTTGTACCCAACAACTCTGTATTGAGAAATATATGATATTCTCTAAAATGGACACACAATACAAGAATTTTCCCAAGGCCTCCCTCAATTGATCTCCTGGAGTGGAAATCACCTCCTCCTCCTCTGAAATAAGCACAAATGGATAGATACAACCCCAGCTACTACAGATACTGCAAAAATAACACATTCACTGGAAGTGACTGTACTGTCAAGGTTAGAGGATGGCTTTCCTCAATATAGATGATGATAATTGAACTCAAGACCTGCTCCTTAGCTCTCCCAATCAGCTATATCAATGATGAAGCTAGAATTCCTGCATGAGAACTCTTGCACTAAATAGTGCTGCAACTCCGGCTAAATAGCTGAAGCTTGCAATCAGTCATAAGACTGAAACAAGCAGTATGAATGAATGATTCCTTTTTCTACTATCCCTTCCTTTTTATCCTAGGTGAGCTTCTCCATCCCGGGCCCCACTCATTGGTGAGTAGCTTCCTTGAGAAGTTTCCTCCTTCAAAACTGCGCTGCCCTAGTGGCTTTCCCTCCCTTGTAACATCGTTGTTGACTTGGTCAACTATAGCTAGCTCCTTGATTTTTCTCCTCTTCACACTAAAGAGGCTTTATTTTATCCTCCTACCTCAATCTCTTTTCACACTAGGATATATTTTATTGTGTTTCCTACTTATTTCAAAAATGGAGCAATTATAATGTTCTAAGTAGCAGTGGCTAATTGGGAACATTAAATTTTGTCAAATTAATTTATTTTTAATATACAAAGGAAATTTGGGACAAACATCAAAATATATATTAATGAGATGAGAAGGTGAAGAATGAAAAACTTCAAAACCATAGAAGGCAATTTGAGAGTTTGTAGATGAATGATGTAGAAGATATTGCATCCTACTTCTTTCATGCATATGAAATTTCCAATACTATCATAGGACTTGGTGAAGAATTTAATGAATAATGATTGTACAAAAGGAGTTGATATATCTCCCATTAATATTTGAGCAAAGATCTTAGCTATTGAAGAAATAAAGGATATGAAAATATGAAGATAGATGATCTACATGGAATTCTTGCTACATATAAAATAAGGAAAGAAAAAAGGAAAGTAAATTTTAAAGGAAGTAGCTTTCAAAGATTCAAATAATATAGAAGAACCTAAAGAAAATTATTACGTGATTAATAAAATATATGTAGAAGAAGCATAGTTTGTGATAAAGCGAAAAATAGGATCTAGAAAATACAAAGGTAAGGTAGCATTTAAATTTTTTAATTGTGGTAGAATATGACATTTTTTCGTTGACTGTCCATATGAAAACTATGAGGTTAGTGATGATGGAGGAGAACATTAAAATATAATTAATTCTTATAGAAAAAAAATAGCAAAGTATTCCAGTAAAAAAGCTTTTTATTTGAGACAAGATGGTAGTTCCTCAAAAGAGAGTGATGAATATGCATCTAATATTGGAAAATAATAACTTATTTTCATAGCCATATATGGAAAGACTAATAATAAAGAAGATGAATATAATCAAGAAGAGAAAACAAATTCAAAGGATGATGATATTGATGGGAAAGGATATCTTGAAGCATAACTTGTTAGTTATTTTTAATCAATAAAGAGAAGTAGAGGCAAGATAAAAAGCTAGAAGGAGCTATTACAAAAATATTAGAGGGAAAAGGATCATGATCTCGATGAAACAATAGTTTCCATAATGAAGGCACAACTAGAAGAGGAAAACATGATATAAGAAGTAGTGAGAAACTAGTTGAAAGAAAAGGAATAAGATTGTGAAAACCTAGAAGCATAAGCTATTTCCTTGAGAAAGGAACTAGAGAAAGAAAATTTTCAATTGATCAAATCTTGAAGTTTGGAAAGAGTACTAAAATATTATATAATATTGTTGGTTTTTATAAGCCACCTTTCATTGAAACGGGTCTTGGATACAAGAAATATCATAATACCTCCAATGGAGAATCAAACACAAAAGCATCATAAAAGGAAAATGAATAAAATCCCAAAAGTTATGTTGATGTTCTTAAGAGCTCCTTAAATAATGAATGAAACACTAGGATATGATATGAAGATTAGTATATACCTAATTTTTATCACAAGATTAATAAGACTGAATTCAAAAGTGGTGCTCCACCAAGAATGAATTCACATATTGATATCAAAATATCTTCTTTGGATATTGTTTTTCTTGTAATAATTTTGGTTATAAAGCAATAAATTGTAGAGCTTATGTACGAAATTTGTATGTGAGGAATAAAAATAGAGGATCTCATAAGATGTCAAAGAATGATTTTGTGACCAACAAAAATAATGAAGGTTGTGATAGAAGATACAATTCATTTACTCCCATTTTGGATCATGTTGAAAAGGCAGAGACAGAGGTATAGATGAGAGCAATAAGAGCATCAGATCAAGATTGGTAACTTGCCCATAAGAGGTAGGTAGGTTTGATCTCCTTAGCACCCCACCCATAGTCACCTTATTCACCCATAGTCTAGTTATCAGCCAATCTGTCCTAGTAGTTCACTAAACCTATAGTATTTTTAGAAGCCAATTAGTACAAGTAGAAGTTGGTCTAAGCAATCCCACCTAATAGTCTAGTTCTTCTCTTTGAATCGTACCTCGGATTTCTAATCCAAGTGTAATAATTATGGGCACAAGGCATGTGGTTTTAGAAGCAACACATTAATATTTCCTAGGAAAAGAAAGGAATAATATATTACCATGCATAAATAAAAACAAGAGGAATGTGGAATTTCTCTATATGTTCAAATTAAAGTAAGAAAATGGTTTATTGATAGTGGATGTTTAAAATGCATTGATGGGTTTCAATATTACAAAAATAATGTTGAAACTACTGAGAGTATAAACTTTAATTATCAACCTGGGGTTCATACAAATTTAATAGGGGTCATCACTATATGTGCAGTAGACATCTCCCTCTTCCTAGTATTACTCACTTTGATGCAGGTGAAAGAAGGGAATGAAATAACTTCTAATGAGAAAAGACCTAGGTAAGTTGTCAGTCCTAAGTTTCAAAAGGTAAATAGAAATAAGTAAATATGATCTATCTTGATGGAAATGAAATTAAAGTAAAGGAAATATATTCTACTTGCAGGAAATGATAGTACTATTTTACTCTTACAGGAAATAAACCACACTTTTCTTAAAGTAAATTGCAGGGAAGAAAATCTCGACTAGTTACAGAAATGAACATTCAAGAAGAAAGAAATTTAGGAGCTAAATGATGACCTAATCAAGCCTCAACTCAAAAAATTGGCCTCAAAGAATTCATATTCTAAGATGTATATCTACTTCTACTATGAATTTGTAGTGAATCTGGGCAAGGGAAGAGCTTGAAAACATACTACTACTAGAACATATTAGGGGATGAATATTTATAAAAATAAAATAATATATTACCTATTATATAGGGTTGAGGTATATTTTAAACATGAAAAAAATGTCGATATTGGGGAAATGGGAGGTAGAAGTAGTTATGAGGAGGATAGAATAAGGTATCAAGGGGTTTAAATTAATTTAAATTAAAATAATGAAATAAAAAGAAGGTACACCATCAATTTTCATAATCTTCATCAATGGATAATAAGGGTTTTCCAGTCATCATACTAGGGTTAGAAATGAAAAAGGTATTCAAAATATAATTTAAAAAAATTATAATTGTTAGTGTCAAAATATGCATTCTGCCATCAGTGATCAAAATCAATGTTTTCATATTCATTTTAGGTGTCTCACTCAGAATTTTTTTATCGTTCCATTAGGAAATGTAAAAAATTGATTCACTGATGGTATCCCTAGTCATAAATTTTCACTCTCCCTCACAAAATCTCATTTGATGGCCCACCTTCATGTCTTGTTGAGCATAAAAACACTTTGAAAATCTCATTTCACTATGTCTTATCTCAATCAAACTCAACCATGGAGTCAGGTCATTCAAGGTCCCATTAGGTCATTAGGTTTCATTATTCAAGGTCCAAAAGTACACCTTTTAATCCCAATAAGGTGAGAAAAAGGTGTGAGAGTGACTCAATAAACATTTAATTATCATCTTCAGAATATTATCGACATGTAAATATAATATTTTTAAAGGTTTAATTATGGTTTCAAGTGCGAGTTTCATTCCAAGATGTAATATTATTTTTATTCATGTAATTTTATGTCAGTTCGGATATAATAAGTACTCAATCTCCCAAGGATGTAAACTCAAAGTTCCACATGCCAACACATCAAATGTAAAATACAAAGAGTGCATATTTCATCAATTCATCAAATGTCAAAGGGAGTTGTCTTTTCCCAAGGGTGCCCAAATCATCATTTTCCACAAGCACTAAACCCTAATTTCCTCTCCCACTAAGTTAGGGTTTGCTATGGATTAGAGACATATGAGTAGAGGAGCCATAAGGGAGGTCATATAAGTAATTATGAGGTCATTCCAACTCATAATATCATGTATCCATCATTTTTTAAGAAGTCATTCCAAGAGTCAAATCATTTGCCACTCATAGGGCCAGTTTTGCTTCAAAGTGAAAGAGGTTTTGGTACATCATAGTTCAAGAAAGAAAAACCTCCTTCAGGTTTTACACAAGTATCATGGTTTTTGCAGAAATGTAAAAAATACAGGTTCTGCAAGAGGTTTTTTGCACTTATGGAGTGACCTTAGGAAAATCACGTTTTCTCCTAGTTTTGGTGCCCAAATCACTTTCTTGATAAGTCCAATAGCAACTAGACTGGAAGAGATTTCCAAAGAGCTATCATGAATTCAATTTGGAGTTTAGGAAGGCCTCCAAACTTTGCCTACACCAGAACACTGCATTTTTGCACCCTCATTCTATACGTTTTGACTAGTTTTGGGAGAATCCATTTTTGATAGGTCCAATCATATCTATTCGGAAAAATAAAGGAATATTTGGAAATCATATAGGATATTTTTTCCAACGAGCTATCCTGAGCCCAATTTTGACACCGAGAAGGCATCCAAAAGTGGTATGCAAAAAGGCATTGTTAAAATCCTTTTGTGAGGGTGCAAATGTTTCTAAGAGAGGAAACAAATGAAAAGAGAGGGCGCAAATACTTAGAAGAGGGCGAAAATGTGTAGAGGAGGGGAAAAAAGTGTAGAGGATGGTGCAAATGTGTAGACAAGGGTGAAAATAACTAGTCAAGGGTGCAAATGCATTGTCCATGGCGCAAATGACCAACAAGCTCTACAAAGTGTCCAAGTGATGAGAATTTCCTTCCAAAGATCCTCCACTCAGTCATTCACCTCTAGCAATCCAGTAAGAGACATTTTCCATAAAAATCATCTTCTTAAAATTATATGTGTCGAGGTTTGCAATTGAAGTTTTAATTTGGTGTTTTCTTGAAGTGAAACCCTAGTTTTTCACCCTTGCTCCCAGAATTCCCAAAATTCCACTTCCCTTACACTCAATACCATCCCCAAATTTATTAAAATTAATTCCATAAACCCTTTTATCATAAAACCTATCCCTAAGTTACTAATTCCTAAAACCCCAAGCCTTAGGTGCTATTTTAGACCTAAGCTCCTAATCCCAATTCCCATCACTCTTTCATTCATATTTCCTTCTGTATCCCTCATATCCCTAAACATTGCTCCCTATCCCCTTCCTATATCACATATCCCTATCAAATATCTTCTTTAGTTTTCCTTTCCCATTTCCCCTTCCTATTCCATTCCCTAATCCCTATGGTTTTAAAAAAAACAACATGGAAACATAACAAGAAAACACATCATTCACTGAAGCAGATGAAACTAAGATAAGGAGGTCAAAGAGAGGAGGAAGAGTGCTCAGATTTGAGTCTGATAACACTAAAGAACTGCTAGCCTCTCCATTAACTGTCACATGCTTCAAACATGTTGGTTGTTATGACTTTTGTGAGAAAATTCAGAGGGTTAAACACCAACCCATGCTAATTAGACTGCTCATATCAGGACTTCATGACAATCAAGTTAAATTAGCTGGGGTCACTTTTACCTTATCTACTGCTATCATTTCAAATGCTACATGGACCCCCAATGTTGGGGAGAAATCGTTCAAGAAAGGAATATTGAAGAAACAGAATTATGAATTCTTCCTCAAACCAAGACATCAAAATCAAACAAAGAGATTCTTCCCTTTTTCACACCTATTGGACATATATGCACCTATGAGGAAGATTATAATGAGATATTTTTCATGTGAAGGCATATTTCCAAGGCTCTATTCCTATCACATTCGGCTCTTGATGCACTTCACTAGGGTAAGGATGCTTAACATGCCCTATTATCTTTTCCATATTATAGAGAAGATGGCATAAATTTCCCAGAAGAAGGGATATGAAAAACAAATGAAAAGCTTATTCCATCATTCCGTTATAAAAATCATAGTCCTCCACCATATTAATCAAATGAAAATTGCTTGGAGCACCTTCATAGCTAATGATATCTTCATTGATCCATCCATTCAGCATGCAAAACTTGACCCTTCATCATCTTAGCCCATGGCTCACTCATTTTCATCAGATCAATCCCCTTCACCTCCATCTCCATCTCATCGTGATCCTTCATATCCATCTCATAATGACCCTTAATCACCATCTCATCATGATTTTGGGTCACCTAGCAGGATAGATGACATTGAACCTAAGTGGGCTAGTATGGTTGAGGTTGAGCCATTGCCAAAAACCTGCCAGAGAGGCTATATGCATGCGTTTGCTTCACTTAGAGTGAAAGGGGCCATGCCTTATACATCAACACATCGGGTGGATAAAGGTAAAGAGAAGTTCATTGAGCCAATAATTCATGATGAGGAGGAAAATCATGAAACATATCATTAATTTCAGCTGGTTGACCTATAAAAAAACCATAAAAAAATCACCTTTATGCCCCTTTTTTGACCTAGGTGTTACGAAAATACCAGTCTTGGGAGAATGACTATTTTATGGGGAAAATGACCTCCATTTTAATAAATTGAGGCATATATGGAAAGAGGACAGGTAGGGATTTCCAACAAGCCATCTTGGGCCTGATTTGGACATCGGTAAGGTCTCCAAAAGTGGCCTACAAGATGGAGGGCGCAAATGACACAGTGAGGGCGCAAATGACAATTTGCTAATATTTTTTGAAATTTCATTGAAAATTTTGATTTTTATATTAAAAATCATGATTTCACTTATGTAATTGAGCATGGTAAATTTAATTATGGTGTTTTTACTGTTACCTTGGTTAAATACATTAGGCAAATGAAATCAATGAGGTGTAACGAATCAGTTCACTAAAGTTAGGGATGAGTGAGTTTGACCATCCTACACTCTAGGTTTCAGTTCAGAATTTGGTGTATCAGCTCCTCAACTTAGGGATTTTACCCCTAAGGTTGGAAGAGGTTTTTTTAGGCCTATATCATGTCATTTTTGACTCATTATAAAATTTTGGAATCAGTTTGTATGTTTTCTTATTGATCAAGGAACTATTGTACTCAGTTAGGTCGGCTAATAAAGAGGAGTTGCAACAAATTTTTGGGATACTTTTGGTATGATATTTATCATTGTTTTTTACTCAGTATCATAAGTTATAATGTATTGTATACATGTTAAATTCATTTCTATTTTATGATTTCTTTCAAGTTGATAGGAAAAACACATGCTTTCTCATGCTCTGTTTAGGGAAAGATATCATAATTTGTCCATTTTCATCTGCCTAAGAAGAATACATCTCCCATACTCTTCCTAGATATATTTTAAATCTCAAAACCATTCCATCACAACTATCTTGAAGTGATAAGCCTTATGCCTACCTTGCCCCATTGATCCTTGCAACCCTATCTCATTTTCCTTGACCTAATTTCTTCATCCAGTGATAACCCAACCAAATCAAATCAAAACAACCCTTGCACTCTATATCTACCCTAAAACCCATAGTTTCTCTAGCCCTCTTGGCTGTGAAAATTTTGGAGAGATCCCTCTCCAGCTTGATAGGGCTAACTATCAAGTCAAAATTTTGGTTTGTGGTTAGCTCTATTGGGATTCCTTATTTAGCCTTAGGAATCTGGAGGAGTGATAATATCTTGGCACCGTTGCCGGGGAGGTGAAAAGAAAAATATTCCCTGGGAAATAATGACAAATATCATATTTGATTTTTGATGGTGAACAACGATAAGGAACAAGAAGGATGTGCATCATTCACCTGGTGACTCAAGTGTCGAAAAATCCTAAGATTTAGAATTTTCATGGCAACTCCACTTTCCAAGAACCGATAGTTTGAAGATATTCTTGGTGAAATCACTGTTGTCAAAATGGATTTGATTGCTTGAAGGTATGCCCCTATCAATCGAGCTCATATTCTAAGTTTTCCGAACCGTATTCCTCGTATAGATTGGAAATCAAGATTGTTAAAGTTTAAGGGTCAAAATGGTGAACATGCTAGTTTGCATTTGGTCAAATTTCATTTTCGTATTCATAGACTAAATATTGAGTTTCTTGAATATTGTCTAATGAAGATGTTTATGGCTACCTTGGAGGAAAAAACAAGATCATGGTATGATAATCTATCATTTGCTAGTTTATATTCTCTAAAGGAATTTCATTCAGTTTTCTTTCAACATTATGAAAGCTCTAATTCTTCCTTTTCAATGATTGATAATTGTTGTGAGATCTCTGATAATTTCATTGAGTTTCTTGAAAAATTTTATGGGGATGAAGAGTGTCTAGATGATGAGATCATAGATTCCCTTCATGATTTTTCTTGCCAACAAGAATCATCAGTTTCCTCCTTGAATGAAGAGATCCTTGATCCTTTGCGTGAAAACCCTTTTCATCACCAACAAGAATCAATAGCTCCCTCCTTAGATGAGACAGTCTTGGACCAAGAAAAATAAGTGCCAATTCCCGATCGTGAAAATGAAAATCACCAAATCAATGTAAATTGCATTAAAACTCAGTTTTCTCCTTTCTCTGAAGATGAAATATATCAGCTCCTGAAAAATCATGTTACAGCCCAAGGGAATGTATATTTGCAACTCTTACAGTGTTCACACAATCAAGAATGTGTGAGTGAAGAATATTCCATTATTAAAAATGAAAGTCTGGGTTCGAATGATGATAATCATGAGATTGATGAAGCCATACAAGAAGTTGTTGTGAGTAAACCAATTTGTGATGATGATTTTCTGCAAGGAGATCATCTAGCATATATTGTTTTCTTTCATGAAGATGATAGGGTTGTCATGTTTAAAAATATTGAAGAATGTTTTATGTTTAAATATGATTTAGAATATGAATTTGAGGAGTATGAACCTAATAAAGACATCGTGCAAGTGATAGAGTAAGAGTTTCCCATGCTTTAGGAATTTGCAGTCAACACTCAGATAGAAAAAATTCGTACTTCCCTATGCCTTCCTATGAATCAACAAAAAAGTGTTCTTTCATATCAAAATGAAGAGTGTGGTTGCATTTTTGCTGGATCTCAAGACAAGGCAACATTTCATATTTTTGAAGTTCCTTTTACTGATTTGCTATAGTTAGTAGGGAAGATGTATTTTCTTATTTTCACAAACCAGAATCACATGTTCAATGGACACTTAGTGATGCAGGGGCATTAGACACTAGCCAGAAATGTAGGAGGTTTTGTCCACATGTTGTGGCTAGGAGGGTTTGAAATCATTTGAATTGTAACAGCTAGGTGTCAATACCTCAGCTGCCTGTTGCATTTAGATTAGTTAGGATTAGTAGAAGTCGAATATTTAGGTTTAGTTCATCTGTCATGTTTCTTTTATTCGAATAAATGGTAATTAGGCTTTTGGTTTACTAAAAACGGTCCTCATTGAGGAACCGAAGAGGCACATAATGATGTATATAAATTGTATTCCCCGAATGCATAAGGGGAGGATATTTCTGCAATAAAATCTTTGTGTTAAACAATTTGTCCTGGTTGAATAAATTAGTGCTCGTTGGCTATCAAATTGTCTTGGATCGATTTTGTGAGGGAATTTGTTTAATTGTGAGGCGATTGAACACTGTCCTGTATATAATTGCTGAATTGAGTTGTTGTGCAATCTCCACATCTCTCTGTTCATTTTTTCCCTTGAATTGTTTGAACAATTGAAAATCCCACTCGTAGCGGAGGTCTGTGTGCGATCATGGCCGTCGAACTCTGTTTAATGGTAGTGAAAATTATGCCTAAAGAGAATTACACTTGTTTTGTTGTTAATTGGAAATCCTGCCCGTAGTTAGACCCTGAGTTATTGAATCAAAGGAAAGAGTAACCCCAAATCAACTTTGGTCAATCACTATTCCAAAGCCGAGAGTGGATTTGTGAAACCAAATCGCCATATCGCACCACTTTTGTGGAGTAAGCAATATTTTACATTTGCGAGCGATTCCATAGAGTAGCTGACACGTGGCCTAAGGCGAGACCCCCAAAACCACCTTTTCGCGTGCCATCGCACATTAAAGTTTGACTGAGGAGGCAGTGCGATATTGACGAACGCCGTCAATATAGAGGGAAGCCCATCGAACGGTGGTCGCATTCAGATGTAGTACGAAGGATAATCCAAGGTATGGTATATGTATTTAATTGAATTCCGTCGATTGTATGTGTGGGCCCGAAGTATATTAAAGTGTTTCTTTGCAAAGATTTCCGGGTTATTAATATAAGTTGGAAGGATTAAGGTTGTAAGGTATGAGGAGGTGGACATAGGACTGTCGCAAAGTTATAATGTGGAGAATTAAAGTCCAGAAATATATTTAAATTTTCCAAGTTTGCTGAATATATTTATTTGTCAATTTCTTCAAAATTGATAAATAAAATTATGAGAAATAGAAGGAGACTACGTGGCACCTACTGAGTTAAGACAAGGGAATGCTGATAGAGCTACAATTGTAGACCAGCTCTCCATAGGGGGTCGAATTTCAGTTTTTTTTTTTTCCGTCAATTGTGGTATCAGAGTGTGTTTTTGAATTTTTTTTGCAGAGAATTAACATGGCAATCTGAGTTGGTAGAGGTGCTAGCAGAAGGAGACCCATTGCCAATGTAGAAGTGTTGGAGACCTTGTAGAGGGTCCAAGCCAGAATGGAAGCCATAGAGCGAAGGTAACCCAGAGATCTTGAAGACATCAGTGAACCTGAATTATAAGAAGTTGGAGAAATTGTTGAGATTCCTCCTGACATGAGGCTCCTCAGAACTGTTCTGGGGTCTGCGGTTAAGCCCAAGATTGAAGTGTCGATTTTTGTAGGAGGACTGAATCCAGAGGATCTGGTGGACTGGATTAATGAAATGAACAAGTGCTTTGACTATGAAGAAATGAGCGAGGATAAGAAGGTCAAGTTTGCAGTAATAAAGCTGAAGGGACATGCTGCACTTTGGTGGGATGGAGTGCAGGCAGAAAGGAGGAGAGTTGGAAAGAAGCCTATCAAAAGCTGGACCAGAATGATGGCTAAATTAAAAGGTAAATTCTTTCCTAGTGATTATTAGTTGACATTGTTTAGGCAAATGCAGAACCTGAGACAGAGGTTGCTGACAGTAAAGGAATACACAAAAGAATTTTATAGAGTAAGCATAAGAGCTAGGCAATTGCAAGACACACCAGAGAAGACTGCCAGATATTTGAACGGGCTCAAGCTGGAGATCTAAGATGATATTGGTCTTCTGTCTCCTAAGATAGTTGAAGAGGCCTATCAGATGGCCTTGAAAGCAGAGGAGAAACTCTTGAGGAATCAGTCTGCCAAAAAGAGAGGTAATTTCCATGGAAAGGGAAGTCAGGGTGGTAGAGGAAAGCCTACTACACCTAGGGATGGAGCTAACAGTAGCTTACCTCATAATGCATCTACAGAGGGTGATGCAAGAGTCAGAAGGGGTTCTTACAGAGGAAGAGGAGGCAGAGGCAGAGATAGAGAATTGAGGTGCTATAGATGTCAGCAAGTGGGACATAAGCACTATGAGTGCCCAGAGAATGTGGGTGCTGGTCCAAGAAATGTTGTTGTTGCCTAGGCTGGAGAAGAGGAAGCTATTGAAGAATAAATCCTACCAGAGAGGGGAGAGTCCTTGGTGGTTAATAAGGTCTTGTTGAAGCAAACCAAAGAGGTCACTGAGCCTGCACAAAGGAAGAATTTGTTTAGGAGCATATGCAATGTCCAGGGGAAATGCTGCCAGATAGTCATTGATAGTGGCAGCACAGAAAATTTGGTTTCCACTGAGGTGATAGAGAATTTGAAGCTGAAGACAAGGGAGCCTCCAACTCCCTACAGGTTTTCGTGGCTACATAAAGGGCACCAGCTGATTGTAAAAGAACAGTGTGAGATAGAGCTGCAAATGGGAAAATACAAAGAAAAAGTCCCGTGTGATGTGATGCCCATGGATGTGTGTCACATACTGCTAGGTAGACCTTGGTAGTTTGACAGAGCAGCGGTGCATGATGGCAAGAATAACACTTACAATTTCTTCAAGGATGGGGTACATCATACATTGATACCCATGGAAGAAGGAGAGCCATCAAGAAAAGTGGTTGATCCAAAGACCTTGTTGCTGAGCGGGAAGGAATATCTGCAGCAGATAGAAGAAGAAGAGGTAAGTTTTTCTTTAGTTAGAAAACCTAAGGTAGTTCTTACTTCCACAAAGATTTCTGATTTGCCAATAGAAATCCAAGAGATGTTAGACAATTATTGTGACATTGTTGTGGATGATTTACCTGATGAGCTGCCACCTGTGAGAAAGATCAGCCATTAGATAGATTTTATCCCTGGTTCAAATCTGGAAAATAAGGCAGCCTACAGAATGACTCCCACAGAAAATGAGGAAATCAGGAGACAAGTACAGGAATTGGTGGACAAAGGATTGATCAGAGAAAGTTTAAGTCCATGTGCAGTACCAGCAGTCTTGAGCCCAAAGAAAGATGGAGGCTGGAGGATGTGTACGGATTCCAGAGCAATCAATAATATAACAATTAGGTACAGATTCCCTTTGCCCAGAGTTGAAGATTTAATGGATTGTTTGAGTGGTGCTAAATATTTTTCAAAGATAGATTTAAAAAGTGTATATAATCATATTAGAATAAGAGAGGGTGATGAGTGGAAAACTTCCTTTAAAACAAATGAAGGACTATATGAATGGATGGTCATGCCTTTTGGGTTGTCAAATGCACCTAGCACTTTTATGAGACTTATGAATGAAGTATTGAAGGAATTCATTGGTAAATTTGTGATAGTTTATCTGGATGATATATTAGTTTTCAGCAAAACTAAAGAAGAAAATTTAAGGCATCTTAATTATGTCTTGAAGAAGTTGCACCAAGAGAAACTGCTGATAAAATTAAAGCAATGCTCATTCATGAAAGAAGAGTTGGTGTATTTGGGCTTTGTTGAAGGATTGAAGATGGACCCAGAAAAGGTTAAGGCAATTGTGGAGTGGCCTTCACCCAGAAATGTTTTTGAGGTGAGAAGTTTCCATGGACTTGCCAGTTTTTATAGGAAGTTTATAAGAAAATTTAGTAGGATTAATGTACCCATCATTGAGAAAATAAAAAAGAGCAAACAACCATTTAAATGGACTGCTGAAGCAGAAAGAAGCTTTAAAATTTTGAAGCAAAAGATAACTGAAAAACCTGTATTGATTCTGCCTGATTTTGCCAAACCATTTCAAGTGAAGTGTGATGCCAGTGGAGAGGCCATTGGAGCTATGCTGAGTCAGGATGATAGGCCTGTAGCCTACTTCAGTGAAAATTTGAATGACACCAGAAGGAAGTATTCCTCTTATGAGAAGGAATTCTATGCAGTTGTTCAGGCATTGAAAAAGTGGAGGCATTATTTGATGTCCAAAGAATTTGTATTATATTCTGATAATCATGCTTTGAAGTATATTGTACAGCAGCCCAAGTTGAATCATAAGCATTCCAAATAGGTTGAGTATCTCCAAGGTTTCAAATTTGTTTTGAAACACATAAGTGGCCAAGAAAATAAGGTAGCTGATGCTTTGAGTAGGAGGCACATGCTTGTTCAAGAAACCAATTTTGAAGTTGTAGGATTGATTTTCTCAAGGAATTGTATAGAACAGATTCAAATTTTAAGGAAGCTTTTGAGGCATGTTGTAACCCTGTTCTAACATATAGAAGCCAGTGGCTAGATTATTTCTTGCAGGAGGGCTTACTATTCAGAAGAAACCAACTGTGTGTACCAAAATGTTCCATGAGAGAAAACTTGGTCAAGGAGAAGCATAACGGTGGACTTGCTGGACACTTTGGTACTGATAAAACTCATGAGCAGCTGAGTCACTTCTCTTATTGGCCCAAGATGAGAGCAGAAGTGGAAAATTTTGTGAAACATTGCAAAATCTGTCAATATGCCAAAGGAGGGAGGCAAAATGCAGGATTGTATACTCCCTTGCCTATTCTAGATAGGCCTTGGGACATGGTGAGTATGGATTTTGTTCTAGGATTGCCTAAGAATCAGAGAGGGAATGATGCAGTCTTTGTTGTAGTAGACATATTTTCCAAAATGGCACATTTTATTCTGTGTTACAAAACTAGTGATGCCACCCATGTTGTTAACTTGTTTTTCAAAGAAGTTTTTAGATTACATGGGTTTCCCAAGAGTATTGTTTCAGACAGAGACACCAGATTTGTGGGCCATTTTTGGAGGACACTGTGGAAGAAACTTGGTACCAAACTAAGTTTCAGCTCAGTTTATCATCCCCAGACTGATGGACAAACTGAGGTAGTGAATAGGAGTCTGGGAAATTTTTTGAGAAGTCTTGCAGGAGAGCATCCCAAGCAGTGGGATCATATTTTGCCCCAGGCAGAATATGCATATAATGACTCACCAAACAGAAGCACTGGGTAGATTCTATTCCATATTTTTTATGAAATTCACCCCAGAGGGATATCAGAGTTAAGAAATCTAGGAAAGGCAGAGCTGAGAAGTGCTGATGGTGAGGAATTTGCTTCAGAGATCCAAGCCATACATGAACAAGTTAAATAGCATCTACAAGGCAGTAGCATTAGATATACGGGCAGAGCAGACTTGAGAAGAAAATAAGTCCATTTTGAAGTAGGAGATCTGGTTTTGGCACACTTGAGAAAGGAGAGATTCCCAAAGAAGCAATATAACAAACTGAAGTTCAAAAATATTGGGCCATGCAAGATACTTAGAAAGTTTTCTGCAAACGATTATGAGATTGAATTGCCTCCTGATGTTGGAATATCTCCCATTTTTAATGTTGCATATTTGTACAAGTATGAAGATGATGATGCAGAAGAAATATCAGCAGACAAGGAATAGATTGAGTGGGAAAAGCAGCTACCTCCAGCTCAACCATTGCAACTAGAGAAGATATTGGACAAAAGAGTGTTCAGGAAGACCAGAGGACAAGAGTACTTTCAGTACTTAATCAAATGGAAGGACCAGCTAGAAGAAGATGTCACTTGGATGACTGAAGGAATGTTGCAGAAGATAGGCAGATCAATGGAAGAGCTCATGGACAGGAGTCCATGAAGAAAATTGCCCTCGGGAGTCCGATGCATGGGCATTAGACACTAGCCAGCAATGTAGGATTTTTTTTCCACATGTTGTGGCTAGGAGGGTTCAAAATCATTTGAATTGTAACAGCTAGGTGTCAATATCTCAGCTACCTATTTCATTTAGATCAGTTAGGATTAGTAGAAGTTGAATAGTTAGGTTCAGTCCATCTGGCATGTTTCTGTTATTCGAATAAATGGTAATTAGGCTTTTGGTTTACTGAAAACGGTCCTCATAGAGGAACCTAAGAGGCACATAATGATGTATATAAATTGTATTCCCCGAATGCATAAGGGGAGGATATTTCTGCAATAAAATCTGTGTGTTAAAAAATTGCTCCCGGTTGAATAAATTCGTGCTCGTTGGCTATCAAATTGTCTTGGAATGATTTTGTGAGGGAATTTGTTTAATTGTGAGGCGATTGAACATTGTCCTGTATATAATTGCTGAATTGAGTTGTTGTGCAATCTCCACATCTCTCTGTTCATTGTTTCCCTTGAATTTTTTGAACAATTGAAAATCCCACTCATAGGAGAGGTCTGTGTGCGATCGTGGCTGTCGAACTCTGTTTAATGGTAGTGAAAATTCTGCCTAAAGAGAATTACAGTTGTTTTGTTGTTAATTGGAAATCCTACCTGTAGTTAGACCCTGAGTTATTGAATCAAAGGAAAGAGTAACCCCGAATCAACTTTGGTTAATCATTGTTCCAAAGCTGAGAGTGGATTTGCGAAACCAAACCACCATATCGCACCGCTTTTGTGGGGTAAGCGGTATTTTCCATTTGGGAGCGATTCCATAGAGCAACTGACACGTGGCCTAAGGCGGGACCCCCAAAACCGCCTTTTCGCGTGCCATCGCACATTAAAGTTCGACTGAGGAGGCAGTACGATATCGACGAACGCCGTCGATTTCGAGGGAAGCCCATCAAACGGTGGTCGCATTCGAAAGTAACATGAAGGATAATCCAAGGTATGGTATATGTATTTAATTGAATTCCACTGATTGCATGTGTGGGCCCAAAGTATATTAAGGTGTTTCTTTGCAAAGATTTCCAGGTTATTAATATAAGTTGGAAGGATTAAGGTTGTAAGGTATGAGGAGGCGGACATAGGACTATCGCAAAGTTATAATGTGGAGAATTAAAGTCCAGAAATATATTTAAATTTTCCAAGTTTGTTGAATATATTTATTTGTCAATTTCTTCGAAATTGATAAATAAAATTATGAGATATAGAGGGAGACTACGTGGCACCTACTGAGTTAAGACAAGGGAACGCTGACAGAGCTACAATTGTAGACCAGCTCTCCATAGGGGGTCGACTTTCAGTTTTTTTGCCGTCACTTAGAGTGGCCTAGTTTTTATTTTTCCTGCCTGCTTGAGGAAAATGAGAGAAAAACTTCAATAAGTATCCATCTCTTGGATTGGTTACACTGGAAGGATAATTTCACCTAATCAACAATTGTACAGTAGATTAGAGTAGGTTGGTATCATTTCACTTTGATTTGATTTTGTTTTTGGCGGCAAGTTTCTTTCAATATTCAGTTTTCTGCAAGTGTGAAGTGGAAAATCTCTAGAGTTCAGAGCCCAAAGTGAAGGCCATGGAGCTTCATTGATTTTCTACCATTTCCAAGTTCATTTTTGAGAAAAGTAAGCTAAGTTTTAATTTCAGTCATTTTCAAAATTAGTTTGTGTCATTAAGTTGTTAGTATTTAGTCCTGCATTTCAGTTTGAGTTATTTTTTGACAGTATTGGCCCAATGGAAGAGGCACTGATCTGCAAAATTCAGAGAAATATGGTTCTTGACATCTATTTTAGAGCTTCCATCCCCAATAAGGCCAATGTTAGTGTCAGAATATGCATTCTTCCATCAGTGATCAAAATCACTCTTTTCATATTCATTTTAGGTGTTCCACTCAGAAATTTTTTATCATTCCATTAGGTCATGTAAAAAATTGATTCACTAATGGTAGCCCTAGTCATAAAGTCTCACTCTCCCTCAAAAAATCTCATTTTCTGGCCCACCTTCATGTCTTTTTGAGCATAAAAACACTTTTGAAAAGCTCATTTTATTATGTCTTATCTCACTCAAAGTCAACCATGGAATCAGGCCTTTCAAGGTCCCATTAGGTCATTAGGTTTCATTGTTCAAGGTCAAAAAATGCACCATTTCATCCCAATAAGGTCAGAAAAAGGTGTGAGGGTGACTCAATAAAAATTTCATTATCATCTTCAAAATATTATCAACATGTAAATATGATATTTTTAAAGTTGTAATTATGGTTTCAAGTGTGAGTTTAATTCGAAGATGCAATTTTATTTTTATTCATGTAAGTTTATGTCAGTTAAAATGTAATAAGTAATCAGTCTCCCAAGGCTACCAACTCAGAGTTCCACATGCCAAAACATCAAATTTCGAATACAAAGAGTTCCTACTTCAGCAATTGATCAAATATCAAAGGGAGTTGTCTTTTCCCAAGGGTGCCCAAATCATAATTTTCCACAAGCACTAAACCCTAATTTCCTCTCCCACTAAGCTAGAGTTTTCTATGGAATTAGAGAAATCTGATTAGAGGATCCATAAGGGAGGTCATATATGTAAGTATGAGGTCATTCCAACTCATAAGATCACGTCTCCATCATTTTTTAAGAAGTCACTCCAAGAGTCAAATCATTTGCCACTGATAGGGCCAATTTTGCTACAAAGTATGTTTCTGATAAAACATAGATGATTTTGATAAAAGTGAGAGAGGTTTTTTTCCATCATAGTGCAAAAAAAAAAATCCTTCAGGTTATACACAGGTATCATGGTTAAGGATAAATGTCAAAAATACAGGTGCTATAAGAGGTTTTCTGCACTTCTGGAGTGACCTTCGTAAAATCAAGTTTTATCCTAGTTGTAGTGTCGAAAGAACTTTCTTGATAATTAAAATGACAGAAATACTAGAAGATATTTCCAATGAGCTATCGTGAGCTCAATTTGGAGTTGAGGAAGGCCTGAAAAAGTTGCCTGCACCAGAACACTACATTTTTTCACCCTCATTCTACACTTTTTGACGAGTCTTGGGAGAATCAAATTTTCATAGGTAAAATCATGTCCATTCTAAAACATAAAGGAATATTTGAAAATTAGACAGGTTAAGATTTCCAATGAGCTATCCTGGGCCCACTTTAGACACCAAAAGGCCTCCAAAAGTGGTCTCCAAAAAGGTGTTGCGCAAATCCTTCTGTGAGGGCTCAAATGTTTCTAAGAGAGGGAGTAAATGCACAAAGAGGGAAAAAAATACTCAGAAGAGGGTGAAAATGTGTAGAGGAGGGAAAAAATGTGTAGAGGAGGGCACAACTATGTAGAGGATGGTGCAAATGTGTGGGCAAGGGTGCAAATAACTAGTCAAGGGCGTAAATTCATTGTCCATGGTGCAAATGACTAGCAAGTTCTACAAAGTGTCCATGATCTGAAAATGGAATGTACTTGTTTAAGGGTGCAAGGTATCCATTTCCCATAATTTCAAATGTGAGCTATACACTCCAAGTGACCTCTGAAAATGTGAAAACTTCTTATTTCTTATACAGAGATAGACTGTAGGGGCATTCACCGGACATGTCACCTCTAAAGAGAGGATGAGTTCCAGAGGCTACCTGGCCCTCTACAGGCTCTGCCTAAATAAATAATGAAGTAAACACTTAGAAATCTTTGACATACACATACTTGAAGTTTGATGTCTTGCGGAATAAGACAAATAACTTTCTGCAGCTGAGTAGGTGATTATGTGTGTATGAAAGTTATGTATATTTGTTGTTTAACACTGTATATCAGTTTTTTTTAGCATATCATATTCAGCGAATAAAGACATCAAAATGATAAAGCAGTTCACCCCCCCTCTGGGCTACATCTGCTGGACCAAGCCTCTCAAACTAGGCTTGTCCTCTTGTATTAAAAATGCTACAAAGGCTAATACAAGAATATGAGTGTCTCGAAAGACAGATCTGACTGTAAATACAGAATCAGAAGATAGAAATTAGCTAAACATGCTCTTTCCCAAACACTAAACAGTGAAATTGTACCTTATACAGTACTTTCCCCAATTGGCCCTGGTGGCCCTTTAGACTTGCATGGAGAATTTCGAGGTGAAGATGACCTCAATTGGTTCTGAAACCTCTGACATTAGACTCAGAAGGTCGAAAATAGCAGAAATAGGCTTTTGAATCACCAAAAATGGATGAACATAGCCCCCAAACAGCTCCAGCACTGAAATGGCCCTCGTGGCCCTGAAAGCTTCCCTGAAGCTAAACAGTGAGAAGAATGCCTCAAAAGGAAAAAAGAGCTGTAGAAATGGATTCATAATGCTGAAAAACTTCAGGAATGACCTTCGTTCCACATTCACTGGCTGCAAAATTCCCAATGCAGCTCCCAAACTGATTTGGCCCTAGTGGCTCCTGGAACTTCCATGAAGCAAAATCACCTGCAAACGACTTCAGATGGCTGTGAAACCTATGCCAATGGCTTCAGAAGGTCGAGGAGACCCAAAATCAAAAAAAAATTCTTCCAAAACAGACTTTCCTAGCCAAAGTTATGGCCATTTACTCCCAACTGCCAGTTACACTAAACAAACTCCAGCTAAAACTGGAGACACTGCCAGATAGGTCCGACAAATTAGGGGCGGCCGCTAAAAATAGGGAGTCCGCCAAAACGTGGGGGCTGAAGGGATAAGGCCTTATCCATAAGACCGAAACTTTGGCGCTGTTTGTTTGAACGATCTTGAGTTTTATGCGGATGTTTTAATGTTTCAACCATATAATAAATGGACCCCGCTCCAAGTACTATTTCCACGGGACCATTCCCGAATGCATTGCGCGCCCAACCATTTACACCTTTGGTTCTCGGACCTGGGTTTTATGCAGAGGGGGCTGGCCCCCTTTCGGGCCCCGCCCATCCAACATCAAACAATAAATATGAATGCGTTGCATTGTTTAAACAAGAATTAAACCGTGGTCCAACGGTTAGACCGTTGGTTTGCCTCCGCTGTGACCCATGTTCAAACCTCACTGCTGCCACATAAATACTTTTAAACGCATTTTTCCAATCCGCCTTGGGGGCCCACGTGGCGGCGTCTGGGCTAGCCACGTGGCGCCCGATGATAGGCTGCCAGCGGAATATTCCCAGAATATTCTGTGGAATATTCTTTTTTTAATAAAATTTTTCATGAAGTCAAATTTGGCATTTTTAATTGAAATTGGCGGATCTTTAAACTTGAATAACTTCTGCATACGACATCGGATTTGAGTGCCGTTCGCGGCGTTGGGATCGTTTCGCTGAACACTTTCCAGTCGATCTATTTTGGATCCATTCTGAGAAACTTCATTTTTGAGCATTTTACGACACTTGGTCCTGAGCTCCTGATCAGTCCAAGTGATGAGGATTGCCTTCCAAAGCCCCTCCACTCAGTAATTCACCTCTAGCAATCCAGTAAGAGAAATTTTCCATCAAAATAATATTCTTCAAGTTCTCTAAACCCTGTTATCATAAACCCTATCCCTAAGTTACTAATTCCTAAAACCCTAAGCCTTAGGTGCTATTTTAGATCTAGGCTCCTAAATCCCAATTCCCATCACTCTTTCATTCCTATACCCTCGCCTATTCCTCATATCCCTAAATATTCCTCCTTATCCCCTTCCCATATCACATATCCCTATCAAATATCTCCATCAGTTTTCCTTTCCTATCTCCCATTCCTATTCCCTTCCCTAATCCCTAGGGTTTTAACAAAAACAACATGGAAACAGAAGAGGAAAACACATCATTCACTGAAGCAGAGGAAATAGAGATAAGGAGGTCAAAGAGAGGAGGAAGAGTGCTCAGACTTGAGCTTGCTAACACTAAAGAATTTCTAGCCTCTCCATTAACTATCACATGCTTAAAACATGTTGGTTGTTATGAATTTTGTGAGAAAATTCAGAGGGTTAAACACCACCCCATGCTAACTAGACTGTTCATGTCAGGACTCCATGAAAATAAAGTTAAAACAACTGGGGTCACTTTTTCCTTATCTATTGCTGTCATTTCAGATGCTACATGGATCCCTAATTTTGAGGAGAAATGTTTCAAGAAAGGCAGATTGAAGAAACAAGATTATACTTCTTCCTCAAACCAAGACTTCAAAATAAAACAAAGATATTTTTCCCTTTTTCACACCTCTTGGACAGATATGCACCAATGATGAAGATTATAATGAGATATTTTTCATGTGAAGGTAGATTTTCAAGGCTCTATTCCTATCACATCTGGCTCTTGATGCACTTCACTTATTATCTTTTCCAGAGTATAGAGAAGATGAAATATATTTCCCAGAATAAGGGATATGAACAACAAATAAAAATCTTATTCCATCATTCCCTTATAAAAATCATAGTCCTCCACCATCTTAATCAACTTAACATTGCTTGGAACACCTTCATAGCCAATGATATCTTCATTGAGATATCCATTCAACATGCACAACATGTCCCTTCATCATCTCATCCCATGAATCACTCATTTTCATTAGATCAGTCCCCTTCACCTCCTTCATCTCCATCTCATCATGATCCTTCATCGCCATCTCATATTGACCCTTCATCGCCATCTCATCCTGATTTTGGGTCACCTAGCAGGATAGATGACATTGAGCCTAAGTGGGCTAGTATGGTTGAGGTTAAGCCATTGCCAAAAACCTATGAAAGAGGCTATAGGCATGTGTTTGCTTCACTTGGAGTGAAAGGGGCCATGCCTTCTGCATCAACACAGCAGGTGGATAAAGATAAATAGAAGGTAATTGAGCCAATCATTCATGATGAGGAGGACAATCATGAAATAGAGCATGAATTTCAGCTGGTTAACCTAGATGAGGATGACAATGATAAAATAAAAAATTCCACTATCAAAGGTAAGGATGCCAAGATTAATGAGCTCCAAAATAATCTTGACATGGCTATATATGTTATAAACTTTCTTGAGCAAGAAAATCAGAAATTGAAGACCAAGTAGGTCTTTGATGGGGTTAATTACTTCACTGCTCAAAGAGAGGCTCAAAAGGCCAAAGTCACGCTAGAAGAAAAATTAGAGAAGTATGGATTGGTTGATGATGAAGAAGAATAGGTACCAAGACAAAGGCCTAGAACTAGAGGGATAAAAAGTGCTCTAGCTCTAGAGAGACAAAGGGAAGTTGAGCTAGCTGATCAGTTAACCCTAAATGAGCAGCTTTCTATGGAGATCAATGAGAACAGGGAACCATGGTTTGATAGAGCCAATCAACACTTGGAGAAGTTGATAGAAAAGGAAAATAAAGACAATGACTTGTTAAGGAAGAAGGTCAAACTCCATGCCCAAAAAGAGAAATTTGTCACTGGCCAAGCTCAAAAGAGCCAATGCCAAAATTGAAAAGTTGACCAAGGAGGAGAATAAAAAGTTGGACATCCTTGCTGAGGCTTCCCTCCAAGCTTAGACACATCAGCATCAGCCATTCCAAACATTTTTAGGCATTTTCTAACTTTTTGTCAAAATCTAGAAACCTTTGTGCTTTTTGAGACAAATTTTTAGTACAAAATTGGGCATTTGCGCAACGCCCTAGGTGCTACACAAATAATTGGCACACTTTTTGAGGTGAATGAAGGCACCAATGGATTCCTACTGACTAATAAATCTCAAGAAACCATGTTTCCAGCCTTGGTTTGCAGTTTTGGTGGGTGAAAAGCTAAAAAAACCATCGAAAAGTCACCTTTCTACCCCTTTTTTGACTTGGGCACTGCACAAATACCAGTCTTGGGAGAATGACTTTTTTAGGGGGGAAATGAGCTCCATTTTCAGAACTTGAGGCATATTTGGAAAGAGGACAGGAAATTATTTCTAACGAGCCAATTTGGGCCTGATTTGGACACTGAGAAGGCCTCCAAAAGTAGCCTGTAAGATGGAGGGCGCAAATGACACAGTGAGGGCACAATGACAGTTTGCTGATATTTTTTGAAATTTCATTGAAAATTTTGACTTTTATCTTAAAAATCATGATTTCACTTATCTAATTGAGCATGGTAAATATAATTATGGTATTTATAATACTACCTAGGATAAATACATTAGGTAAAAGAACTCAATGAGGAGTAATGAATCAGTTCACTAAAGTTAGGGATGAGTCAGTTTGACCACCCTACACTCTAGGTTTCAGTTCAGACTTTGGTGGATGAGCTCCTCAACTTATGGATTCGACCCCTAAGGTTGGGAGAGGTTTTTTTAGGCCTATATCATGTCATTTTTGACTCAGTTTCAAAGGTTGGAATCAATTTTTATTTTTTCTTATTGATCAAGAAACTATTTCACTCGGTTTGGCCAGCTAATAAAGAGGATTTGCAGCTACTAAATCAATGTAAATTGCTTTAAAACTCATTTTTCTTCTTTTTCTGAATATGAAATAGATTAGCTCCTGAAAAATCATGTTAGAGCCCAAGCGAATGTAGATTTGCAGCTCTTACAGTGTTCACACAGTCAGGAATGTGTGAGTGAAGCATCTTCCATTATTGAAAATGAAAGTTTGGGTTTGAATGATGATAGTCATGAGACTGATGAAGCCATACCGAAAGTTTTTGTGACTAAACCAATTTGTGATGATGATTTTCTATAAGGAGATTAGCTAACAAATATTTTTTCCTTTCATGAAGATGATATGGTTGTCATGTTTAACAATCTTGAAGAATTTTTAATGTTCAAAGATGATTTAGAATATGAATTTGAGGAGTATGAGCCTAAGAGAGACAATGTGCAAGTGATAGAGTCAGATTTTCCTGTGCTTTAGGAATTTGCAGTCAACACTCAGATAGAAAAAAATCATACTTCCGTATGCCTTGCTAGGAATCAACAAACAAGTATTATTTCAGATCAGAATTAAGAGTGTGCTTGCATTTTTGCTGGATCTCAAGACAATGTAAATTTTTTAGATCCTTTTACTCATTTGTTACATTTATTATGGAAGATATATTTTCTTATTTTCATGGACCAGAAGCACATGTTCAACGGACACTTGGAGTGGCCTAGTTTTTATTTTTTCTGCCTTCTCGAGGAAAATGAGAGCAGAACTTGAGTAAGTAAACATCTCCTAGATTGGTTACACTGGAAGGATCATTTCACCTAATCAGCAATTGTACAACAAATTAGAGTAGGTTAGTATCATTTCATTTTGATTTTATTTTGTTTTCAGCAGCAAGTTTCTTTCAATATTCAGTTTTATGTAAGTGTGAATTAGAAAATCTATGGAGTTAGGAGGCCGAAGTGAAGGCCATAGAGCTTCATTGAGTTTCTACCATTTCCAAGTTCAGTTTTTATAAAATAAAGTTAAGTTTTATGTCACTTTTTGAGTCAATTTTAGTTAGTTTCAAAGTCATTTTGTGTCATTAATTTGTTAGTATTTAGTCATGCATTTTAGTTTGAGTTATTTTTTTACTGTATTTGTCCAATGGAAGAGGAAATGATCTACAAAATTCAAAGATATGTGGTTCTTGACACCTCTTTTAGAGATTCCATCCCCAATAAGGCCAATGTTAGTGTTAGAATATGCATTCTACCATCAGTGGTCAAAATCACCCTTTTCATATTCATTTTAGGTGTCCCACTCAAATTTTTTTTATCATTCCATTAGGTCATGTAAAAAATTGATTCACTGATGGTAGCTCTAGGCATAAAGTCTCACTCGCCCTCAAAAAATCTCATTTGCTAGCCCACCTTCATGTCTTGCTGAGCATAAAAGCACTTTTGAAAATCTCATTTCACTATGTCTTATCTCAGTCAAAGTCAAGCATGGAGTCAGGTCATTCAAGGTCCCATTAGGTCATTAGGTTTCATTGTTCAAGGTCCAAAAATGCACCATTTCATCCCAATAAGGTCATAAAAAGGTGTGAGAGTGACTCAATAAACATTTCATTATCATCTTCAGAAGATTATCATCTTGTAATTATGATATTTTTAAAGTTGTAATTATGGTTTTAAGTGTGATTTTCATTCGAAGATGTAATTTATTTTTTATTCATGTAATTTTATGTCAGTTCAAATATAATAAGTACTTAGTATCCCATGGCTACCAACTCAGAGTTCCACATGCCAAAACATCAAATGTCAAATACAAAGAGTTCCTACTTCAAAAATTGATCAAATGTCAAAGGGAGTTGTCTTTTCCCAAGGGTGCCCAAATCATCATTTTCCACAAGCAGTAAACCCTAATTTCCTCTCCCACTAAGCGAGGGTTTGCTATGGAATTAGATACATCTGAGTAGAGGGTCCATAAGGGAGGTCATATCATTAAGTATGAGGTCATTCCAACTCATAAGATCATGTCTCCATCATTTTTTAAGAAGTCATTCCAAGAGTCAAATCATTTTCCACTCATAGGGTCAGTTTGGCTTCAAATTATGTTTATGACAAAAAAAATATGAATTTGATACAGGTGAGAGATTTTTTTTTCCATCATAGATCAAAAAAGAAAAAAATCCTTCAGATTTTACACATGTATCATGGTTTGGGATAAATGTCAAACATACAGGTGCTACAAGAGGTTTTCTACACTTCTAGAATGACCTTGGAAAAATCAAGTTTTCTCCTAGATGGATTGTCCAAATCACTTTCCTGATAATTCAAATGACAACTAGACAGGAAGATATTTCAAATGAGCTATCATGAACTCAATTTGGAGTTGCGGAAGGCCTCGAAAAGTTGCTTGCACGAGAACACTGCATTTTTGCACCCTCATTCTACACTTTTTTACCAGTATTGGGAGAGTCATATTTTGACAGGTAAAATCAAGTCCATTCTGAAAAATAAAGGAATATTTTGAAATTATATAGGATAATATTTCCAACGAGCTATCCTGGGACCAATTTGGACACCAAGAAGGCCTCAAAAACTGGAAAAAGGCGTTGCACAAATCCTTCTGTGAGGATACAAATGTTTCTAAGAGAGGACACAAATGCATAGAGAAGGCACAAATACTCAGAAGAGGGCGAAAATGTGTAGAGGAGGGTGAAAATCTATAGAGGATGGCGCAAATGTGTAGGCAAGGGTGCTAATAACCATTGAAGGGTACAAATTCATTGTCCATGGCATAAATGACTAGCAAGCTCTACAAAGTGTCCAAGTGATGAGAATTTCCTTCCAAAGCTCCTCCACTCTATCATTCACCTCCAGAAATTCAATAAGATACATTTTCCATCAAAATAATCTTCTTAAAGTTATATGTGTTGAAGTTTTCAATTGAATTTGTAATTTGGTGTTTTCTTGAAGTGAAACCCTAGATTTTCTCCCTTTCACCCATAATTCCCAAAATTCCACATCCCTTACTCTCAATACCTTCCCCACACTGTTAAAATTCATTCCCTAAATTGTGTTATCATAAAACCTATCCCTAAGTTACTAGTTCCTAAAACCCTAAGCCCTAGGTGCTATTTTAGACCTAGGCTCCTAAATCCCAATTCCCATCACTCTTTCATTCCTATTCCCTCCCCTATTCCTCATATCCCTAAACATTACTCCCTATCCCCTTCTCATATCACATATCCCTGTCAAATATCTCCATCAATTTTCCTTTCCCATCTCCCATTCCTATTCTCTTCCCTAATCCCTAGGGTTTTAACAAAAACATCATGGAAAAAAAAGAGGAAAACACATCATTCACTGAAGCAGATAAAATTGAGATAAGGAGGTCAAGGAGAGGAGGAAGAGTGCTTAGAATTGAGCCCGCTAACAATAAATAAATTCTAGCCTATTCATTAACTATCACATACTTCGAACATGTTGGTTGTTATGAATTTTGTGAGAAAATCAGAGGGTTAAACACCACCCCATGCTAACTAGACTGTTCATATCAGGACTCCATGACAATCAAGTTAAATTAGCTGGGGTCACTTTTACCTTATCTACTGCTGTCATTTTAGATGCTACAGTGATCCCTATTGTTGGGGAAAAATGGTTCAAGAAAGGTAGATTAAAGAAATAGGATTATGACTTCTTCCTCAAACCAAGACATCAAAATCAAACAAAGATATTCTTCGCTTTTTCACACCTCTTGGATATATATGCACCTATGATGAAGATTATAACGAGATATTTTTCATGTGAAGGAAAATTTTCAAGGCTCTATTCCTATCACATACAACTCTTGATGCACCTCACTAGGGTAAGAATGCTTAACATGCCCTATTATCTTTTCCAGAGTATAGAGAAGATGTAATATATTGCCTAGAAGAAGGGATATGAACAGAAAATGAAAATCGTATTCCATCATTCACTTATAAAAATTATAGTCATCCACTTTCATAATCAGTTGAACATTGCGTGGAGCACCTTCATAGCCAATTATATCTTCATTGAGCCATCCATTTAGCATTCACAACATGTCCCTTCATCATCTCAGCTCATTACTCACTCATTTTCATTAGATATTTTCCCTTCACCTCCTTCATCTCCATCTCATCATGATCCTTCATCTCCATCACATCATTTCCCTTCATCACCATCTCATCATGATTTTGGGTCACCTAGCAGGATAGATGACATTTAGCCTAAGTGGGCTAGTATGGTTGAGGCTGATCCATTGCCAAAAACCTACCAGAGAGGCTATAGGAATGTGTTTTCTTCACTTGGAGTGAAAGGGTCCATTCCTTCTACATCAACACAACATGTGGATAAAGGTAAAGAGAAGGTCATTAAGCCAATCATTCATGACGAGGAGGACAATGATGAAACAGAGCATGAAGTTCAGCTGATTGACCTAGATGAGGAGGAAAATGATAAAATCACAAATGCTACTATCAAAGGTAAGGTTGCCATGATTAGTGATCTCCAAACTTATCTTGACGGGGCTATATATGTTATAAACTTTCTTGAGCAAGAAAATGGTCAGTTGAAGACCAAGCAGGTCATTGATGAGGTTAAGTACTTCACTGCTCATAGAGAGGCTCAAAAGGCCAAAGTCATACTAGAAGAAACATTGGAGAAGTATGGCTTGGTTGATGATGAATAAGAACATGTACCAAGACTGAGGCCTAGAACTAGAGGGCTGAAAAGAGCTCTAGCTCTAGAGAGATAAAGGGAAGCTGAGTAGGCTGATCAGTTAACCCTAAATGAGCAACTTACTATAGAGATAAATGAGAATAGGGAACCATGGCTTGATAGAGCCAATAAAATCTTGGAGAATATGTTAGAAAAGGAAAACTAAGACAATGAATTTTTAAGGAATAAGTTCAAAATCCATGCCAAAAAAGAGAAATTTGCATTGGCCAAGCTCAAAAGAGCCAATGCCAAAATTGAAGAGTTGACCAAGGAGGAGAAGAAAAATTTGGACATCCTTGTTGATGCTCCCTCCAATATTAGACACATAACCATCAGCCATTCCAAAAATTTTGAGGCATTTTCTAACCTTTTGTCAAAATATGGAAATCTCTGTGTTTTTTGAGACAATTTTTTAGCAGAAAATTGGGCATTTGCCCAACACCCTAGGCGCTACGCAAATAATTGGCACACTTTTTGAGGAGAAGGAAGGAACCAATGGATTCCTAATGACTCATACATCTCAAAAAACCATGTTTATAGCCTTGGTTTGCAGTTTTGGTTGGTGAAAAACTCAAAAAACCATAAAAAAATCACCTTTTCTGCCCCTTTTTTGACCTAGGCGCTGCACAAATACCAGTCTTGGGAGAATAAATTTTTGAGGGGGAAAATGAAATCCATTTTAAAAACTTGAGGCATATATGGAAATAGGTCAGGCAGGGCTTTCCAAGAAGCTATCCTGGGCCTAATTTGGACACTGGGAAGGCCTCCAATAATGGCCTGCAATATGGAGGGTGAAAATGACACAGTGAGGGTGCAAATGACAGTTTCCTGATATATTTTGAAATTTCATTGAAAATTTTGACTTTTATCTTAAAAATCATGATTTACCTTATGTAATTGAGCATAGTAAATGAAATTATGATGTTTTTACTATTACCTAGGGTAAATACATTAGGTAAGTGAACTCAATGAGGTGTAATGAATCAGTTCACTAAAGTTAGGGACGAGTCAGTTTGACCACCCTACACTCTAGGTTTCAGTTCAGAATTTGGTGGATCAGCTCCTCAACTTAGGGATTCGACCCCTAAGGTTCGTAGAGGTTGTTTTAGGCCTATATCATGTCATTTTTTACTCATTTTCAAAGGTTGGAATCAATTTGTATGTTTTCTTATTGATCAAGGAACTATTGTACTTAGTTTGGCCAGCTAATAAAGAGGAGTTGCAACTAATTTTTGGGATACTTGTGGTATGATGTTTATCATTATTTTATATTAAGTATAATAAGTTATAATGTATTATATTCATGTTCACTTCATATATATTTTATGATTTCTTTCAAGTTTATAGACAGAACACATGCTTTCTCATGCTCTATTTAGGAAAAGATATCTTAATTTTCCCATTTTCATATGTCTAAGAAGAATACATCTCCCATGCTCTTCCTAGCTTTCTTTTCAATTTCAAAAACATTCCTTCACAATTATCTTTAAGTGATAAGCCTTATGCCTACCTTTCCCCATTGATCCCTACAACCCTATCTCATTTTCCTTGACCTAGCTTTCCTTGACCTAATTTATTTATCCAATGATAAGCCAATCAAATCAAATAAAAACAACCCCTGCACTCTATCTAGCCTAAAAACCCTAATTTCTCTAGCCCTCTTAGCTGTGACCCTTTTGGAGAGATCCCTCTCCAGCTTGATAGGTCTAGCGATCAAGTCAAAAGCTTGGTTTGTGGTTAACTCTGTTGGAATTCCTTCTTCAGCCTTAGGAATATGGCAGAGTGATAAAAATAACTATGATATATATTGAAAATATGGCCTTTTCTATGGTTATACATTTCTATAATAGCATTCCCTTGAGCCCTCTACCCCATCCTATGAAGACATAGTTGGGATTTGATGGCAGATGGCTTGAAAGTAGCTCCTCCCTCTCCTCAAGAGGAAACAATTGCATTCCTGGCCCTGGTCGCCTCCCTTTCAAATAAAAGACAAAAAAATAGGTTCAATTGAGGTTCGTTAGGAATTCAAATACAATACCCACAATGGTGTTGGCTTCAAAATTTCAACAAACTTCTCTAGCCTTAACAAATTGAGCTCTAGTTGCAAATTTTATTAGAACATGCCCATCACCAAAATACATGGAGTAATGGATGGAAAACACATAGAATCCACTAATGAAAGGTAACATCCGAATATATGCTTGTGGTAATGAATAATTCATTTTTTATTTGATTTAAAAGAGGAAAAAGATGTTATATTCCGAAATGGCCCGTATATTTTCAAAGCAAGTGCTCTATGGATTTCAATCCAAACAACGATATCCCAAACATTGTGTCAATTTGGGTTAAATTACCAAGGCTCCCATTATCATGTTGGAGTGATGATTTCTTTCGAGTGATTGGGAATGGATTGCGTTGATACCATGAAATAGTTGAACCCAAGGGGCATCAATTTTATTGTGTGGAGATCTGTGTGGAAATATACTTAGATAAGGGATTACCTTTGGAAATCAACCTCACGCAAGGAAAATGGAGTCACCACTAGGTCCTTGAATATGAAAAATTTCCATTCAAATGCAGGGTTTTCCATGATTATGATCATTTTTCAAGGGAATATAAGAAGGTGCAATCAAAAAATGGAAAATACACTCTTGAAATACAGAAAGAACAATTACAAAAAAAAAACAAGGGGGAGGAAAAGGAAAGGAGACAATGTCTAAAAACCAACCAACACAAGGTAGGAATGCAACCTTGACTTTGGCTAACCCATTCAAGGCATTAAAAATGAAGGGAGAGGGTTGAAAAGATGGAGGAAATACTAATAAGGGAAATAAAACATTGAGGAGGAAGAATTGAAAGCAAAAGGGTTGTTGGAATTATGATGCATGTGTTGTCTTTGATGGCAAACCACATGTAAAAGAGTGCATAGATCAGTTCAAAGGTGACAGAGTGATGGAACCAAACGAAAAAATGATGATATAGAGGTTTCAGGTCAGAATAATTTTGAAAATACATTTTTAAGAAATATACATGGGTTTTATGAAGTGGAGTCACGCATACAAAGAAATATACACAGGTTTGATAAAGTGAAGTTGTGTATATGCAGGTTTGGTCAAAAAAAGTCATGTACACATGTGGGTATGAAGAATAAAATTCGCGTACATGCTGGCACACTATTTTATTAATACCAAGGGTATTTACCATGGCATTATCCCACATTATTGATTGTAGTAATGACTATTCGATCTCGTTTGACATCGTCAAAGATTACTATCGGCACTAGTGTGGTTTTGGCTCATGGTATTGGCTACGGCTCAAAATATATAAGGAGGTGAAGATGAAACTGCTAGTTGTGCATGAGTGAGGGTAATGAATGAATACTTTAATTTGAATTATATTTGTATGCTATGGGCTATAGTTGATTGATAGATCTGAAATAATGATGCACCCTTGAATACAATGATGGATGAGGATCTTTAGACCTGAAATGACTATGTATTTGCATGGTATATTTATGATTTTTTTAGATCTATGGTTTGGCACATGTTTTTTTAGTGAAGGGTATGATCTGAGTAAGTTTTAAGTTTTGAAGTATTGCGCAGTCTTAAATTATTTACAGGTATGTACGTGGGTTTGACACAAGGAAGTTGGGTATACATGCAGGTTTTGTTCTGCAAAGTCGTATATATATTTAGTAATATTTTGACATATGTACGCGAGTTGTTTTTGTCATAAGCGCGTAAATATGTGGATAAGTCTTCTAGAAGGCACATATGAAAGCTAGGGTTTTTCTGAAAAATGTTGACGAAAATGTCTGATCAGTTTTGGTATGTTTTTGTTGTCTATAAATGATGTCTTCATATATATCTGGGTTGTTTGAATATTGATTATGCCGCTAGTTGATTGTGATTAAAGATCAATGATTGGTTGGTATATTGATGATTCATTGAATGATTTGGTATATTTATATGTTTCAATTTGATGTATGGTATTGGGATTAAATGAGTGTGGTGGGTCCAGTCTGAAAATATGACAAAAATAGTCCTACAAGTTCTGATGTATTGAAGCCGGTGGATCCAGTGTGAAAATTTATGAAACGTGGTTTGCGGTGGTGTTGAGGGTTGGAGCCTTCAGTGACAGGGTCTCAGCTCCCTTCCAGTGGTTGCTGGTAAACAAGATTGGTGGGTCATAGCTCCCTTCGAGTGGGTGTTGGTAAACGAGATCAAGGGTTTGTAGCTCCTTTCCAATGGATACTGGTAAATGAGATCAAGGGGTTGGAGCTCCCTTCCAATGGGTGCTAGAGAAGGAGTGAAGGTTGAAATAATCTGTAGGTGGGTGCCTACATGATGGTATGAGTCTGTGTCAGTACAATATTGTAAGAAATTTTCTATATAATAAATATTGAAGACAGAGACGATAACAACGGTGGTTTTCTCCCACATTGGGTTTCCACCTTAAATCCCAGTGTTTATGGGTTTCTTATGTGTGATGATTTATTATATTCTTACTTCACATGTTTACTGCTTAATAAATGATCGCTGAATCATTAATGCACTGGTATAAGTAAAGTTACTGAAGATTTATCTAAATTATAAATTCATTGGGCATATGCTAGTTTCCTGAAGGAAAGTCGCGTACATACGCTAGTTGGCTTAAGTACAGTCACGTATAGAATTTAGCAAAGAAAAGTAAAATTCATTGTGAGCTTTAAATATTGATTCACGCCCCCCTCTCAGTATTTTTCTCAACAATTGGTATCAGAGCATGTCATTCAGAAGAAGCTTGATCGCTTGAAGGAGATCTGTCACAATGGGAAGGAAGAAAAATAAGAAGACTACTTAAAGGAAGAATGCAACTTTGAAAACGTGTGCAACAATAAATGAAGAAGATAAAACATGTATTGGTTTTTGTTTTTGTGATCGAAATTACTTGTTCATACAATATTGAAGATAGTGAATATGAAAGTGAAAGTAATGGTATGGATCTAGAAGCATAAATTTCTAAAATAAAAAATGAAGTTGAAGATCAGAAAATTCTATTTAATGAAAGAGAATTTATCTAAAAAGATGTGATTACTATATTAAATAATCAGTTACAAGAAAGAAACTCAATTAAGAAGATGAAAAAAGAATAGATAGACCAATGTCAAAGGTTGTAGGATGAAGTAACCAATCACAATGAAGGACTTGAAGCATAAATCATCTCTCTCAAATTAGATCTAGAAAAATCAAATAAGAGGAATGAAGAAATTCTTAACAAATTTGAAGAACAAGAAAATGGGTTGAAAGAAGAGATCCTAAGATTAAATGAGCAAGTAGAAGAAGGAATAAGGGTTGAAGAAAGGATGAAAAATCAATTCCAAAAATTGGAGATTGTGGTAAACATTTTAAAAGGTAAATTAGAAGAAAAGGATAAACACTTGAGATTTCAAGATATTACTAAGATTCTGGATAATATTATTAGTATTCAAAGGTCTCCTTCTAATAAATTTGGTCTTGGTTTTACGAAACTGTTAAAGGATAATATAGCTCACAAGACAATGAAAAAGATTCAAAGGATATCAATGCTAATCTTAAAGTGTTTAAAGAGGAAAAAGGTCAACCCACAATCATGAATTCTCAAGGGAAAACATTTGCTCCTAACAATAGAAGTATCAAGAGATTATCTCCTTTGATAAATAATCTTAAATGACTTATATGTCATAATTATGGACATGTTACAACCAATTGTAGAAGTAGATTATTTTGGTCGCAGACAAATACACTATACAAAAATACCATCAGCTCCCAGGTGCTTAAGTTTCTTTAAGGGATATTGCTTTTCGTGCAACATTTTTGGTCATAAAGTTGTTGATTGAAATAGAAGGAAAACATATTATGATTCCTCTGATCCCTTTTTTGGTCACATAAGATGTTATGCTTGGAAAAATTTTGGGCTTGTAGAAAAAGAATGCAAGAACGTATCAATGAATCACCAAAGACAACATGAAAGACAAACTTATGATATCATAAGACCGAAGAAATATGGATCCACCAATGTTCTTGTTAACAAGTAGAAATAAGAAGAGATAAGATGTGGTTTTTCCCTTTGTACATTTAAAAATGAGGATTAATGGTATATTGACAATGGATGTTCTCATCACATGACTGGTGATAAGAGTAAGATAGAGTCTCTCAAGAGAAACCAATATGGTAAGGTTATTCTTTCAAATGATGCTTCGACAAAAGTTTTTGGAAAAGGTAGAGCCAAAATTAACAAAAATAGAAAGGAAGTTGATACCTTATTAGTTCAAGTTATAAAACAAAACATATTGAGTGTATGCCAAATGTCAAATAAAGGAAATTTTATTGTGTTCACATCAACCAAATGCATGGTCATGGATGAAGAAACTGGAAGGGTCATAGCAAGGGGATACAAAAACGCTGATAAATTATATGTGTTTAAATATTTGAAATCTTGCAGATATAAGGAGGATTCATAATCAGACTGAAAGAAGACAGTGCACATTGCAGTCCATCATTCTTGAAAGAATATTGTTAAAAATGACTGCAATATGTGAATATTGGTTTGTTAATGTTAGTTTTTTATATTTCTGACAGTGCATCTGATGTGTCAACATAATACAAGAATAGACTGTACAATCTTATGGGTAGTTGAAGCTATGAAATTTTTAGTATTTCACTTTTTGTACATGGGTTACATGAACTAAATTCATGTATATACACACTTTCCTTTGCATAAAATCATGTATATTTTTCTTTGATATAAAAATAATGGGACAGACTCAATAATATACTTTGATATGCTTCTAATAGTTATGATTTGATTTCCTTGATCTGATGATGGGTATAGTTTGCTCATATGGTATTCAGTTATGATTTTCACATTGATGATTATCTGATTTATGGAGATTCTTTGATGAATTATTTGATGTGGTAATACTTGAAAATGAATAGGTAGCATAGGTTCAGGGGGAGCATTAGCCTTATTTCTAATGATGCATTGTTGGCATTATGTTTGATACTTGTGATTATCATGTAGTAGTTCAAATGATTTTATACTGTTGTCATTATACATGGATTTATTATGATGAGATTATGGATGGGCTCTTACCATATTTTGTAGAATATTATCTTTATCTGCACACATGGAGTTGATGCCTGACTAATGATTCATATATGAGGAAAGAACATGCAGATCTTGTTGTTGATGACTACTATTGTGAATGATGTCTATTGTTACATCGTGATTATGAAAATGGAATAAATATAAAACATGAAGACCTTTGTGATAAGAGATCACAGGGATGATTGGTTAATACATATTGATTATTGATGAAGTGGTTCTTTTATGATAACCCTTCATGCATATTGGGGAAAGAATATGATGTTGTTGCAAGGATCACGAAGACATGGTTATTGAAGGCTTATGCTACAATTGTTGGATGATACTTGGAGACATGGCTACATTTTATTTTCTTACTGATTGGTTCTCACATATGTTTCCGATGCATGTCTATGGTGTGTACTCATGCTATATGATATGATTCTTCACCGCTCTATCTTATTTCATGATGATATAATTGGTTTCCACATATGTTTCCTTGATGAACATGGTCTGGGGATATTCTTACAAAGGGAAAAAGGAAAGTTGTCTTTGATGAAGTCAAGAGATTCAGTGGATAACTGATCTCTACAAAAATATATTATGATGTTGATATTGTATACTTAGTCACAGGTTGATGATATTAAAATTTACCCATGCTATTGTTGAAACATACTTATAGTGTAGATCTTATTCGAAATATGATGGTTATAGATCATGGTCTTGATATATCACTATCATACGTCTTTTAGTATTGGTTATAAATGTCATATCTATCATTTGATGTCAAGGTCATGTAAATACCAATGATGTAATCCTTGATATATTTTGTCATGTATGGAATTTTGATGTCATGTCAAAAATGTAATCCCACTTAGTTGGGTGGTTGTGTCAAATATGTAATCCCACTTGGTTGGGTGGTCGAGTAAAATATGTAACCCCACTTAATTGGGTGATTAATGTAAGTATGAGTCCTTGGTGATAGGAAAGGTCATACTCCGTTGAATTAGAAATTCATGTACTTCATCGAAAATCTTTCTGAAGATTCAACATGTGCTCAGGGGGAGCCTGGTTAGTATAGTGAAAATCATATCTACATAGCTCTTGTATCTAAAGGAAAGAGAAACCTTGTTTTAGCATTAGTCCACCCTTTTCCCTTGAAGTCAAAGGGAGAGAGTAACACTTGGTGTTTGAATAATGCTTATATTGATGTGTCAAACATGTATCTATAGGTTGTGGTGATCAAACACCAACATGGTTTCCATCAAGTCCAAAGGGGGAGATTTTTGGCATTATGATGCTTGTGTCATCCTTGATGGCAACCCACTTGTAAAAGAGTGCACAAATCAGTTCACAAGTGACAGAATGATGGAAAAAAATGACAGAATGATGAAGCAAAGGTTTCAGGTCATAGGAATTATGAAAGTAAGAAATATACACAGGTTTGATGAAGTGAAGTCGCGTATACAAAGAAATATACACAGGTTTGATGAAGAGAAGTCATATATACAAAGGTTCAGTGAAGAGAATTCGTGTACATACGTGGGTATGAAGAAGCAAAGTTACGTACACGATGGCACACTATTTTATTAATACCAAGGGTCTTTACCATGGTATTAGTCCACAATATTGAGCGTAGTGATGACTATTTGATCTTGTTTGATCCCGTCAAAGATTAATACTGACACTAGTGTGGTTTTGGCTCATGGTATTGGCTAAGGCTCAAACTATATAAGGAGGTGAAGATCAAAGTGTTAGGTGTGCATGAGTGAGGGTAATGAATGAATACTTCAATATGAAGTATATTTGTATGGTATGGACTATAGTTGATTGATATATCTGAAATAATGATGCACCCTTGAATACAATGATGGATGAGGATCTTTAGACCTGAAATGAATATGTATTTGCATGATCTATTTATGGATTGTTTATATTTTTGGTTTGGCGCATGTTGTTGGGAAAAATACTGAGAGGGGGGGGGGGTGAATCAGTATTTAGGGCTGACTGAAAACTTTTTACTTTTTCTTTCTCTAAAACCCATATGCTACTTTACTGAAGCCAACTCGCGTATACACGCGGATATCCTTAATAAAAATTGCGTATTACTAGAGATCTCATTATGAAGATAATTATTTACTTAGATCATTGCATCATTCATTCATTAGATGTTTAGTAAGCAGTAAAATTGTGTAGTAAGAACATAATAAATCATCACACATAAGCAACACACATGAACACCAGGATTTAAGGTGGAAACCCAATTCGGGAGAAAAACACCACTGCTGTCGTATCTGTCTTCAATATTTATTATAAAGAAAACTTCTTACAACCATGTACTAGCGCAGACTCATACCAGCACATAGGCACCCACCTACAGAAGGCTACAACCTTCTCTCATTTACTAGCCTCTCCTGGAAGGGAGCTACAACCCCCTGCTCTCGTTTACTAGCCTCTCCTGGAAGGGAGCTACTACCCCCTGCTCTCGTTTACCAGCTACCACTGGAAGGGAGCTACTACCCCCTCACTGAAGGCTTAGACCCTCAGCACTACTGCAGACCACGTTTCATCAATTTTCATACTGGATCAAATAGCTTCAACACAACCCTTCACTAATCATCAACAAACATACTTTGCCCAATACTTCAAATAGAACAGTGAGACCACTGTAACCAGAATATCAGAAATAACCCAGACTTCAGAATAGATATGCATATGTAAACTTAACCCGGAACATTTATTGAATCAAATATCATATGCTACTTCTCTTTACTGAAACCGCATGTATACGCGCTTCCCTACTTACCAACCTACGTATGCCTCTATGCATAACATGGAATGCATACGCTACTTCTATTTACTGAAGACACGTGTATACGCGCTTCTCTTCGTATCAACCTGCGTATAATTCTGACAACACTGAATTTGCAGAATGTGATCAAACTCAGATTCAGATCTGAAATCAGATTTCTGTTCATACAATCTATCAACCATGCAGAACTGTTTAGACAGTCATTCTTCCTTCATTGAATCATCAACCAACAACTTGATCTTTAATCATAATTAGCAGCACAATCAACATTCAAACAACCCAGATCTATATGAATACCTCCTTGACAGACAGCAGTAAAACAACATAACAGATCAGACATTTCATTCCACGCACTTCAGCAAAACCCTAGATTCCATACGCACTTCTACTTCACTGAACCTGCGTATATAGGCAGTTTCACAGAGACAAACCTGCGTATACTTCAGTGCATTTTATTCTTTAGAAACCCTGACTACCATACGCGCTTTTGTTTAAACGGACCCGCATATATGTGCGCTTTTACTAAGACAAACTAGCGTATAGATCTATAAAATATAAACTTTGCAGAACAGTCCAGATCTATAAACTTACCCAGATTTCTTCAATTTCTTTATCAGACTTGCGCCAGGTCTTCATCATTTTTCCAGATCATCCTAGAGATTCATCATTTCTAGATCTAGAGATCTTGAACCTTCAACATATCCATAGGTGCATCATAGATTCAGATCTATCAATTAAGAACAAAGTTCAACCATGCAGATATACTTCAGAGTAAAGTATTCATTAAAACCCAGACATATGCATACCTTGCACTATTATTCTCTTCTCCTTATATAGGTTTAGCCTTTATCAATACCATGAGTCAAAACCACTCAACCTCTAATGGTATTCCTGGACAGAATCAAATAGATAATCCAGCGCTCAATACTATGGGCCAATACCATGGTTATGTCCCCTGGTTTTATAAGTTTAGAGCGCAAATAGGCATACGCTACTTGTCACGTACATTTCCGCGTACATACGCTACTTCTCCTTTACAAACCAGCGTATGCTTTGTGACATATCATATTTATCATCTCTCTGGCACTTACTGAAATTTATTTCTCTGCTACTTCTGAGCTGTTTGTAGATACATCAGATTTACATCATTAAAAAACTCATCAAGTCATTTTCCATTAAGGAGAACTTCATCAAGTAGGTTGCCATCAAGGACAACACATTGCATCATATTGCCAACAATCTCCCCCTTTGGACTTGATGACAACCAAAACAGATAGATACAAAACACCATGATATTCTCCCCCTTTGACATCAAGGGTAAAGGGCGGATCAAAACCAAAACAAGGTTTTTCTTCTCATGTAGAAAGAAGAGCTTTGTAGATCTAATGTGCACTGAAGTTACCATGCTCCCCCTGAGTTCATGCTGAATCTGCAAACATTTATATATATATATATATATATATATATATTCAATGAAGTACATGACTCTATGACCTTTCCTATCACCAGGGACTCATACTTACATCAATGATCCTACCAAGTGGATTTACACATTTTGACTCAACTACCCAACCAAGTGGGTTTACAAATTTGATTAAGTCCTTTCATGACTGAAAAATACAATTTTACATCATAGGTCTCAAAATGACCTTTTCATCAAATTACAACAATGACATTTTGTAACAAATACCAAAAAGACCTCAAGAGAGAGATCATATTTTGGAACCATCATAATGCCAACAATGCATTATTCTCAACAAGGCTAATGCTCCCCCTAAACCTGTATACTTGTTCTTGAGCCATTTCACTCCTTCATCTCCCCCTTAGCTTGTGCATCCTGAACACTTTCAACAACAAATCATCAAGGCATCCTCATCAAGTATCAGAGAATGAAACAGAAATATGAGAGCTGAAACATCACCAGAGATACCCAGCAGCACCATAGCTATGCTGAAGAATGCTGACCCAAAAAAATTTGTCAGCAACCGCACATACACAGTTTTCTCTGTATAAACTCACGTATATACGCAACTGTCTTTCATGAAATCCGCGTATTTGATTAAATCTTCTGCATTTAAGCAGATCTGATCTTCTGCATGGAAGAGACTACTCCCAGCTTCTGTCTGAGATATTCGAACGCTTCCCTGGGTAGAGGTTTGGTAAATATATCAGAAACTTGTTCTTTGGAGGGAACATACTCCAACTTCACCTTTTGTTCAAGCACTTGTTCACGTAAGAAATGATACTTGATGGGAATGTGCTTAGTCTTGGAATGCATAACAGGATTCTTTGAGATATTGATGGCACTTGTATTATCACACATAATGGAAATAGGAGGTGAACATTTGATTTGGAAATTTTGTAAGGTTTGCATCATCCAAATAAGTTGAGTGCAACATGATGTGGCAGCCACATTCTCTACTTCTGTTGTAGATAAGGCAATAGAGCTTTGCTTCTTGCTGAACCAAGATACTAACCGGGGCCCCATATAGAATGCACCACCACTAGTGCTTTTCCGATCATCAACACTTCCAGCCCAATCTGCATCGGTGTATGCATGAAGAGTAAGATCAGCATTCTTTGGATACCATAGTCCAAAGTCTTGAGTTCCTTGTAGATATTTGAATATTCTTTTCACAGCCTGAAGGTGAGACTCTTTTGGATTAACTTGGAATCTTCCAACAATCCCAACTACATGCATGATGTCTGGTCTTGTCCCAGTGAGATAAAGTAGGCTTCCTATCATAGATCTGTATTTTGGTTGATTCACCATGGGGGAATCGTCATTCGAACTGAGATTACATCCAGTTATCATTGGTGTACTTACATGTTTGCAATCTTCCATGCCATACTTCTTCAAGATTTGCTTAAGGTATTTTGCTTGTGATAAGAATATGCCATTTGTTGCTTGTTGCACTTGCAAGCCAAGAAAGAATGTTAGTTTCCCAAGTAAAGAAATTTCAAATTCTTGCTGCATATCAGAAGCAAATTTCTGACTCATAGACTCTTCATTACTTCCAAAAATGATATCATCAACATATACAACCACAATCAATAGTTTTTCATTTTCAGTTTTTGTGTATAAGTTGCTATCAATGAGATTATGAAAATCCTTGTTGATGAAGATATTGTCAAGACGATAATATCACCCTTGGAGCTTGTTTGAGACCATATAGGCCTTTTTTTAAGTCTACAAACAAGTTTTTCATCATTTCCCAAAATGAATCCTTCTGGTTGTTCTATATAAACTTGTTCTTCTAGATCACCATTGAGAAACGTAGATTTAACATCCATTTGATAAACTTTGATTTGTTGGAAGCTTGAAAAAGCAAGAAACATTCTTATGGCTTCAAGTCTAGCTACAAGAGAAAAAGTTTCTTCAAATTCTATACCTTCTTGTTAAGCATACCCCTTGCAGACAAGTCTAGGTTTATTTCTTATAACCTCCCCATTCTGATTTAACTTGTTTCTGAATATCCATTTAGTTCCAATGACATTTTTGTCTTGAGGTCTTGGTACTAATTCCCAAGTGTGATTCTTTTCAATTTGATCAAGCTCTTCATTCATGGCATGAATCCAACATTCATCTTTGCTAGATTGATTGACATTGTGTGGCTCAATAGTGGATAGAAATGCCAGATAGCTAGAAGATCCCACAAGAGTCCTTCTTGTTTTTACACCTGATCCCTTATCTCCCAAAATTTGAGATTTTGGATGATTCTTTTGAACATATCTAGATGGAGCTTTTTTAGATAAATCATCTTCAGGTTCTTCATTGGGTTCACTGTCTATATCATTGCTAATTGATGTAGAAGGATATATATCACCATCGTCTTCATTTGATGTTTGATTTTCTTCTTTTGGGGCTACAGGAGACTCATCAATAACAACATCAATACATTCAAAAATCTTTCGAAGTCTTTTATTGTAACATTTATATGCTCTACTCCTAGAGGAGTAACCAAGAAGTATTCCTTCATACATTGGATTGAACTTGCTGATTTTTCATCATTATTTTTGATAAAACATTTGCTTCCAAAAACTCCTAAAATGCTTCACGGTGGGAGGATTACCATACCGGGGATTCATATGGAGTTTTATCACTATTTACTCGAACATGTGCCTTGTTAAGAATATTTACCGCTATATGTCTTGCTTCTCCCAAAAAGTGTCATGTGTTCGGAATCATCAAGCATAGCTCTATCCATTTGTTGAGCTAATTTCTATTGTTCAACTGCACTCGCCATTTTTTTGTGAGTGCCAGCTACGGCTTGTCTTTTTAATACCATGTTGTTCCTAAATTCAAGGAATTCATTTGAAGCATATTCTCCTCTATATTAGATCTAAGACATAGTTTTCAGATCTAATTCATTTTCTTTCAGTGTCTTTGAGGTCTGAAATTTCTCCAATGTCATCTTTGTGTTTAAGCAATCCAAATCCAACACATTCTAGAGAAATCATCAATAAACAAGATATAGTATTGTTCACCACGTGGTGACTTTTTCCTCATAGGTCCACATATGTCAGTATGAATAAGTTCAAGAGGCTTTCTTGATGATCCTTCCTTGGCATTAAACTGTACTCTAGTTTGTTTACCAAATTGGCAAGACTTGCATATGATATTTTCGGGTAGAGTAATATTGGGAAGATCACGGACAGCTTTAATTCTGCTTGATTTGTTGATCTGAGAGAAGCTCAGATGTCCTAACCTTCTATGCCATAGCTAGTTTTCTGAAGATTTACTCAAGTAGCATTGTTCTTTGCAGTTATTCAATACATACAGGTTGCTTGGAGTTCTTTTTCCTTTGATAATTGTTTTACCTATATCAAGATCACGTACCACACATTCTTTTGAACTAAAGACAACTTCAGTTCCTTGATCACACATTTGACATACACTTAGCAGGTTATGCCTTAGTCCATCCACATACGTGACATCATTAGCTTTCACCTTCTCCTTTAGAAACACAGACCCTTTTCCCTTAATTACCGCAGGAGTATCATTTCCAAATGTAACCTTATTTTCCTTTTCTAGAGCACTATATGCAAGAAGTTTGTTTTTGTCACATGTCATGTGTCTTGAGCATCCACTATCAATGTACCATTGATTTTATTCACCTTCTGCAAATAATGCTATGCCACAATTTTCAACCTGTAATTCCTTCTTTTTCCATACTTTGGAGCTTGGAGGAAGATGCTCTTTTGGCTGAACTTTTCTCCTGCATTTAGATTCTTCATGGCCAAAGTTATTGCAATAAGCACATTCAACTTCATTTTGAAGAGGAGAAAAGTTGTTATAAGTATTCTTCTTCGTTCTAATATCAATTCTTTTCTTTCTTACTTCTCTTGTCATGATGGTTTTATATGCAACACATTGAACAGCTTTATGACCAAAATTGTGACATGAGAAACATTGTCCATTGAAGAAGAAATTTCTGCGATCATAAAATCTTCTACTTGAATTTACCTGTTGATTGGTGTTTCTTTGAAAGATATTCCAGTTATTGTTCTTTGAATTTAGATGATCATTCTTTACCTGTAAATATTCTTTATTCCCTTGCTGAGTGGCAGAATGTTGTAAACCAGCTATAGCTGCTTTTAGATAATTGGGTGCTGAAGCCTGAGAAGATTCTCCGATATATCCAAGACCTATCTTTATAAGAGGAGAACGTTGCACCTTGATAATCTCATCTAAGGTTTCAGATCCTTTAGCAAATCTAAGATTCAGAGTCTTTGTTTTCTCAAGTTCTTTTCTTAGACTTACCACTTCACATTCTAATTTCTAATTGTGTTTCTTCTCTTCTTCAATCTGATTTTTCAAAGTCTCTATGATTATTTTTCTTTCTTCTAAGCATATTTTGAGTTGATTGTTTTCATCAAGAAAATTGTTGTCCTCTAGAGCATCCATAAAATTATCTTTTTCTTCTCTAGAATCGTTTTCAAATCCCATGAGAAGTCTAAGATCTTTTTCACATTCTTCCTCACTATCAGATAACCCATCATTGTCTTCATGAGTATAGTAACTTTTTCTAGTGCTAGACCGGTTCTTATTTCTTCTTGCTACTTTCTTCCCTTTTGCATGTGTTTTTTTATGAGGACACTTAGCAGCATAATTACCAACTCTTCCATAGTCAAAAACATTTGAAAGGAAGCTTACCTCTGAACCGTCCTGTGCCAAGTTGAAGTTTCTTTACAAAATTTACCTCATCTTCTTCTGAGATATATCCTGATTCTTCTGCTTCTTGTACTTCTTTCCCTTTTGTAGAAGCTCTAAAGACGACTTCTTTGACTTCAGATGGTCCTCCTCTTCTCATTTCATATGCAGTTAGTATGCCATGAAGTTGCACCATAGTAATATTTTGAAGATCCTGTTTTTCTTTAAGAGCATAAACTTTTGACTCAAATTTTTCCGTTAGTGATCTTAAAATTTTCTCAACCAAAGTAGACCAAAGTAGATTCAGTTATTGTTTCTCCCAGATTTCTCATACGATTTACAACATCATCAAGACGTAAAAATAAACTGGCAATACTCTCATCACTATGCATCTTTAAATTTTCATATTCAATTCTGAGAGTTTGGAGTTTTGCACTTTTTACCTTTGCATCACCTTCATTACTTAGAATGATTTTGTCCCATATTTCCTTTGTTGTATTCAGCTGCATGACTTTGACAAATTTTGATTCAGTTAGACTTCCCGTTAGAGCATTGACCGCCTTTGCATTTGTTTCATAATTCTTATTTTCCGTCGGATCTGTTGGTACTGCGGCTGGATATTGATATCCTCTTTCAACAATGGCCCATACATCTGCTCCCAGAGACTGAAGATAGGATCTCATCCTTGTTTTCCAGAATATTAAATTGTTTTTGTTAAAGAGTGGAGGCCTGATAGATGCTGTTCCATCTTGATTGCTCATCTTGCTTGATCTTCCTTCTAGTGGCTAAGCCTTTTCAGAAGGACCTGCTCTGATACCAATTGTTGGGAAAAATACTGAGAGGGGGGGGGGGGGGTGAATCAGTATTTAGGGCTGACTGAAATATTTTTCATTTTTCTTTCTCTAAAACCCATACGCTACTTTACTGAAGCCAACTCGCGTATACGCGCGGATATCCTTAATAAAACTTGCGTATTACCAGAGATCTCATTATGCCGATAGTTATTTACTTAGATCATTGCATAATTCATTCATTAGATGTTTAGTAAAACGTTAACAATGCATTAAGAATAAAATAAATCATCACATAAGAAACATACAACGAAACACCGGGATTTAAGGTGGAAACCCAATTGGGGGAGAAAACCACTGCCTTATTGTGTCTTGTCTTCAATATTTATTATAAAGAAAACTTCTTACAACCATGTACGGGGCAGACTCATACATGCACGTGGGCATCCACACAGCAGAAGGCTACTTCTGTTTACAGCCTCCTCACAGGAGGAGAACTCGACCCCCTGCTCTCGTTTACCAGCCTCTCCTGGAAGGGAGCTACTACCCCCTGCTCTCGTTTACCAGCTACCACTGGAAGGGAGCTACTACCCCCTCACTGAAGGCTTAGACCCTCAACACTACTGCAGACCACGTTTCATCAATTTTCATACTGGATCAAACAGCTTCATCACAACCCTTCACTAATCATCAACAAACATACTTTGCCCAATAATTCAAACAGAACAGTGAGACCACTATAACCAGAATATCAGAAATAACCCAGACTTCAAAATAGATATGCAGATGTAAACTTAACCCTGAACATTTATTGAATCAAATATCATACGCTACTTCTCTTTACTGAAACCGCATGTATACACGCTTCCCTGCTTACCAACATGCGTATGCCTCTATGCATAACATGGAATGCATACACTACTTCTATTTACTGAAGACGCATGTATACGCGCTTCTCTTTGTATCAACCTGCGTATACTTCTGAGAACACTGAATTTTCAGAATGTGATCAAACTTAGATTCAGATCTGAAATCAGATTTCTGTTCATAAAATATATCAACCATGCAGAACTATTTAGACAGTCATTCTTCCTTCATTGAATCATCAACCAACAACTTGATCTTTAATCATAATTAGCAGCACAATCAACATTCAAACAACTCATATCTGTATGAATACCTCCTTGACAGACAACAGTAAAATAGCATAACAGATCAGACATTTCATTCCACACACTTCAGCAAAACCCTAGATTCCATACATGCTTTTACTTCACTGGACCTGCATATATATGCACTTTTACAGAGACAAACCTACATATACTTCAGTGCATTTTATTCTTTAGAAACCATGACTGCCATACGTGCTTTTCTTTAAGCGGACCCGCGTATATACGTGCTTTTACTAAGACAAAATAGCATATAGATCTATAAAAGATAAACTTTGCAGAATAGTCCAGATCTATAAACTTACCTAGATTTCTTCAATTTCTTTATTAGACTTGCGCCAGGTCTTAATCATTTCTTTTCCAGATCATCCTAGAGATTCATCATTTCTAGATCTAGAGATCTTGAACCTTCATCATATCCATAGGTGCATCATAGATTCAGATCTATCAATTAAGAACAGAGTTCAACCATGCAGATATACTTCAAAGTGAAGTATTCATTAAAACCCAGACATATGCAGACCTTGCACTATTATTCTCTTCTCCTTATATAGGTTTAGCCTTTATCAATACCATGAGTCAAAACCACTCAACCTCCGATGGTATTCTTGGACGGGATCAAATAGATAATCCAGCTCTCAATACTATGGGCCAATACCATGGTTATGTCCCCTGGTTTTATAAATTTAGAGCACAAATAGGCATACGCTACTTGTCACGTACATTTCCATGTACATACGCTACTTCTCCTTTACAAACCCACATATTCTTTTTGACATATCATATTTATCATCTCTCTGGCACTTACTGAAATTTCATTCTCTGCTACTTCTGAGTTGTTTGTAGATAAATCAGATTTACATCATTAATAAACTCATCAAGTCAGTTTCCATCAAGGACAACTTCATCAAGTAGGTTGCCATCAAGGACAACACATTGCATCATATTGCCAACACATGTTTGTTGCAGTGAAGGGTATGATCTAAGTAAGTTTTAATTTTACATATTTTTACGTGGTTTCGACACAAGGAAGGTGCATATACATGCGGGTTTTGTTCTGCAAGTTAGTGTCTAACAGTCACAGTGATCAAAATATACTCTTTTCACTGTAGTTAGAGTCTTATGGTCAAATTTTTATATTTCCAAATAAAATTTTACATCTCTCTTGGTTGTCAAATGGTCAAGTTATTATTTAAGTGTAATGTTTCTCTCATTTCATGGTCATCAAGGTCAATTCATAATCAATTTCATGAGTGATTTAGTCACCATAGCTCATTTTTCCTTTATTAAGTGTCATTATTTATAATATTAAAAGGAAGAGTCATGGTGTCATAATGTTGATCATGAGAGTGTCACGAGTGTCATCATATTTCCATTTGGAGTTATGTCATCATCATCCAAAACTAGTAAGTTTTCATGAGAATTAGCACTTAGGGAATAAAGTGTTTTAAAGAGAATAATAGGTACAACTAAGTCACATTGGAGATGTAACCTTCCTATTAAAGAAATTATGTTGCCATAAAAATCACATTATAAATTCATTTGGTCAAAATTACATGATGTCACTCCATTATCAAGCCAAAATCAAGTTTTTTTTAAGTTATAAAGGGACATCAAAGCATTTCAAAACTTCATTCTGTCCTTCCACAAGCCACAAGAAGACCCTCCATCAACAAGTAAAACATGTGCTTTAAAATTAAAGGATAAAGGTAAGGCCATTATTGATGTTAATCAACTGGAAGAAAAGAACATTCAAACTCATCCCAAGAGACCTAAGGCAAGAGCAATGGCTAGGAAGGAATATAATGCAGAAGCTTCATCTCCTCCTCAAGCTCAAGATACTATATTTGACTCCCTAAGTGCAGATATTGAGAAAAACAAGGAGTATTGGATTGAAAGAGTGAATGTAAGTTTGGAGAAACTGCTGGAAAAAGAAAACGGGGATAACACCATGTAAAGAAATATGGCAAGACACTATTATGCTAGGCACATGATTTGCAAGGTTAGGGTGAAAAACATGAAGAAGAAACTCAAAAGAACCATAAGGAGACTCAAAATGAAGAAAATACTAGACCTATTGGTTGATGCATCACTATCGGTATGACGGAAAATCAGAAATCAAAGAAGAGGAGAATTTTTTTTGAAATTTTTAAGTTTTTGTGCACACAGTGAAAAAGCATCCTACAGAAACACAACAACTAGTTGTTGTGCTTTTTCTTAGAGGGTCCAAATCCAAAGATTCAAGTATGGTTGGATAGATAATGACATAAGGACGTCACAAAATCACTTTTGGATTATTTTAAAGTCATAATTTTAAAGAAAATGATTAAACAATGCCTTTTTTTACACCTTTCTGCCACCTTTTCAGAAATTCGTTGTGTTTCTGGACACTTGTTTTTGAAATAAATTTTGAGGGGACTAAATGATGATTCTAGATGACTTCAGGGTCCCAAGGCATAATAGACATCCTAATATTTCTTCATCAACCTTTAGCATCATTCATAACCTCTTCCAAGTCATCTAAAAATTAAGTCAAAATTGTTGTGTTTTTGCTAAAGGAAATTTGTTACATCTCTGTGTTTGGAGGTTTTTCACTACACGTGGAGGAAAAAGGTAAAAATTGGTCGAAGTAATATTTAACTCATGAGTTATCTAATGATTAATAGGCTTATTAATGATCATCATTGTAAAGAATCTTATGATTAATGCCTTAAGAGTTAAGCTCAATTAGTTGGCTAAAAAAGGGGAAAGTTGTTTCTAACGTCCCTATGATTAGGAAATGAGTCATTAGGTTCATTAATTAGTTTCTATGGATCATGATTTGACCCCTTAGAGGTGTAATATTGTTTTTCTTCTATATTTACTCAGAAACAAGTTAAAGAGAAGGTTGGATATTTGAAGTTCACACTTTTTGGAATTGTTGTACTGGACTCTTTGCAGAAATAATATACAGGCAGGTATAGCTATTTTTATGGGATTATTTTGATGTGGTTAGTGACAATGTTTTCTCCATTTTTCCTTATGCATCTGATGATTAAGTTGTTCTAGCAGCCATATATGTTCTTCTTGTGTTAATATCATAATTTTTAAATAGGATACATTGCCTCATATGCTCTGTTTTATCTGAGATTTTCATATAATTGTTTTATCTTCTAAATAAATAAATTCCTATATGTATGCTCATTTTTCTCCTACATTGTTTCCTCCTCGCCAAACTACAATGAAAAATTCAATTTGTGTCACTAGTTACATCTATCTTGCCTCATTATATGACTGTAGTTGATCCTTTGGAACACTTGGCCTAGTTTGTAATATTCCTAATTAGCCCAAGCTAATAGGAATATACTATTTTGTTTCATTTTCTTGTTGAAAGAATGATATTTTAAAGGAGGATAAATTAAACTCATAAAACAGAAAAATAAATCAATTCCCATGTGAACAAGGCTAAATCTAGGTTGCCTTAGCAAAACACCCTTATGTGTTAAATGAATTAAGTCATTTGACTAGGTAAACTGGACCAAATAAACAACGTTGTCTAGATACATTGAACCACCTAGATGCACAACACAGTTTTATTTGGAGGCTAATCATGTGAATGCAGCTAAATCATTGAGATGGTTTAGGGTTTGGCAAGGATTCCATCTTATTTAAGGAGGAGGAGGACAACATGAGAATGTTGTTGAGGATATTATTTCTGAAGGATTTGTCTGCTTAGACACTTCTCATTCTATGGTTGTTTAGGTGAGAATATTTTTGTTTAGCACTAGGGTGTTCCTGATCAGGAATCCCACCTCCTTCCTTGAGAGGCCTCTTGGAGGATTCTTGCATTTCTGGACCACTATCAGGCATTTGGCGAATCTCTTCTTCCAAATACAACACAGATCCTATTGAGGGTTTGGTTGTCTTTGTAAGCTGCAGCAAGTGGAGGTTAGATTTATTCAGATCTAAGCCATTCTAGTGCCTCTTTTGACTGGGATAATCTTTTATCCCATTGGCAAGAGAGTATTGGATGAGGAGAGCTCATTTTCAGATATTGACTTGAGGCCACATCATGCTATAGAGCCTACAATGTATTCCATCTTCCATAACTACGTTATTTGCAAGGAGAAAGTTGCAGGGTCTTTTGGCACTTCAAGGAGGAGAGATCTCTAGTGTTGGGAATTTGCCCTTCACTGTGGTGATCCGTGGATTACAGATCTAATCCATGTTCCATTCAGATCTGATCTAAATAATGATGTATTTGCTTTATAAATTATGAATCATTATGCAAATCAACTGCATTAGATCTCAGATCTAATCCATGTACTACATTTTCTGCTGAAAGCCCCAAGGGGCTTTTGAAGAAGAGACTCTATAGTGTACAGATATATAATAGATCTATATTTTTGTACACAGATCTGCTCTAGTTGTGAAGTGTAACTTAAAACTCATTTCAGTTAATAAAATAATGATGTCAAGCTTGTACAATCATATCATATTGTTGCAGCCTCTTATTTTGAGCATTCCTTCATGTAAAGTTTCATACTTTCTGTTCTATGATGTATGGGCTTCAATATAATCTTGATATAATGATGTAAATTACATGATTGAGCCTACATATTTTCCTCCTACATATATTTGGCTGAATTTCATTATTTTCTAAGCATTTTTGTCACATAGTGTTGCAGTCCCTTCTTTGGGCAGTTTTCAAGCCTTACTGGGAGTGAGAGATCTGTTTAACACGCCTAGTTTGATTTTTTTCTGATATCCTCTTGGATTTGGGTCTTAGATTATTATATATAAGGGATCCAAGGGCTGATTTCCAGTGTTGTAGCATACATTCCTAAAAAATTCATTTTTCAGGCATGCCTTGCTAGCAGTCCCAATTTGGGGATGTTACAGTGGTATCGGAGCAACTATCTTGGCACAGGCTGTTTTTTTCTTATTGAAGAGCAAGTATGTATTTTAATGGAAAGAAAAGAGTGATGAAGAAGTGTAGTTACATTTAAGACGCAGAAGACAAGGGTCCAAACCCTTCATCTTGAAGATTGAAAGGGAAAGAGTTTTCAAAAACTCTGTTCCAAACTATGCATGAGCTGAAGAATGAAATGAGGGGAATGAGGAATGAAAGACTAGCAGATATCTTGGAGATGTTTGCATAGGTTTTCACATGAAGGAAGCCCCACTAATTCATATGATGTGTGTGAGTATTCAACCACACAATCTGATCTGCAACGTTGTAGCATGCCTACATTCCTTGCAAGAGAAGAAGAAGAAGGAAAGACACCAAAAGAGGAGTGTTATAGGTCAATTTGGGAACCATTCCCAATGACCTGGTTAACTAGACATCATCTCCAAGACTAATGATAAAGGGTCTATCATTCCCTATCATTTCAGTTGCTACATGCCCTAAGATAAGAAATAAGATAAATTAAGCAAGACTTTCATCAAGCAAAGGTTTACATGGTTTAAAGATTATTATATAACATATGAGAGCTCACCAACACAAGCTCTAAGGGGCCTAAGTGCATTGCATATGAAAGTAGCCCCATCCAAGGCTGCTTTGCAAAGCACTGTTGAGATTCAACAAGATGATGAGCTTCGTGAAAAGAGTCGCCTTCACTAAGTGGGCTCGCAGGCTATTTTTGGCGCAAGTCTATTTTTAGACATGGTGATCATATTTTAGAAGTTGCAGGGTGATATTTGTGGATGGTTGACCAAGTTGGAAAAATATATGAATTTCTATTTTTAGAATATTGGGCGAAGTCTCTTTATAGATCGTTAATCTAAAAATAGATGCATGTCGATTATTATTAGCTCTTAATAATAATCAGACTCTAAACAACAAATTATTCTCTTGGAGCACTTTGTTTCAGTCACAGATGTGGCACATCATTGGACTGAGGAAATTACGCAATTCCCAAGGGTTTACTGGAGTTCATGCATGGAGGATTCAGTTAGAACTCAAGTGGTAGAGTTATGACAGAGTTGGAAGAGTAGTTTATGGAGTTGTATTCAGTTTAACTCAGTTAGACTCAGTTGAGCTAGTTGTATCTAGTCTAACTGAATGATACACTAGTGAGAGTGGAGTGACTTAATTAGGTAATCAGTTCAAAAATAATAACTCATTAATCAACTGAACAATACAATAGTTAACTATAGTGCATGTTAGTTCCAATGGAGACCCAGTGGAGAGATAGGTGAAAGGGCAAGATGGACTATCTGTTGTGACTATAGTGATGCATTGATTGCATCACACACACATTGGAGTTTCCAATGAGGATTTCACAGTCAAGGAAAGAGTAATTCAAATTCATTCAAAGCTATTCTTCAGCAGGGATTGCGTAGTGGAGGCAGGCTAGCAGGGGACAAAGATCGGTGCATGGATTTGCAGATTTTTCCTGATTAGTGTATGACAATTGTATTGTACTAAGAGCTTGATGTACTAAGCTTTGTATGAGATTGTCATATGATCTCCATGATACATAATATGTGATATTTGGGGTTTTCAGCTTCAGGATTTCCCATTAAAAAACTGTGTTATGTGTGATTGTTTTTATTTATTCTTTGCATGTATGTGCAATTAATTTTCCACAAAAGATTAACAGTGGAATGATTCAGTATTTTGCAAGAAGTTAAATATTGTGAGAACAGGTGAATCTAGGAAATATGCATGCTTAGTGCATATAATTTCTACATGGTATCAGAGTGTTGTTAATTCTTGAAGATTGCAATTGTGAAGTATTGGTGTGTTTGTGCAGGTGGACAATTCGAATTTGCTATAGAAGATTCTTGGTGCAGAAGTTGAGTATACATTGAAATGGCTTTCAATGGGTTGAGATTGGAGTATGCCCTTGATGGGAGCTCAAATCACATATCCTGGAAGGACCAGATGGAGGCAGTGCTAGAGGATAATGGACTGAAGGAGTTCATCGATAGCGATGTTCCTAAGCCGGGATCCAACAATGCTACATTACTTGATGCATGACAAAAGAAGACAACAAAGACGAGAAGAATTCTATTGGAAGGTGTGAAGGAACATATTGTGTCCAACCTTCATGGGAAATCCACTCCATTCTTAATGTGGAAGGCTTTGAAAAAATTGTTCCAAAGCAGAAGTGACCAAAGGAAGTTGGTGCTTAAAGACAAGCTCAGAAAAATAAAAATGGAGAAGGGTGACAATATTCCAAAATACCTCACGAAGTTTTTCCACTACAAGGATGAACTGGGAAGTGTGGGGGTTACTATTGATGATGAAGACTTGGTGAGCTTGGCTCTCCTTGGGCTTCCGAAGAGTTAGCATAGCTACGAAGACTTTGTCAATGGACAGGAGAAACTACCGGGATGGGAGCGACTTTGGTCGGATCTTGTGCAGGAGGAGATAAGGCAGGGTACTAGGGATGGATATTCATCTAAGAACGAATATGAAGAGAATTTCTCTTTGGATACCAAAGAAAGGAAAGGGAAAGGTAAGAAACATCCCTCAAAATCTAATGCTAAAGGAAAGAATCAGGATTTTTCCAAAGTGAAGTGTTTTCACTGTCACGAACATGGGCATTTCACCACTAATTGTCCACAGAAGAAGAAGAACAAGAAGGCTACTAGAGTTGCAGCTGGAGAGTCCTTAGCCTTGCAATTTTAAATTGATTTATCTTTTATCACATGCTTGGTTTCAAGCTATATGGGATCGGTGTGGTATCTTGATAGTGGTGTGTCTTTCCATATGACGGGAGACAAAGAGTTGTTTAGTGACTTGGAGGAGAAGGACCTCTAGATGCATATAGAGATGAGCGACGATGGTTGGTACAGTGCGACTGGCATTGGGACCAATACCTTTGAGAGGGAGTTCAGTAATCCATTCGTGTTGAATAATGTTATGCATGTTCCAGGTCTGAAGAAGAACTTGGTCTCGGTTGCAATGCTGGAAGACAAAGGTTATGATGTTATTTTCAGTGAGGGAAAAGCCTTCCTTCGACATAAAAAAATGGGTCAAACCAAGAAGATAGGGGTTCGAATTAAGAATATCTACAAGCTGGAGGTAGATGGCTGTGCTGCAATGGTGGGCAAAGCAGAAGAAGTGGTGAGACGGGATGAGGGCGAATTATGGCACAGGAGATTGGGCCATCTTCACCATGGCGCTTTGAAGATTCTGTAGCAGATTTCTACTGGAATTCCCAAGGGTACTCTTGCACAGTCATATCATTGCAAGGGATCTACTATGGGTAAGTTTGTGAAGACCACCTTTCATGAGAAGGAGAACCATGCTTCGGTGATCTTGGAGAGAATTCACACAGACGTGTGTAGACCTTTCTCGGTTGCTTCAACAAAAAAACACATGTATTATGTTATATTTGTTGATGAATATTCTCGTAGATGCTAGATATTCTTCATGTAGAAGAAGAATGAAACGTTCTCAAAGTTCTGTGAGTTCAAGGCATTGGTGGAGAAGGAGTCAGGGAAGCAAGTGAAAGCTCTACAGAGCGATAATGGTGGTGAATACATCTTGGGAAAATTCAAAAAATTTTGTAGCAAAGAAGGAATTCTAAGAGAACTCATAATGCCTCATAACCCACAGCAGAATGGGGTCGTGGAGAGGAAGAACAGAATGATTGTGGGTGCTGCACGAGCGATGTTGCATGACCAGGGCCTACCAATGCACTTGTGGGCAGAAGCATGCAACACTGCGGTTTATGTGAAAAACCGTTGTCCTCATAGAGTACTTGGCATGAGTACCCCTAAAGAAGATTTTACTGGTAACAAGCTTGATATTTCTCATTTGAATATTTTTGGCTCACTTGTTTACATTCATGTGACAAAGGATGCCAGGAAGAGGCTGGAGCCGACTGTAGAAGTTGGGATATTTGTGGGGTACACAGAAACACCCCATAATTATCGTGTGTATTTGCCAGACAGTCAGATGACTGTTGTGCGACGGGATATAAAATTCAATGAGGTGAAAGCCATGAAGTTGTCTCTTGAGAGGGAGCTAAGCCTTTTGGAAGGAAAACAAGCATTTCCTGAGATATCTTAGGGGCACATCTGAGTATGGTTTATGGTACAAACAGATGGATGAGGTGAAGTTACATGGCTTCACGGATGCAGATTGGGCAGGAAGCCCAACAGACAGAAAGAGCACATCAGGAGGGATTTTAAGTGTCGGATCTACAACAGTTTCTTGGTACAACAGGAAACAAAGATCCATGGCACTCAGTTTAGCGAAAGCAGAATACATGGCACCAAGTCAAGCTACATGTGAGGCTATCTGGATGAGGAATATCCTGGTTGGTTTGTTCGGTTCACATTTAGATCCCACAGTGATATATTGTGATAATCAGAGTTGCATTAAACTCTCGGTTAATCCTATGTTTCATGATAGATATAAACATATCGATATCCAGTATCATCATATCAGATATTGTGTGTAGCGGAAGATCATGTTGCTTCAGTACATTCCTACGGAGGATCGGGATGCAGATATTCTGACGAAGGTGCTCACTAAGATAAAATTCGAATACCATAGAGGCAGGATCAGGGTGAAGGATAATCCCTATCTTGTTGAGAGGGAGTGTTGAGATTCAACAAGATGATAAGCTTAGTGAAAAGAGTCGCCTTCACTAAGTGGGCCCGCTGGCTATTTTTGGCGCAAGTCTATTTTTAGACTATGTCTATTTTTAGACATGGTGATCATATTTCAGAAGTTGTAGGATGCTATTTGTGGATGGTTTATCAAGTTGGAAAAATATATGAAATTCTATTTTTAGAATATTGGGCGAAGTCTATTTATAGATCATCAATCTAAAAATAGATGCATGTCGATTATTATTAGCTCTTAATAATAATCAGACTCTAAACAAAAACTTATTCTCTTGGAGCACTTTGTTTCAGTGCACAAATGTGGCACATCACTGGACTGAGGGAATTATGCAATTCCCAAGGGTTTACTGGAGTTCATGCATGGAGGATTCAGTTAGAACTCAAGTGGCAGAGTTATGACAGAGTTGGAAGAGTAGTTTATGGAGTTGTATTCAGTTTAACTCAGTTAGACTCAGTTGAGTTGGTTGTATCTAGTCTAACTAAATGGTACACTAGTGAGAGTGGAGTGAATTAATTAGCTAATTAATTAAAAAATAATAACTCATTAATCAACTGAACAATACAACAGTTAACTATAGTGCATGTTAGTTCCAGTGGAGACCCAGTGGAGAGATAGGTGAAAGGGCAAGATGGACTATCTGTTGTGACTATAGTGATGCATTGATTACATCACACACACATTGGAGTTTCCAATGAGGATTGCGCAGTCAAGGAAAAAGTAATTCGAATTCAGAGCTATTCTTCAGTAGGGATTGCGTAGTGGAGGTAGGTCAGTAGGGGGCAAAGATCGGTGCATGGATTTGCATATTTTTCCTAATTAGTGTATGACGATTGTATTGTACTGAGAGCTTGATGTACTAAGCTTTGTATGAAATTGTCATATGATCTCCATGATACATAATATATGATAGTTGAGATTTTTGGCTTCAGGCTTTCCCGTTAAAAAACTGTGTTATGTGCGATTTTTTTTTTATGCTTTACATGTGTGTGCAATTAATTTTCCGTAAAATACTAACAGTGGAATGATTCAGTATTTTGCAAGAAGTTAAATATTGTGAGATCAGGTGAATCTAGGACATAGGCATGCTTAGTGTATATAATTTCTACAAGCACTTCTTGACATTCACAGGTGCGTTGGTCACATTGGGAGAAAAATTCTCATGGTTCTGGAATCTCCACTTGGCCAGTGCCTTCTAGAAGAGTTCACATGTGTCAAGCTTTGGATCCAAGTGTCCATTTGACATATACATGAATGGAAACATGTCTTGCCTATTTTTGGAAGGTTATTGATTGCAAAACAACCTACAATTCATCTATAAATTGAGCACAGATCTAAGTGCTTGAGAAGGAATAATTTGAGTAAAGAAATGTTGGAGGATTTTCAATTGAGAGCTAGATTTGTGAAGCTGCTGCTGGAGAGATTTATACTGTGATGAGGCTTGGGAACGATGATGGAAGGTCACTTCAAATCAATCACTAGGTTGTAATCTCTCCTTCTATCATCAATAAAGACTACTTCTTATTTTTCCCTATATGCATCTGTATTGGCTTTGATTTTTCATATTGTAAGATCTTAGTTGATGTATATGGTTTATGATTTACAGATTTAGCTAACTAGCTTGAATAGATATCTATATTATTGCATCTTCTGTTGTTTCAGTGTTCTTTCTTGCAGGAAGCATTCAACTCACAAACTGCTTGAATTTGAAGTTGAAACAGAAGCTACAGAAGGAGCCATTTGGAAGCGACTGAAAAATTAAGCCTCCAATCCTCTCTGTGTATCTTTTCGGAGTTAGGAGAAATAGTCATATAACCTTTCACCTATTTTTCTAGACTAGCACCTGTCTAGGGAAGCGTAATTTATCCGTATATTACAATTCTAGCCCAAAAAATTGGTGACTCCACTGGGGAGAATTTCTCTTATTTCTAGGTGTTTTAGCCTCTTATTTTCTTTGTTTATCCACCTAGTAGCTGTTACACATAAATATTAACCCTTTTCAGAGCCTAATTTTCAAAGACAGTGAGTTAAACAATAGCATTTTTCTTTGTTTACTGTGCCCAACGCACCCTTAGACTGGACACAGTGCTTTGCAGAGCAATGTATCCCTTCCTAGCCTACATTGCAGAGCACTGTCTCCCCTTGGAGACTACGTTGATTCCTGAAAGTGACCAAATTCCCTTGAATTTGAATTTGCAACTTGCTTCAGTTTTGTTTGCTGCTGTGTTCTGAAAATTTTGATGCTCAATTGACCAGTGAATCTATATACTTCTTCCTCCTTTGGCTGAAAATTTGTTCAATGTTAGTTTAGAAATTTTTTTCTTTATCATTGACAAGTTGATTTCAAAGTAATTTTTATGGTCGCATTAAGAATCATTTGCTTTCGAAATAGGAAATTGTCATAAAATCTTCATTTCCTTGATAGGAGAAATTGTTTTCAAATCATCGTTTTTCCTTCAAAAGAGAAATTATTGTTTATATTCTTCATTTCTCGAAAGTAAAAAGCATTTGAATTATTGATCTAGTGCACCTAGTTTCTTTTCTGCATTCATAACATTAAGGAAACTAAAAAGAAAAACTTGCATTTGCATGTAGGATTGTGTGTGTTTTGCAAAAGGAACATTAGGAAATCTGAATTTAGTTTGTGATTCATTGATTTTGTTTTTGTTCATTGATTTGTTTGCTCACGAACTTTTTGCTCTCTTCCCTTAGTAGCTAGGTTCTTCATTGAAACAGCTGAAAGTGAAAGTTTGTTTATCATTCTTAGCTTACATTTTAGGAATTTCATATAAATCATCGTGGTGAACCTTTGAAAGGAAAATTGTTAAGCAAGATCAACATAAAATAAATCACAATTTACTTAACAACGCTTTGGAACCATAACGATAACATTTAAAAGGTCTAGGCTAGAGACGTGTTCCGGCATCATAAAACATAGTAGCTGTCGTTAACTTGTCTGCGATACATTCCGAGTGTGATACCTCACTCCATGTATGTAAGTATATCGTAGCTCGTCCACGTACTTTCGGGTATATCAGGCGCTGTTACAGTACGATAAGTATAAAGGGGTGCTCTCACTGTACAGTTTCACATCAGACAGTGCTAATACAGACTTGGGCCTCCACGTACGTTTAGGTATATTTGGGAGGACAAATTTTAGGTGCTATCCATCCATAGTGAACTGAGTCGACCGCATTGTAAATTTTGATGCACCGAACACAAAATTCGGGGAGATTGCCTGCCCGTACTTCTTGGTTCACCAGGAGGTATTATGTAGTTCATAGTTTCTTGGTAAACCCTTTTTCCTAGCATTACCATTTTATTTTGTTTATTTGTTTTTGGTTAAAATAAATTAGTCATCTTGGAAGAACAAAATCCTTTCCCCCATCGTTCGCGTAGACATCGCTCTACCAAAACCAGTACGATCAGTACCTTTGGTGAAGCATCATATTTCCATATACCAGTGTTGGCACAAGTTTTTTCTACAAATCCTGGTTTGTCTACTATTGTCGAGACAGAGTCCTCACAGCTACCTGTGGTCATGATCCATCCAATCTGTGAGACCATACCTCCCGAACCCAATGTTTTTCAACTGGAGGTTGATCTAAATCCCATTTTTCTTTAGGGGACAACTGTTATTGGTCAAACTAGAAATTATCCCCAAGACCAATAAAATGGGGTCTATCATCCCCTTATATTTCTATTGCTATATTCCCTAAGTGGAGAAAATCTCGATCCCGAAGTTGAACAACCGAATGTTGTTTCTGTTTTGGTCACTCCACAATCTATTATAGCCATTGATTCTCCCATATCGCGCAGTCAACCACCTGAAATATACTTTGGGTCTGACAATAAATTTCTTCCACCTGGTTTGATTTTGATAGAAGAAATATCACAAGACAAGACACCTTTAACTCCAACTCATTTTCGGTAGGAGCTTTACCTGTACGAGTCTTTTCCTCAATCACCTTCCTCTGCTTTTGTTGATCATGTTTCACTTTGAGTTATGGTAGATTCTATAGGGTATACATTGGGTCATTTTACCATGGTTGAGATAACATCCCAGACTGAACCATCTATTTCAGCTGCGACAACTTCTGTTGTTTCTTCATTTTTGATGTTTTGCCCATTGAATTTACCCATGTCATCATCTGGAATCCTATCTGGTTCCTCCTTTACGAATATTGAATGGCTTAATCCTTTATTCACATATTAAGTTCAATATCAAGCTGATCCCATCAGTTATTCTCCTTGGTAGCCAGTGATACCACGGAAATTACCCTCAGAAATTCCAAAATTCAATGGAAACTGTGGAGAAGACCCGTCAACGCATGTTATAACTTATCATTTGTGGTGTTCATTAAAATCCTTAAATGATGACTCCTTTAGACTACGTCTTTTCTAGCACACACTCACTATTCCAACTGCACAATGAGGAAGGTTCCTTTTTCCTGTGTCAACCTCGTTAAAAAATGAAATAGGCGACAAGGAAGGTTCTTTTTTCCTGTGTCAACCTCGTTAAAAAATGAAACAGGCGATGAGGATGGTTATTTTTCTGTGTTAACCTCATTAAAAAATGAAACAAAATTATGAGGAAGGTTCTTTTTTCCTGTGTCAACCTCGTTAAAAAATGAAACATGCAATCAGGATGGTTCTTTTCCTATGTCAACCTCGTTAAAAAATGAAACAAGTTATGATGATAGTTCTTTTTTCTTGTGTCAACCTCGTTAAAAAATGAAACAAGTTCCTTTGAGGAAAGTTCTTTTACTGTGTCAACCTCGTTAAAAAATGAAACAAGTTCTGAGCATAGTTCTTTTCCTATGTCAAGCTCATTAAAAAATGGAACAACTCCTCTCCTAATTAAGACGAGTATTCCATTTGATCTCGTAAATGAACCTTCATTCCATCCAACTATTAGTAATATAATTAGGTGAATGAAATGAAGCTTGGGGGGAATCTTCTCTTACGAGGGGAATTCGACATGTGCTTTTGCAGGGGGCATTCAAAACATTCTTACCAATTGCACGCAATCCACAGCTAAAGTTCGTGGGCAAAATCAGGTTCAGAGCTCCAAAATGAAAATGGTAACTATGAAATGGTAAAAATGAATAGAGAAAATACTTTTTATATTCATTTAATTGTTTGCAAGTTAAATTTATTGCTCTGACTATAGTTTTATTATGTTTTTATCATGAAACAAGTATTTTTAATCCATTTGATGTTCTTCGGAACAGGAAATACAACTGATGAACAGATTGGTCGTGTAGATTTATTCAAATAATGACTTGACCACAAAGCATACTTTTTCTCCTTATTTTTTGAGCTTTGTTAAAAACAAAAAAGGATTTGAAGTGCACTTTTATCTCTTTTTCGAGCTTCGATAACAGCGAAAAAGGAACCCCTGGAGTCTTCTTTCAACGCATTTTAGACTCCAATAATGTGAAAATATTGACGAGCACTTGTCTCTTTGAGCTTGTTAAAGTAAATGAATCGATACCTGCTCAGTATAAGTTTAACCCTTTTTCGGACTGAGATAGATTATTTATGAAAAAGGAATACCTTGGTTAAACATGACCAAAGAGGTTCTCTCAGATATTATTTTACACTTTTTCTGGATCTGAGTGACAAATTTACGAAAAAGTACCTTTGGAGTTCTCTTTCGTCCTCTTTTTCAGACTCTCTAAATATGAAAAAGGACCGGGCTATCACTTTTGTTAAGCTCGTTAAAACATAAAAGAGCGACGGGCTTGTCGATCATGGCAAGAATCAAGTTTCATTCATCACTAGACTCGTTAAATTATTAAATAGCAATACTTTATTCGCTCGAAGGGTTGAATTATAGATCAAGAAAATGGTATCCTCCTCAAGCTTGTTAAAAAATAAAGAGGTACTGGTCGACAAATGACCGGGGTAAATTTGGGAAAAGTAAGTAAAGTTTTTTTTTGGTAGCAAGTCGCTCTTGAACATGAGACTACTTTCACTCCATGTCTGTGAATGTTTGGGTTGGGTAATCATCTTGACGGTTCATTCACACCTACAGTTCATCATATATTCACTTCGCTTTTGGGTCAATGCTTCCAACTCATCACAGTGTCACCGATATGTTCAAGAGAAGTCATCCAATGATTAAAAACTCATCCTTCTGCAATACTCAAAAACCTTCATTTTCATGACCGTCATCCCTAAAAATTGCTATATGAAGTCATACCCTTGTGTTTGAAATCAGTAACTCCTGTTTTGCAATAAGGTGACTTCATGTCGACGACAAATCAATATCTAGGAATTTCACTTAGAAACATAAAATTCCAGTACCATGAGGCATGTTACAGCATCGACAAGATCCTCTCTTCCGGACTTTTGACTGAAATATTTTGTTTGGCGTTTGACATCAAATCATCTATTGATACCTTACAAAATGTACTGTAGTACCTTGAGGGCCATTGACATTAATGGTGGTTCTCTCGCGTTTGTTAACAACTCACATCATTGGCTGGTAATCAAACGATGTCTTTCCATGTTCGACTACAAATCATATATTCGCATGGCTAGACTTGTACCCGAATGATCGAGTGAACGAGATAAGAAGACCCCAGATCTAGTTTCATCCATCTGAGCCGCGATTTCAAGATTGTTGTACACATCATCTGTACGGTGACCTTACATACAGATTGTCATCCAAACATGGGCCTATATCTGTAGGCATGTTTGCATCTGGGCAACATTCCAATGAAGACGACTTTCTGAATTATGTACATGTTATTAGACTGTTTTATGTGTTGAATATGGGAATTCCTACCCTCAGAAATAATGATCAAAAGAGGATATATCATGATGTAATGTATTTTAATATTGATGTAGGCGACCACTCCACTTCGTTTCCAGACTCATCACAATGTAAAGCATCTCAATCAAATGTTCTTATTATTTGGATCTCATGCTTTAGGGGGCAATTGTTATAGGTAAATTTGGGCACCATTCCCAATGACCTGGTTAACTGGACATCATCTCTAGGACCAATGATCAAGGGTCTATCATTGCTTATCATTTCAGTTGCTACATGCCCTAAGACAAGAAACAAGACAAATCAAGCAAGGCTTTCATCAAGCAAAGGTTTTCATGGTTTGAAGCTTATTATATAACATATGAGATCTCACCAATGCAGGCTCTAAGGGGCCTAAGTGTGTTGCATATGCAGGTAGCCCCATGCAAGGCTTCTCTGCAAAGCACTTCCCGGCACTCACAGGTGTGTTGGTCACATTGGGAGCGAAATTCTCATTGTTCAGGAATCTCCACTTGGCTAGTTCCTTCTAGAAGAGTTCACATGTGTCAAGCTTCACATCAAAGTGTCCATTTGACATCTACATGAATGGAAACGTGTCTTGCCTATTTTTGGAAATTTATTGATTGAAAAACAACATATAGTTCATCTATAAATTGAGCACAGGTCTAAGTGTTTGAGAAGGAATAATTTGAGTAGAGAAATGCTGGAGGATTTTCAATTGAGAGCTAGATTTGTGAAGCTACTACTGGAGAGATTTATACTATGATGAGGCTTGGGAATGGTGCTGGAAGGTCACTTAAAATTAGTCACTAGGTTGTAACCTCTCCTTCTATCATCAATAAAGAGAAATTCTTAATTTTCCCTATATGCATCTATATTGGCTTTTATTTTCCATATTGTAAGATCTTAGTTGATGTATATGGTTTATGCTTTACTGATTTAGCTAACTAGCTTGAAAAGATATCTATATTATTGCATCTTCTGCTGTTTCAGTGTTCTTTCTTACAGGAAGCATTTAGCTCACAAACAGCTTGAATTTGAAGCTGCAACAGAAGCAACAGAAGGAGCCATTTGGAAGCAAATGAAAAAGTAAGCCTCCAATCCTCTCGGTGTATCTGTTCTGAGTTAGGAGAAATAGTCTTATAGTCTTTCACCTATTGGTCTAGACTAGCACCTCTCTAGGGAAGCATAATTTATCCATAGATTACAATTCTGGCCCAAAAAGGAGATTCTTGGTGACTATCTCCAAGAATATGAATCTCAGTCTAAAATATTCAAAAAGCATCTAAGATTTTCAAAGTTTTGTCAACTCAAAGAAGAGAGAAAATCTAGCAGAACTATGAGAAGAAGAGGGTGCATGCAGCACACCTTGGGTAGAACTTTCCTACCTACTTTTGATGCATCACCTGAGAGCTCAGCCAAGTCTTGGGTAAAGAAGCTAGACACATATTTTCAGCTACATCCAATATCTGAAGAAGAAGCCATAAGAGTAGCAACGCTCCACCTCCAAGGTAAAGCATATTCCTGGTGGTTATTTGAGTCTTCTTCATTGAAAAATGTAAACATCTCTACTTATGCAAAGTTCACTTGGAGGTTAGTGAAAAGGTTTGATTCTATGCCATCTGGAATTTCTTTGTGTAAAAAAACTAAGCCCAAGAAATCAGAACCTTTTTATGAGATGGAAAGATCCATGAAGATAACTCCATTTCATAACATTGTTGAAGGGGTTAAAGATTTGCTACATGATTTTCCAAGGGAAAAGGCCCCACGTCAACAAGAGAATTCTTCTCAAGAAGAAGACATGAGTGCTCCTTTTTCAAGGAGAGATCAAGAGAAAGGATCTCTTATTGATGAGGCAAAATCCATTGATGAGGAGAAGAAAGAAGAAGAACTGAAAGGTTCCTCCAGCGCTGTGATAGCAGGAGGAGATATCCTTTTATTGAGAGATGGAGATGGAGCTATTGCTTCCACTAAGAGGGCTCTTGTATCTTTGCAAGGAGGCCCCAAGGATCCTATACATAAATAGGATGAGAAACATGTGTCTATGATAATAGACAAAGAGACAAAATAATGGAGGAAATGTGTTCCAACACTGCATCCAAATTTTGGAACACACACTATGATGGATCAGTCCTTTGTGATCAAGACTCTTGACACCAAGGAGATGATGGGTGTTCATGAGCTAATTGTATCTAAAGGGAGCACCTTAGACTGTGAGATCTTGCAGAAGGTGGGTGATGAAGAAGAATATGGGGGAGTTTCTCCAACTTCTCCTTATCATGATACTTCCACACAGCAATCAAAGATGGATTTGCGCAGTGGAATAAGTCATATTATGTTCCCATCTATTGTTCACATGGGAATGAGCCATGAGACATCATTATCTTGTGGTATACCACCTGGGAGACCACCTGATTCAGATTTGATGAAATATTTTTCATGCATTTATGCTCCTTTCATAGATACAAGGAGGGAGGGAGCATATAAGACCATGCTTCAACGCTGAGAGTATGAGGAAAATACAAGGAGAGGGAAAGAATTTTTCCCTTAACATCACTATCCATTCTCTCATCCCATATTGCACTGAGAAAATATGTTGCAAGAATGAAGGATGACACCATCATGAAGCAAGGAAGGCAATCCTTGAATCAGGAGACAAGCTTGTTTGGAGGATCCTCTTCCATACATGATGAGATATGGTGGTCAAACATGCATACTTTGGAAAAACCAAGGAGGTTTTGGATAGATAATAGCCTTCCATGGGAGACTAAGTTCCAAGAACTTCCATTTTCTTTTGAGCATGTGCATGAGCAAGGAGGGCAACAAGGAAGGACTGGAAACCTTCCACCTTGTACCTTTGGCATGGGAGATGTCAAGGAGGAGGAAAATGGGAAGCTTGGATTTCCAACATACACCTTTGACATGGGAGATGTTAAGGAGAAGAACCATAACATGGAAGACACTTTAGATGACACACTATCAATGCTATCATTGTTGGGCACATTAGATCCCTATTAGAAATCCCAACTGCTGGTGGAATATTCCAAGGATCTTCATACTTGCATGATTCTTGATGACTGGCTACATGAAGAGAGATATTCAATCCTTGATGGAGTCATTTATAATCATGGCAGGATATTCTTGTCTAGAGCCTCCAATCTCAGGGAGAATTTACTACAGAGGGCTTATGAAGAGTTCAATTTCATCCACACCTATTCTATGAAGCTCAACAATATCATTTTGAGGAGCTATTATTGGGAGGGCTTTGAAAGAGAACTATATCAGCATTGTCAGAGAGGCATGGACCTTGTGGAGTTGGAGCAGCAACATGACTCTAAGGAAGAGTTAAATCAGCCCTCTCTTTCTCCCCTTGAAGAAGAGAGTAGATCTATGCACCACTCCATTGATAGGAGGAGGATTGTTGGTGAAGAGCATGCTCTTAGTACATTTGTTTTATATTCTGATTTCATGAATTCTTACAACATGTTTTTGTAGGCCATGAATCCAAGTAGGATTGATATATTTTGTAAGCCTCATGGCCGATATTGGGTCCCAAAAATTTCTGAATTGGGCCACTCCCTTGGAAGAACAAAGGAGATTTTTCATCATGATGGGTGCTTCCTAAAGGCACCAAGTATATCTCACACTTTCAACTATGGTGAGATGGTATGGGCAGCAAGTAAGTGGTGGTAAAACCACTTACCACATCTTGATTTGATGCAGGCAGGGGATGCTCTACGCTGGTTCCACATGTGGGACTATGATCCACCTCCATGTGCACAAATTTCTGATTGTTTGCACATTTTTTTGATCCCCTATATTGATGATGTACTTGTTATTTTTATGGGGATGTATGGAGGAATGAGGGAATGCATGCATGTGCCCTATGGGATGACTACACTCCCTATACTTTCTATCTTATATTTCTGGGAGGGAATTGAGCAAACCATGGTTGTTTCATGTGATTCATTGTTTCCTTATGGGAGGATTTGTTTGCATCTCATGAGAACATTGTTGGAAAAATTCATGGATGGATGGTTTGGTGATCACTTAGCTTATGAGAGAAGCTTATCCTTTGTTTGTGACACCAATGGAGTAGGATATGATTTTCAGCATTCACCTTATCAGTTGCTTGAGGACAAGCAACATTTTGGAGGGGAGGACTGTAATATTCCTAATTAGCCCAAGCTAATAGGAATATACTATTTTGTTTTCATTTTCTTGTTGCAAGAATGATATTGTAAAGGAGGATAAATTAAACTCCTAAAACAACGAAATAAATCAATGCCCATGTGAACAAGGCTAAATCTGGGCTGCCTTAGAAAAACACCCTTATGTGTGAAAGGGATTAAGTCATTTGACTGGGTCAACTGGACCAAATCAACAGTGTTGTCTAGATACATTGAACCACCTAGATGCACAACGTTGTTTTAGTTGGAGGCTAATCATGTGAATGCAACTAAATCATTGAGATGGTTTAGGGTTTGGCAAGGATTCCATCTTATTTAAGTAGGATGAGGAAAAAATGAGAAGGTTTTTGAGGATATTATTTCTAAAGGATTTATCTTCTTAGAAACTTCTTATTCTCTAGCCGTTTAGCCGAGAATAGTGTTGTTTAGCACTAGGGTGTTCCTGATCAGGAATCCCACCTCCTTCCTTGAGAGGCCTCTTAGAGGAGTCTTGCATTTCTGGACCACTATCAGGCATTTGGCCAAGCTCTTCTTCCAACTACAATGCAGATCCTGTTGAGGTTCTGGTTTTCTTTGTAAGCTAAAACAAGTGGAGGTTATATCTATTCAGATCTAAGCCATTCTAGTGCCTCTTTTCACTGGGAGAATCTTCTATCCCATTGGAAAGAGAGTATTGGATGAGGAAAGCTCATTTTTAGATCTTGGCTTGAGGCCACATTATGCTATAGATCCTACAGCGCAGTCCATCTTCCAGAACTACGTTATTTGCAAGGAGAAAGTTTCAGGGTCTTTTGGCACTTCAAAGAGGAGAGATCTCTAGTGTTGGGAATCTTCCCTTCACTATGGTGATCCATGGATTACAGATCTAATCCATGTTCCATTTAGATTTTATCTAAATACTGATGTATTTGCTTCAGAAATTCTAAATCATTCTGGAGATCAGCTACTTTAGATCTCATATCTACTCCATGTACTACATTTTCTGCTGAAAACCCCAAGGGGATTTTGAAGAGGAGACTCTATAGTGTATAGATATGATATAGATCTATATTTTTGTACAAAGGTCTTCTCTAGATCTGAAGTGTAACTTAAAACTCTTTTCAGCTAATAAAATAACGCTATCAAGCTTGTACAGTCATATCATATGGTTGCAGCCTCTTATTTTGAGCATTTCTTCATGTAAAGTTTCATACTTTCTGTTATATGATGTATGGGCTTCAATATAATCTTGATATAATGATGAAATGACATGATTGAGCCTACATACTGGCCTCCTGCATATATTTGGCTAAACTGCATTATTTTCTGAGCAGTTTTATCACATAGTGCTGCAGTCCCTTCTTTGGGCAGTTTTCAAGCCTTACTGGGTGTGGGAGATCAGTTTAACAAACCTAGTTTGATTTGTTTCTAATATCCTCTTGGATTTTGGTCTTAGATTATTAGATCTAAGGGATCCAAGGGATTATTTCCAGTGCTGTAGCATACATTCCTGAAAAATTCATTTTTCAGGCATGCCTTGCTAGTAGTCCCAATTTGGGGATGTTACATAGTTCCTAATCTGGTGCTTCTTATCCACCAAAACCTAAATAAAAAACCATACTGAGCTGATAACTAGCCTAAAACACTAATACTCTCTAGTCAGTTCAATTGGTTGTGAGGTTGATTTTGAGAGATCCCTCTCGGATTTAGTAGGTCTAGATACCAAATCAAAAGTTTTCCTATGGTTACTTGTTTGATTTCCTTTCAAAGTCTTGGGAAACTAAGGACCTCTAACAATTTGGCATAGTTGTCGGGGAATTATTGTCAAATATTCCCTAGGGATATATATTATAGCTGGTTGAAGGCTAGACTTGTGGGTGGCAGGTGCTAGCACTCAAAGAAGGTTGATTTAGTCATTTCAAGGCAAAGTGCAGATTTAGAAGACCATTGGATTCCAAAAGGAATACGAGGTCCAATCTTGATCCTAATCCTTCACTAGTAGTTAATGACCTTGAGAGGATTTTGAGAAAGAAAAGGTCACAGTCTCAAGAAGTTAAAAAAGATACGCCTCCACTAGTAAGACCCACATCTTTTCTTGTAAGGTTGGTTGCTCCTTAAGATATATCTTTTGACCTCAAATTTGAGTCATCTTTATTCAATTCCAAGTTGGAACCTTTCCTCTTAGAAGAATTTTTTGATCCCATTAAGGTTGAAACATATTTTCCATTTTCCGAGTCTTCATATTTTGAGGGTGATAGCAAGGTCTGGTAAGATTTTTATAAACTGTAGATCTTGGTTGATCGGTTCCAAATAACCTCTGAAAAGGCCTATATCCAATACCAACAAAATACTATATTTGCTGCTAAATCTACTATTACACATCCTCATACAACTACTCCATCATCCTCCACTATCAATCCATCACTTACTCTGCAGTCATCTCATCTATCAACACCTCTTATTGTGACTTCCATACAACCTTCTACCACATTCACGGAAAGATTTTCTCCTTTGATTTTACCACCCCAAATTACTACTTTACCTCAAAATTATGGTCAAATATTTCCTTTTTTGGTGGGACAACAGAGGTCACTACTCAGCAACATATAGTTAAAGTGATCGATTTTATTGATATTGAGGAAATTGATAACGATGATGCCAAAATACACACAATAATATAATTTTTCGTGGGAAGTCAAGAAATGGTTTCATTCATTAAAATTTTATTTTGTAGCCAATCCACAACAGTTAATTTACCTATTCCTAGCAAAATGGGAAGAGAAAAAGAACCCTCTCCAAATTATGGCCGAGTACGATGCTTTGAAAAGAAATACTAATGAATCTATGCAAGATTTATCAACCAAATATAATAGGGTATATGATTCTATCCCAGAAAACATTAAGCCTCCTCCTGGCCTGGTGTTACACCAATTTTTGGTCATCTAACCTATTACTATTAGATGGACCAATGTACACCATGTAAGACCAAATTTACCCTAGTAAAATTGCTTTCACTATGAAAAATGACTTAGTAATTCATAATTTATTAAGTTGTTTCTGGTCTAAATAGGAAACCCCATGAGGAATAATTGAATAAATCCTCATTTGTTTGATTTTACTCAAGGGATAATCAATTAAACCACAGTTTAATTAATATTCTTGGACATATTTAACCCAAAACAGGAAAATTAATTAGATAAATCATCATTTATCTTATTATTTTCTAGGAATAATTATTCAAAACATTATTTCCTTGTTAAATTTTACTAAATCATTTATAAATAATTGAATAGATCGTTATTTATTTAATTATTACTCAACCACATCCTTAAAATAATAAATAAATCATTTATTTATTTATTATATACAAATAAAGGGATTTGACCAAATTCAAATTCTTTTTCCCTAAAAAAAATGATAAAATATTCCATAAAAGTTGGATTTAGATTTGGTTAATAATAATTTAATTTTGCACCAATATCTAGACTAACTCAATATTTTTTTATAGATAGAAAGGTTTTTCCATTCATTCACTACATTTTTTTGCCTAAGGATCGCTCTAGATCTATACTTCTGGTCTGACTTTGATCCTCCATCATTGTCATATTTTTCTACCTTTTGCTTGTGAGCTCCCCTTGAGTTCCATTTTTGTCTGGGTTTTCTGCACCATCAAGAGAGAGAGATCTTAGATCTGAAGCACTAAGGACATACAAGAATCCATCCCATTGAGGGGGACTAGTAACATCTTTCTATGTTCCCTTCCCAGGTTTCATAATAGGAAAATTCTTTAAAAATTCTTGTCTTATTCATTGGATGCATGGAGCAACTCTTGCTTATTATTTGTTGTTTAATGTCTTTAATTGCATAGATATGGATTTTGTAGCATTTATTCTAATCACTAACTGCAGATCTAATGAAATTGACAACCATATTTGATGTTAGGGCTCTTTTTTATGCATAGCTAAAGTGATTTTTTTTTCGTACGCATGCGATTATAATTCACACTAAGAATTGACAACTCTGCAAGGGTTTATAATTACGACTGCTATCTTTTTTTAGATCCCCGCATGACCAGCTGCTTCAAACCCTAGGGATTTTATTCAAATTCTTATTTTTCATTTCTTGATGTTCTTTTTAACCTTTAAAACCCTAAAACAATAAAAATTCTTACTTCTGTGTATTAATGGGTCTATTGCATAGGAAACAGGTATCAGTTGCAGCAAAGATGACAACTTTTTTCTGAAACCTGCCCCCGAGACAGACATAAGTGCAAGTCACACTTTTTGGGCCAAAACCTGTGACCCCAACCTTCAGGATCCTCAAAAAAACCTGAAACCTGCAGCCTCAGCTGAATGTTGGGTGTGGAGCCTCATTATCTTGTTTATTTTGTATCACAATGTTGGACCTCTATACCTTAATGGGGCAGCAATGCCACCCATAATTAAACACCGCCTAGGGGGTCCCGGGGGGGTGGGGGGCGGCTACGCCCCCAAAGCTAAAAATAGATGTAAAATTTCCTTGTAAAAGTGTAGTAATTTCTAGTCAATCAGGGCCATTCATTAAGAAGATGATCTGACGGTAGAAGTTATGTTTAGTTTAGGGTTTTTTTTCCATAGAAGGAAACCCCTTGATTGTATGAGGGTATTGTATTATGGCTGTGTATTGTATGTGTATTATAAGAATGAGAAACATAAAGGGGATACTGTGAGAGAGAACAGAGGATATTACAATGGATCTGTTGTAGGTTGTGTCTCTTCATTTTGTTGGATAATAGAAAGGAAAGACTAATTGTTTGAGGTGGACGTAACCCAAACTGGGTGAACCATGTATATCTATGTCTCTCTGGTTTTATGTGTTTCTTGTGTTTTTGTTTCTGCATATATTTTATTTGTTCCATTGCTCTGTAATATATAATTTTCTAACAACTGGTATCAGAGATGATGGTCTATTTGGATGATAAACTCGCAGGAAAGAAGGGTTCCTGGTTCGAGTGGGAGCAATGGCGGAAGATGGTAAATTTAGGGTTGAGAAATTTAATGAGAAAAAATTCCCATTGTGGAAGATGCAAATGGAATATTATCTGTATCAGAAAGATCTGTACCTACCATTGAGCAGAAAAACAAAGAAGCAGACGACTATGACAGATGCAGAATGGGAGATTCTCGATAGAAAGGCACTTGGAACAGTACGGTTGTGCCTCGCGGCATCGATAGGCTTCAATATTTTGAAGGAAATAATAATAGAGGGTTTTATTAAGGCATTGGCAAAACTATATGAAAAACTCTTGGCTTCAAACAAGGTATTTCTTATGAAACATTTATTTAATATGAAGATGTCGGAAGGTGGATATATTGCATACCATTTAAATGATTTTAATACAGTTACTAGTCAGTTAAGTTCTATAGGGGTAAAATTTGATGATGAAGTTAGGGCTATTTTACTTCTATGCTCATTCCAAAAAATTTGGAATGGTTTAGTTATGTTCATTAGTAACACTGTCTCTGGATCTAGTACTTTAAAGTTTGATGATGTTGTCGGTGTTATCCTTAGCGAGGAAATGGGACGGAAAAGCTCCAGTGAGACATTAGGTAATTCTTTGAGTGCAGAGTCCAGGGGAAGAAAAATGGAAAGAGGAAAGAGCTTAGGATATCGTAGTAAATCAAGGAAAGGAATATCCAAGTCTAGATCGAGGATAGTGTGCTGGAAATGCAGAAAGAAAGGACACCTAAAGAAATATTGTAGATATCGGAAGGGAAAATAAGGAGACACACAACAAGAAAACAATCATGAGGAAAATGTGACAGGTGATGAGTTACAAGATGATTTGATTCTTTCTTTCAAAAATGTTATTGAATCTTGGGTGGTAGATTCAGGGGCCTCATTGCATGCCACACCTGATAAGAAATATTTTCATGACTATGTTCAAGGAGATTTTGGACAAGTCTGTTTGGGCGATGATAAACCCTGTAAAATTATTGGAATGGGTAAGGTTCTTGTAAAACAACATAATGGAAACCAATGGCTATTAAAGGAGGTAAGGCATGTTCCAGATCTGAAGAAAAATATGATTTCAACAGGGCAGTTAGGTGGTGAAGGTTGTGTGACAACTTTCATAGATAAAACTTGGAAGGTCACCAAAGGAGCCCTGGTAATAGAAAAAGGTGAAAAGGTTGGTACATTGTATTTATGTAATGGTATTTCTAACTTTGTTTATGCTTTAACTTTTCAAGGAGCAGATGCAGCATTATGGCATCATAGGCTCAGACACATGAGTGAGAAGGGGATGAATATTCTTCACTCAAGAAATTTGTTGCCGGGTTTGAAGAATATTGTTTTGGATTTATGTGAGAATTGCATTTACGAAAAACAGAAGAGAGTTAGATTTCTCAGAGTTGGGAAAGAAAAGAAGAGTGAAAAATTAGAGCTTTTGCATATAGATGTATGGGGACCTGCTCAGGTATCATCTCTCAGTGGCTCTCATTATTATGTTACTTTTATTGATGATTCAACTAAAAAAACTTGGATTTATTGTATTCAGAATAAATCTGATGTATTTGATACTTTCAAGAAATGGAAAGCTTTGGTTGAGATTAAGACAGGAAATAAGTTGAAGTGTCTCAGATCAGACAGTGGAGGTGAATATTGCAACAAAGAGTTTGATAGGTATTGTTCATAGCATGGAATTCATAGAGAGAAGATAGCTCCAAGAACACCACAAGAAAATGGTGTGTCAGAAAGGATGAACAGAAAAATCATGGAGCGTGCAAGGTGCATGAGATTGCATGCAGGATTGCCTTTACAATTTTGGGCAGATGCTGTAGATATTGTTGTTTATCTAATAAACAGAGGGCCTTCAAGTTCCTTGGATGGTGGTATTCTAGAGGAGGCATGGATAGGTAAAACGGTAAACTACTCTTTTTTAAAGCCTTTTGGTTGTGAGGCCTTTGTCCATATTAATAAAGAAAATAGAACAAATATTGAGGCAAAATCAAAGAAATGTACCTTTATTGGATATGGTGTTAATGATTTTGGTTATCGCTTATATGATTATGAAAATTACAAAATAATTAGGAGCATAGATGTAATATTCAATGAAAAGGTATTGTATAAGAATCAGTTGCAGGAAAACAAACAGGAAAAATAAAACAAAGAATTCACAATTCTTGATGAGATCACAGAAAAAGTAAAGGTGCCTGAAAATAATAATAATCAATAGCCACAACAATAACACACACCTCAAACACTTTAAAGTGGTGTCAGAAAATTTACCAGGTTAAGTAGACCCCTTGAACAATACTCTCCTTCATTGTATTATTTATTGTTGACTGATTCTGGTGAACTTGAATGTTATGAAGAAGCAATGTAGGTTGAAACCAGGAAGAAGTGGGAGCTATTGATGAAAGAAGAGATGGAATCCTTAATGCATAACTAGACTTGGGACTTAGTCAGGTTTCCTGCAGGTAAAACTAAATTGCAGAATAAATGGGTTTACAGGCTGAAGGATTAAGATGGAGGAAAACAAAGGTACAAAGCTAGACTTGTGGTGAAGAGGCTTGCACAAAAGAAAGGTATTGATTTTTATGAAATATTTTCTCTTGTTGTTAATATGAGTTCAATCAGAACTATTTTAAGTCTTGTAGCAGAGGAAGATTTACATCTTGTACAGTTATATGTAAAGACGACATTTCTCCATGGATATTTGGAGGAAGAGATCTATATATAGCAATCAGAAGGATATGAGATCAAAGGGAAAGAAAAATTGGTGTGCAGGTTAAAGAAGAGCTTGTATGGATTAAAACAGGCTCCAAGGAAATGGTATCTAAAATTTGACGGGTTTATGTCTGAACAAGGTTATACTAGATGTCACTCTGATCATTGTGTTTATCTGAAAAATCAAAATGATGGAAAATATATTATATTTTTATTATGTGTAGATGACATGCTTGTTGCAGGGTATAACATGTAGGAAATAAATGTGCTCAAAAGAAAATTGGCAAATTCATTTGCAATGAAGAATTTTGGAGCTACAAAACAAATCCTTGGTATGAGAATATCTAGAGACAGGAAAAATCGCAAATTAACACTGTCCCAGAATGACTACATACAAAAGGTGTTGAAAAGATTTAATATGCATAATGCAAAACTAGTTAGTACACCTTTTGCTAGCCATTTCAAACTTAGTAAGGAGATGTGCCCCAAGACCCAAGTTGAAATGGATTATATGTCTAAAGTTCCATATGCATCAACAATTGGAAGCTTGATGTATGCAATGGTCTGCACAAGGCCTGATATTGCACATGCAGTGGGAGTTGTAAGAAGTTACATGAACAATCCAGGAAAATAACATTGGATGGAAGTGACATGGATTCTCAGATATTTGAGAGGTACCACAAATCAAGCATTATGCTTTGGTGGTTCAAAAATTTCTCTACAGGGATATGTTGATGCAAATATGGCAGGTGACAGAGATAACATGAGGAGAACTACAGGGTATGTATTTACTGTAGGTGGAACAGTTATTAGTTGGGTTTCAAAAATCCAAAGTGTTGTTGCACGTTCAACAACAGAAGTAGAGTATGTTGCTTCTAGAGAGGCTAGTAAGGAAATTATTTGGTTACAAAGGTTTATGGACGATGTTGTCAATCCTAGAGACATCCTTGAGTTGTGAAAGACCAGTGCCTAGGACATCTTATACATCAAGGAGCATATGATATAATATGGGAAGTTATCAGAAAAAGGCTCTCAAGCTATCTCTTGTAAACAAGAAGGTTAATTTGAATGGGACCAAAACTTTCATAAGCTTGACATAGGGAAATAAATACTGCAGAGGCAAGGTGTGAAACTCTAATACAAATGTATCAGACAATTCAAAGGCAACTTACTGTAAAGAGGGTTGGGTTCTAAAATACCTCACAGAGGTGAGTAATCAGAAGGTGTTTACTGTGTATGAAATATTGAAATAATACTAACTGTCATTGGGATGATATCTAGAAACAAATATCAACATGTAATGGGCTTACAAAACTAAGAATCCATACATGACAATAGCATTTTAAAAATAACATCCCATGGAAGCTAATATAGCAGAAGTATGGTTGAAGTTGAAAATGAAACAATATATCATGCCAGAGCCATATTTAAAGTGCTTGACAAGTTCTAGCATGAGTATCAATTAGGATAAATTCATACCAAAAACCAGTGAGCCACTCGCATTCCAGAACATGATACAAGCGAAATGGATGAAAATGAGATGAACAATTAAACTATCACATATAAGGGAGAGTTACAGACTGTGAAGCACAAAGACCAGAATCCTCATTACCGATGGAACTCCTCATCACTGAAACCCGACGGGCTCTTTGCATTCATATAAAAGTTCAAAAAAATGCATACAAAATTCTCTCACAACATATTTTTCTGAAAATATGGAACCATGTATAATCCATTCTTGGGGATTTTTATAGGAGAAAAATGAGTCACAGGAGTGGATGATGAACGTTAAATTGATTCATTAAGAGAGCATGGAGGAAGCTTCCACGCCCCTACTGCTTAATGGCACTGCATTACTGTATTTATTTCATAGTATGGCTGAGGGGTCTTTGTCAGGTCCATATCTGACCTCTTATGTTTCTTTGGAGTCCTTCATGGCTGTAAAGTTCTCTGTTCTGCCTTCTAGAATTGGTGAACTGGATAGAAAGTCCACGGGCCTCCATACTCCATAATTGTTGGTTCTGAAATTCTTTAAGAAGCTTCTATCAGTGTAATTAACTATTTCTGGGCTCGAGAAGGCATGGAGGCTTTAATGGGAGGATGTACTGTCTGGAGAAAGATGTCCCGCTGATATTAAACACAGATATGGTCGTTTCGTGTGCTCTTTAGTCTTCCCACTATGTCCTTTCCTTTTGAATATGGGATTAGCACATTAAATCTTCAGTTACGAGCTTAAATATCTCAAATCTGTCTCTGCTGCTTCACTTGGCTGCTATAATGGCCTCTCTGTGTTTTTAATTACAGTGACTGTGATTACGGAGGCAGAGTGAAAATTCCACTATGTAAAAACCCTGCACAATGAAAAAAATTAATTGTAAAATCCAGGGTGGTGGCGGAAGAATTCTTTGGATACCTACGGAATGGTGGTGAAATGGTGGAGAACAGGTGGAGAAATAATGTTTAGTGTAAAGCCCAGAGTTTTAAGGTTCGTGCGATTTACGAAGAAATGAATGAGAATGCAATGAAACACCCATGAAGTGGCTGTGAAAGGTGGGACCCAGCATGAGCGGAGGGCGATTAGCTTTGAGCCGTTGGATCTCAGGAGGAGATCAATGGCGGGGGTTAAAAGATTAACCTTTGGGAAGGTCCGATGGAAGAAAAATAGTGGAGGCACGATGTAATGTGGACCGTAGATCTTGGATGAATGGAAAACTATGATTGAATCGGAGGATCGCAATCGAAAGGGACATAGGGTGGCACCGTTTAAACATGCGATTGGTTACATGTGATTCAATGCCAACCATTGGATCGCGAAGGGTATCAACGAAGGAGATTAAATCGACAGGGGAGAGATGGAGGTATAGAAGCAGAGCGGGAGAAATGAGGGCTGTCGGATCTAAGGGAACGAACGGTGGGGATGTAATCGGGGATCGGCAATCGGTGTAACACAAAATGGCGCTTTATGAAATCTATGATTGGCGATGGGGTTGCGATGCGATTAGTGCCTGACCATTGGATTGCTTTAAGATCAACGGTGGAGACTATTTCGAAGGTCGACAGATCAAAAAACTATCGCATCGGAAGCTTGTGGTTTAACAAAGAAACGTGCCCATATAAATGTTCCAATTGCGATTAGCGCCACAGGCCTTAAGCACTCGGTTCTGGGCACGGGGCATATGGTGAAGTGGTTAAGGGGCTGGCCTAAAAGGGGCTTAGCCTGTCATAAAGTGGAAAGTGGGTTTTTTGGCCTGTTTTAATGCATTTTGAGGCCAAAGGAGGAATTCGATAAAGGGAATAAGGGGTTTTAAGCCAAACAAAGGTAAGTTGAAAGTATTAGAAGGGGATGTGGCATGATTTAAAGGGTAATTGGGGAAATTAGAAGGGGAGACAAGGGGATGAAAACAGAGGTTTAAAAGGGATGAAATAAAGGGAAAAATGACCTTTTTTGGGCATTCTTCTTCACAATAGAGAGGCTTTAAAACTGGAAACAGCAGTGAGGATTTCTCAAAGGAATGAGGCACAAGGAGGCTTCAAAGATGATGTGTTTTCCAAGGGAATGCATTCCTTGAAAGCTCAAAGACAGTTTGACCCCCTATTTGCTTGTCAAAAAATTAATGGGGGGCTAACATGATCAACAGACGGAGTGGGTAAGAAGCATGATATGGGAACATTATATAGTGATAGCCAAAGTGCCATTCATCTTGCAAAGAATTCAGCATTTCATTCCAGGACTAAACACATACAGCTCAAGTGCCATTTCATACGGTTAGTGTTGGAAGATGGACAGTTGAAGCTGGAAAAGATACACACTAGCCAGAATCCTACAGATATGCTAACAAAATTTGTAACCAAGGATGAAATTAGAATATGATTAGTTTCAATTGGTCTTAAAGTATGATGATGAATATGAGAAAAAGCCAGGTCCAAAGAGGAGTCATTGTCCAGCAAATGAAGCAGTGATGGAGTTGCTACAAATCAGTCTCCAAGTGGGATATTGTTGGGTGTAGAGCCTGATTATCTTGTTTATTTTGTATCATAGCATTGGACCCCTGTACCTTAATTGGGTGGCAACGCCGCCCATAATTAAATTCTTCTTGGCGGGTCCAGGGGGGTGGCTGTGCCCCCGAAGCTAAAAAAATATGTAAAAATGCCTTGTAAAAGTATAGTAATTTCTAGTCAATCTGAGTCGTTCATTTGGTGAATGATTTGATGGTAGAAGTTATGTTTAGTTAAGGTTTTTTTTCCCTAGAAGGAAAACCCTCTCTTGTATGAGGGTATTGTATCGTTGTTGTGTATTGTATGTGTATTATCAGAGCAAGAAACAGAAAGGGGAGATAGTGAGAGAGAAGAGAGGATATTACAGCGGATCTGTTGTAGGTTGTGTCTCTTCAATTTGCTGGATAATAGAAAGGAAGGACTGGTTGTTCAGGGCGGACATAGCCCAAACTGGGTGAACCACGTATATATGTGTCTCTCTAGTTTTATGTGTTTCTTGTGTTTGTGCTTCTGCATATATTTTATTTGTTCCATTTATCTGTAATATGTAATTTTCTAACACTGAAAACAGGTCTAAAATTGCGACCTGTACTTTTTGCGGGAGGTTTTATGTGATTTTTCTGGGTTTGTCTAGGCTACTATTCAGGGTTGTATTAACTCCCTATCCACCCATCTTGGACCTATACTTTCTTAGTTTTACTTGTCTAAGTAGGAACCAAGCCCCTTAGGGCTTCAGTACGCTTCCATCTTTTTATGAGGTGTTTAGCTGAAGCAGGTCTTCTGAGATTTCACTGTGTTCAACCATTTTTCATATCTAAACCTATACTTTCAGATCCATTTTAGATTGGTATTTATCCATCCAAAACACCTCTTTTCATTTTTGTTTGGTCCTCCTTTAGGGTCCCCTCCATTTCCCTTCAAGTTGTAGCCTTTCGCCCCCTTTTTTGTAGCATTTTTCCCTCTGTTTTTGTTTTTTTGTTTTCTACACCTATTTCTAGAAGATATGACCTTTAGATCCTTGTCCCTCCCAAATTTTAATCCATTGGCCATTTTTTGTGTTTTGACTATATTTCTCCCACCCAAAGACTAGTTGTTAGGAAGCCCTCCTCCTTTGGTTTAAATTGATGCATCTTTAGTTGTTTATTTTATGTCATATTCAGTTTCATTTAATGTCATTTTCAGATTTATTTACAGTTATACAACATATTTTTTATTTTTTCTCTACACACGTCAGGGCTTAATTAAAATTAACATACTTATCACATACATGCACATCCTAAGTGAAGAGAGCCTGGTTTACACTGCCAGGTCAAGACTAAAACATTGTAATCAATTGATCCTGCACCTCCCTACCCTTGTTTAGACACTGTAATCATTTGAGCCTACACATCCCTTCCCTTGTTGGTCTCTCTTCCTTCTATGATCTTTGTATGTTTCCATCATTGTGCCCCCATGACACTTATCTCAAAGAATCCTAGGCCTTCATCCTCAGTTTTTGGTAGGAAGACTTACTCCTCTACGTAGGGTTTGAGTTCATCCTCCACCGAGTCCCCATTCTGACTCTACTTCTGGTTCATCGGGTTCCCCTTCTAGTTCTATCCATGAATTTCCTCCACCTTTCACCTTCACCATGTCTAGTTTAGGACCTAACACTAGTGGCATCCCTAACCCTAATGTTGGGAATGCTACTAGTGGTCCCGCAAGAGGAACTATTTCGACTGCTCCCTTGCTTCCTTATATGAAGGGCCTAAGCCTTCCAAATTTTAGCTAGTTGATTAATGACCCCATACACCATGATCTTGGTTAGTCTGCTATGCAAACTAAGCTCCCTTCAGACATCCCCAAGTTTGAAGGAATTTCTGGAGAGGATCCTACCAACCATGTTCATTCTTTCCATATGTGGTGTTCGTCTAACTCCATCACCGATGACTCTGTTCGTCTTTGGTTATTCTAGTGTACACTTACTAGATAATATTCCAAGTGTTATGTCCACCAGGCCTCCTCCTCTCATACTAATTTTGTGACTCTTTCCAGGGATTTTTTGTCTTACTTCCAGCTTTCCCTTCACTATTACACTGATACCAAACTTTTGACCTATTTTCATCAGTCGTCTGTTACCTGCCTATCTGATAATTTCCAAGAATGATAGAGAAGAAAGAGCCTATGTCGAGCCCATACCTTTGAAGACCAAGTATACATGGAATGGTTTCTCAGATCCCTTTTTCTTGCTATTGGAAAATATGTCGCATCTCACTTCCTAAGACCAAGGAAGCTGCCCTCCAGATTGCATTGAAATATGACCTAATCTACGCACAGTCTAGTTATGTTTATACCGTCTTACCTGATCTCCCTAGACCCGGTGGTTAAAATGTACTGAGGGAATCCCATGTTGCCGATAGTATCTTTTGAGCCCTTCCACATCCATACACTCATCCTCCCATGGGTTATGGTTTCCCTCAAGGAGGGGCCGGCTCCTCCAGCACTTTTCCCCCTCCCTATAGCATGTATCCAGGATACGGCATGCCTCCTGCTTTTTCCCAACCTGTTTACCCCAATGTTACCCAAAATTCTTATTATCCGCATCCGCGGCCTAGTGCTCTATCTCCTTCAGCATTATCACCTCAGCCTCCCTTTCCTTCTCAAGCTCTGCGGACTGCAACAACATCCACCAGGCACTCAGGGTTAGGTGTATGCATAGTAGGGTGCGACTAATCCTCCTACTTCCAAAAATAAGAGGAAAGGAAACCAAAACCAATATTCCCCAAGCAATCCAAGAAATAATACCCAAGGGAATGCACCTAACAGCACAACCCAAAAATAGGGCACTCAGCCCAAAAAGGACATACCCATTCACATGAATAAACCTTGTTCTTGTTGTGGTGTCTATGGTCACTATACCCATGATTTTCCTCTTTTACCTCAGATGTGTCAAATGTGGGAAGCTCAAGCAGCACCCTGAAGGTAGCAAGCCTCCCCTTTGGTTCCTCCAAATGCTACCCCTATCCAACCAATTATGTTTACCAATCCTTTCCCCTAGTAAGGATTTGTGGCTGCCCAACCCCCTAAAGGTCAGGCGGTGTTGGAATGGGGTCTCTTGACAAGCTACGAAACTAGCCCATTTTGGTTATTTTTTTTATATTTAGTATAACGCAGGGGTTTTTGGGTGGGTCAAATTCTCGAAAAGCATTGTAATAAGGTTAAAGGGTAAACTAGGGGTCCGAAAACCATGAGTTGTGAACCATAGGAATGTTAAAGCTAGATTTTTATAAATAGAGAGGCATTTCAGATTGTAAGAGGTAAGAATTGGATAAGCTATTGATGCGATCTATTGTGTAACAATTTGTTGGGGTTTTTGGGGAACATACTCCTGCTGGCTATGTGCGCAGAGATCCTAGTCCAACTGTGTGTGGACCCTGCTGTTGTGTGCACAGGATGGGAAGGGAATTGTAAGGCTAATGAATGAATGAATATGCAAGATTATTGGATTTGAATATGTGAAAACTATTGAATGAATTGCTGATAATTACTATGCTATGCATTTCTCTGTCTTTGCGCTGCGAAGGTCTATATATTGAATGATTGGATCTATTCTGCTTTGGTTATATTATGCTGCGAAAGTCTGTGTATTAAAGTAAATCTAGATCTGTTCTGTCTAGGTATGTAATGTTGTGTTAAGGGTATGAAAAGCTTCTAACTATAGATCTAGTGCACATGGATGCAATTGGACATATACTTGACCCCATGCAGAGATAATCTGAACAGAGTGCAACCCTGCTTGCCTTACCCTTCCTTTCTCAGGGTGCGAAAACTTGGTTCCAGCACCCACCCATACTATTTGAGGTGAGACTATGATTTGCGCAAGTAGGTCACTGCCGAAAGGGCCAGTAGTATAGGGGTTTGTTGGAAAACCTTGCACACCAAACCTGGGTCAGGACCCCTCAAGCCAAAAAATGGTTCTGTTGCTGGGACCTGAAGAGATTTGAGAAAGGGATCAGGTAATGACAAGAGAATATTGGAAGCCTAAAGGAAAAGAGATTGAGGACTGGTTCGAAAGGTAGATCCAGGAGTTTGTAGTAAGAGAAAACCGAAGAAAAATATTAACGATGGAAAGGTGGAAGAATAGGTACGTTCTTACTGAAAGCTACAAAATATTCTTTGTAACATTTTGCGATTGAGCTTTAGGAGTGGCTAGCCAGGCTGGTAGAATTCTAGGAGTGCTGGAAGGATGAGCGAGTCACTCAGTGGACTCCCGATCTGCTTGAACAGTTGGAGAGAACCGATAACACTATTACACGCACGGTGGATCACTAGGTGGATAGTGTGCTAGGAGGCTTTGTGATAGAGTTTTCCATTGATCAATCTGTATCATACTCTGAGGCCGAGCGATGATTCTTCAAAGGATTCCAGGGTAAGTTTCTAAGGACGTTACCATTACTTATCAAGAATTTGTTGTGCGAAAAGAGCATTCTGTGTAGCCATACAAATTGAATGACCTTGGATCCATATGGGAGTGCGACACATAGTGGTAAGTATTATCGAACCAACCTTGACGGAGGAAGGGCCTCCTATAGCCCAGTTAAGGAACCAGCCACATCACCACCTAGGACACGCAGGGGTAAGAACTCACCTATAAAATCGTCCCTAGATAGTGATATGGCTGCACATCTAAAACTACCTACCTTCAAGGGGGTAGGAGATGAAGACATGGATCGATTCTGGTTCGTTGCAGAATCTGTCTGGATTGCGCAGAATGTGGCAAGCGATATGATAAAAAGGGCCCAGCTATCTTTAACATTCGAAGACAGAGCTCTGGACTGGTATATGCGATATGTTTCCCAGAATGGAACCGCTTCCATTCAGTATATTAAGAATGCTTTGAAGCAACAATTCTGAAAACCAAAGTCCTTCTCCTAGTTAGTGGTGGATGTAAAAGACTTCAAACAGGGTGCGTCTGAATCAGTATGGGAGGCAGATCAATGGCTGAAAAAGGAAATTAGGGAAGGAGGGTTCGAATATGATGATAGAAAACATATGGAATGGTTCATCTCCATATTGTTACCTCACCTGCGCAAACCAATGAATCAACAGACCTTCAAATCGTAGGATAAAGCTGTAGAAGCTGCTCCCTGGGAGGATACCTCGCAGGAGTCCAGTAGATCCAGGAACAACTTGGAGCTATGCACCTAGAGATACAAAACCTACAAAAAGAGTGAGCAAAAGACATATGTGCAGATCTCTGGTGTATACGTTGCTGAGTGTCTGGTCACACAAAGGATCAGTGCCCTCTACTGACTGACTATATCCAAGCCGGAGGAACTAGCTCGCTGCACCCAGGGGTAAGTAGGGAACCTACCCTATTGCGACCAGGATCAAATGGATCTGCGTTATGGTGTGATGATTGTCGGGTAGTAGGCCTCCACGATACGAACCATTTCCCTCGGCTGGGTGCATATGTCCTAGAGATAAAACAAAAAAAGGTGCCGATTCTATTGGTCCGCTGGACATGACGAGAAGAATTTCTGAACATATGACTTGGTGATAGATCAAGGGAACTTATATCAGGTGCAATCAGACCCTGCGTCGCCTAGACCGACTTCGCACTTTGGAGGATCACCGGCCCGAGGCAGAGGAGGTCAGGGAGGAAGCACAGGACGAGGAAGAGGTCAGCTGATCTGTTATAATTATGGAGAAATAGGGAACTTTGCCAGAGAATTCCCTAATCCCACTCAGATTTCATGTAAATACTGCAAACAGCTAGACCATGAGGTAGAAGACTGCCCGATCTTGATAGCCAGAATGTAGGAAAAGCAGTTGACCCCTATGCAAAACATACAGAGGGTTAAAACTGAGCTAAGAGAAGTAGATCGAAGTGTAAAGGTCATAAGACGTAGTGGGATGGACACCGAGGGAAGAAAAGAGGTACCCTGTGAAAAATAGGCGCTACCAGTAGCCTCTGCACAGTCTCAAAGCGAGGAATAAATTGAGACCTTTTTGAAGGCATGTATGAAATTACACAGGAACCCGCAAGCCGTAAGAAACCTCCTGGATTTAATGAACACCTACGCAACTTGGCCCACCTTGATCCCTGAGACCAAGGATGTGCACAAACTTTATAGCTCTAAGAAACGCACAGGGAGGGAAATGCATTTGACTGCACAAATTGGGGACTATGAAATGGATCAGGTTATCTTAGATCTTGGATCCGATGCCAACATTTTGCCTAAGAAGACATGGCAATGGATGGGGAAGCCCAAATTGGAATGGTCCACTATCTAGCTACGCATGGAAAATCAGCAGAAAATAATTCCCTTAGGAAGGTTACCAAAAGTTATGGTTGACATTGCAGGGGCAAGGTTCCTAGCTAACTTTGAAGTGATTGAGATAGTTGAAGATGCGAACCCCTACCTTGCACTCCTCAGATTAGATTGGGAAATGGACATGGGGGGAATTATTAACCTAAAGAAACGAAGCATGGTGTTTTAGAGCAGAAGTACGCATGTCATAATTCCCCCTGGATCCCGCAGAAGGTGCCTGGTATACTGAGCCTATCCACACGAAGGAAGAATTAGATCATATCTATAAGATCACTGTGCAAGATGAAGATCGGGTTAACCCCACGGATGAAGGGGTGCTCCGTTGGGAAAAGAATAGTGAATGCTTTTCTAACTCTGATGAAGAGCTGGAGAACTGGCAGAACTGGTTGCATGAGGTTTCGGCACTTCGCAGCCTTCAGACTGTTAAAAGCTTCCATCACATCTCTACCATGGAACAAACCTTGCCTTGAAAAGAGGCCACAGATGACACTCCAAATCCTGCAAAGCCTAAGCGGTATATGGAATATAGGTCCAAGGCACTACCACTAATTTGGTACGAAGCACCTATGCAGGAAGTTGTCTTCCCTACTTGGACGAACTACTGGAGTAGGGTAATCCTATGTATAGAGACCCCCTTAGCCAGATGGCCCCCAAAATCGGCCGACCCATGTTGTGACCTGCTCGCTCAAGGATTCGCTCGGCCCTTGCCCAACTAGATTACGGACCTGTCTCCAATCATGAGTATCTGAGAGAATTTATGGATAACTAAAGAATTAAATCACCTATGGACGTCTGACGCAGCTGTCCTGCACAAAATTAATCCTTCCACGATTGACATAACTGCCTCTAAAAGACTCCCGATCAACTTAAAGGCTCACCGTGTGTCAACTGTCTGTCGAAGTACGAAAGGACCTCCCACACGTCAGCCACACCCTGACATCACGATGACGTGACCTTGGATACAAAAGAAGAATATCAGCTCATCCAGAGTTAATGCGAAAAGACACTTACAAACGTAGGCAAAGGGTAGTAGCTTATCAATATCACCATTTATGATCAAGGGTACGTGCCACTTACGACCTAAATTTCCATTAAGTAACTTTGATTGGGGTGCGAATGGATAGAAGAGGACAGCTCGAGCTATTTATTCAACTATCAAGCGGTATTGGATACCTACCTTATGTTTCTTTCTACTTATTTCTATGATTCATGTCGCTTGTCTCTCCGGTATGGACTTCAATGCATAGGAGGAACAGATAAGAGGGCCAGAAGAAGCTGAGTAAAGCGATAAGAGTGCACAAAGGCTGCCTGGAAGGATTAGCTACGAATTGATTTTGGCAGGAACTCTGCAGTACCAAAACTTGCTATGACATCTCCGCCATTTCCACGCCCCACCTGCTAGAAGCAACATATGTTTACTCCTCCACATTGTCACTTTTGAATCGAGTTCTGGGGACATACAAGTCAACTTAGCACAACTCTGTACTATAGAACTACGAAGCCTATCGACCAGTGTACTACAAGAGGTACACTGTCGTGGCCAAGAAAGACGCAAGCAGTATGACTTGACCCTGGAAGAACGCGCCCAGAGAATTGTCATGGTCACTAACACCACACACACTATTCAGGAACAACTGGCGTAGGGGGCCCAATTGTTTGAAGAGGCTACACAACTCTGGAAAAAAGCGCTACACCACCCCATGCTTCAGCATGTCCAAAGAGAGTTGACACAGGCATAAGATGCTTTAGATCGACTTCAGGACTCCACACCTCCCCCCAGCCATGCATAACGCCTGGCCACCATGCACCAGATTGAGTACCTTCGTCACTCAAGGAAGGTTGCATACAAAAATTTGAAACCATGGACTGATGCTGCACTCCAGCTTGCACATGATGCACAGTCTGCCCTTGCATGTCTCCGCCGGTTGTTGGAACGTATTGGTTTGGATATCAAGGGGCCTGCTTCTCTGACAATGCTCAACATTGTGCAACACGCAGCAGCCCGAAGCAAGGAAGTGCTTCCATCCCTCCTTTTCTCCCTGGCTACCTTACACGCGCAGATTGAAGGCGCACCACCAAAGTGACTCGGGACGAGTCACAATATTTTGTTGGGGGACTGTTGGAATGGGATCTCCTAACAAGCTATGAAACTAGCCCATTTTGGTTATTTTTCTTATACTTAGTATAGCGCAGGGGTTTTGGGGTGGGTCAAAGCCTTGAAAATAATTGTAATAGGGTTAAATGAATAGGTTCACTGCACATAACATATTGTAGAGAATCCTAGTTGATCAAGATCTTCGTGGGTAAACTAGGGGTTCGAAAACCATGGGTTGTAGACCATAGGAATGTTAAAGCTAGATTGTTATAAATAGAGAGGCATTTCGGATTGTAAGAGGGAAGAATTGGCTAAGCTATTGATGTGATCTGTTGTGTAATGATTTGTTGGGGTTTTTGGAGAATAGACACCTGCTGGCTGTGTGCGCGGAGATCCTAGTCCAGCTGTGTGCAGACCCTGCTGCTGTGTGTGCAGGCTGGGAAGGGAATTGTAAGGGTAATGAATGAATGAATATCCAAGATTATTGGATTTGAATATGTGAGTACTATTGAATGAATTGCTGATAATTACTGTGCTATACATTTCTCTATATTTTCACTACGAAGGTCTGTATATTGAATGATTGGATCTATTCTGCTTTGGTTATATTATCCTGCGAAAGTCTGTGTATTAAAGTAAATCTAGATCTTTTTTGTCCAGGTATGTAATGCTGTGTTAAGGGTATGAAAAGCTTCTAATTGTAGATCTAGTGCACGTGGATGTAATTGGACATATACTTGACCCTGCACAGAGATAATCTGAACAGAGTGCATCCCTTCTTGCCTTACCCTTCCTTTCTCAGGGTGCGGAAACTTGGTTCTAGCACCCACCCATACTACTTCGGGTGAGACTGTGAGCTGCGCAAGCAAGTCACGACCGAAAGGGCCAGTAGTATAGGGGTTTGTTGGCAAACCTTGCACATCGAACCTGGTTCAAGACCGCTCAACCTCCTCCATCTAGTACCTATGATTTCCAGATCCTCATGATGAACTCTGACTAACCCACTATAATTGACCTCAACCTTCAGACTTGGTCCCATTAGTACAACAAGCCCCCCACTACGTCTACTACTGATCCCCCTTCTTTAGGTCCCAAAGAGCTTCTTTTAACACCAAATGACCCTTTACTAATCCCTCAACCTAAGGCATAGGTTCATACCAAGATCCCCAAGGGACCATTACGCTAAAACACTGCTTCTGGTAAAGATGCCCACTCCTATAGTATAGTAGATGACTTGGTGAAATCCCCTACCACCATGTCAACAGTGGAAGTCCTCTAATCATGCCCTTCACAATGAAAATATCTACTAACTACCATGGGTTTTGTGGATTCTTTAGATTATAATTTGATTTTCTTCTGTGTTGACCAATTAGAACATCCCCCCTTCTTGCTTCTGTCGCCTTCCAAATCCCTGTCAAGATCCGAAATGCCAACGTCTCCCATTGTATCATTGATGAGGGGGCATCCACCTGTGTGATGTCCACTTTAGTTTGGAAGAAACTATGATCTCCTGAGTTAGCCCCTTCTGCTATCACCCTCCAAGCATGGGATGGAAACTCTTCCCAGCCACTTGGCATGTTCTACAACTGTCATATTACTCTTGCAGGAAAGACTGTTTGTTTTGACGTAGAAGTCATTAATGCCCCCTTAGACTATAACATTCTATTGGGTCATAGCTACAATTATGCGATGTATGTTTGTTATCCAAAATTATGAATTATGGATAAAACATTATTCCCTAAATGTGGTGCTATACATTTAGAACAATAGGTTAAAGAATTCGCAGATACTTTTCCTAATAGTAATAGACACACTGAATAGATCAAGAAACCTACTTGGGGTCCAAGATCTTCCTATTATCCTTCTATCGCTCTTACTATAGCTTCAAATCCAAGTTATATCGCCAAAATATTTCCTACAAGAATGAACACTCAACAACAAAGAGATTGCAATATACAAATGCCTATTCAAGTTATTCAGTTAAATCAATGAAACATGAACCATATACATCAGATAAGAACTAATAATATGGAATATAGAAGCTTATATAGATACATGTGTGGGAAAGTAAGCATCAATCTTTATTAATATATAGAAGGGGAGGTTACAACCAGTGATTGATTTGATTTCACCATCTCCAACATCATCCCAGCCTCATCACTATGAACATATCTCCAACAGCATATCACTCAAATCAAATCCTCAATTGAAATTCAACCAGCATTTCTCTACTCAATTTCTTCCTTCTCAAGCACTAGGATCTGTGCTCAATTTATAGATGAGTTGAAGATAGTTTCACAATCAATGACTTTATAATAATATGCAAGACATGTTTCCAAGCTCAGAGGTATCAAATGGACACATGGATTTGAAGTTTGACACATATACATGCTTCTAGAAGGCACTAGCCAAGTGGAGATTCCGGAACAATGAGAATTTCGCTCCCAATTGACCAACACACCCTTGAGTGTCGGGAAGTGCTTTGCAGAGCACCCTTGAATGGAGGTAACTACATATGCAACACACTTAGCCCCTTTAGAGACTGCGTTGGTGAGCTCATAGGTGATATAACATATACTTCAAATCTTGGAAACATCATAATGTAAGTCATGGATGATTTTTCTTTGTTATTTGTCTTAGGGCATGTAGCAACTGAAATGATAGGGGATGATAGACCCTATTCATTGGTTTTGGGGATGATGTCCAGTTTAACCAGGTCATTGGGAATGATGCCAAAATTTACCTATAACAGATTTCCCCCTAAAGAAAGAAGTCAGAATAATAATAACAATATTTTTTGAATGAGATTATTTACACTGTGATGGGCTAGAGCTGAAGTGGAGTGGCGACCTGCATCAATATTACAATACAATACATCATAATATATGCTCTTGATCATAAATTGCTGGGGGAAGGCATTCCCATGCTCATCACATAAACTATCTAATAACATATACATAGTGCAAAAAGTCATCTACATTGGAATGTTGCCCAATACAGACATGCCTACAGATATAGGCCCATGTTCGGATGACGATCTGTATGTAAGGTCACCGTACAGATGATGTGTACAAAAAGCCTGAAATCGCAGCCCAGATGGCTAAAACTAGATCGAAGGTCTTCTTATCTCATTCACTCAATCATTTGGGTACAAGTCTATTCATGCGAATATATGATTTGTAGTTGAACATGATAAGACATCGTTTGATTACATGAATAGATGATTTGATGTCGAATTCCAAACAAAATATTTCGATCAAAATTTCGGAAGTGAGGATCTTGTCAATGCTGTAATAAGCCTTACGGTACAGGAATATGATGTTTCTAAGTGAACTTCCTGGATGATGATTTAACGCCAACGGGAAGCCACTTTATTACGAAACGGGAGTTACCGATTTTGGAGACAAAGGATGACTTGATATAGAAATGTTAAGTGATGTATGTCATGATAATGAAGGTTTATGAGTATTGTAGAAGGATGAGTATTCACTCGATGACTTCTCTTGGACATATCAGCGACATTGAGATGAGTTGGTAGCATTGACCCAAAACCGAAGTGAAGGTATGTGTTACACGTTATTTTGTGACAATGACATTTGACTATCCATATAGGTCTATCACTACCTATATTTTGCTCCCTTAGAAATCAAAAACCCTAATGTTCCTAAACCAAGTCTTGGAATTGGAGAAATGCTCATTAAAACCCTCAAAAGTCTATCTGCGCACTTTTTCTAGCCTTTTCTTGCGGGTCCACAGATACTTAGTCTATAAACCGCAAAAACCCCCACACTTTCTTCTACTAAATCCTGTGGACCCCCGTAAAAATTCAAATAAAGGAAAAAGTAAGTTCTAGAAGCCCAGATGGTCGAATATTCTCCCAATTGGAAGCCTCTAGAGGCGCGATCAGTTCGAGATTTATCCCTCCACTCATGGAGCTTATCCTTGGTCTATAGAGCTAAAATCCCTTCATGAGAGGAATCCATCCCCCTCTTCATGGAACTGAAACTACCTCCATTTCCCTATAAATTGAGCTCAAGTTTTAGGTTGAAGCGTATATTGTGGACTATAGACATACATGTTAGTTGCTAAAGAAATTCTCAAGAGAGCATACTCTCTACACTAGTTTTTGTTGGCATGAGAATGATCACACCCTTATTTCCGTAACTCCATGCTGGTTCAAAGAGAGGAAGGCTTTTCAAACTGAAGCAGGAACAATTGTTCAGGACCCCAGGAGAAACTTGTATGACATCAAGGCATTAGGTTGTTAAGTAATTTTTCTCATTCAAGATAATACATATGGATCTCTTTTTCTCATTGAGTTGTTCTTGTGCTTATTTAATAACATCAATACTTAGAATCCTTGATCACTAACTTGGATTAGCTTTTCTTGATTATTATATGCTGCAGGTTCTTTGATTCTTTTGTCTTTCTTTGATTGTAGGTTCTACTTATTGAAGAATTCTCTTTGAAGTGACTGGATAAAAGACTACATCGAACGTTGGATTTCAAGGTAGGGGAATGTCCTCTTTCTTTGTTTATAATAATTATGAACTACAAATAATATAGAGAAAAAGATTTACAAATTGATGTTTGTTTCTAGCTATTCGTAGAATACTAGGGAGATCACTCTTGTCTGCAAGAGGGATTAATCCGCATAACAAAATGGCCACTCCACTAGGGAATAGAACTTAGTTTTCCTTTTTTATTTTTAGTTTTAATTTTAAGAGTTTTCTAATTTTGATTTGTTTGAGACTAGGTTGGGTAGATAAATTTTAAGAATCCCTGAAATGGAAAGCTGGATATTTTTTTCTGGATTTTTCCTTGCCTCTGTGGTTTTCATTTGAAAACAATGCGGTAGCCTTCACAACTTTTAGTTCAGAACAATGTGGTACCACTCCGTTCTCCATTAGAAATTGCAAACCCTTAGAAAATTTTTGAAAAAATTAAAATTCTCTTTTTAGGAGCCAGATCACATGATTTTTTTGTTTTCCCCAGTCTATATTAGCTGTCAAACCTTATGTGTGAATTTATTTACAATCTCATCAGTCTTTGTTAAGTTAATTAGGTGTTTTGAGTTTCTTTTTTGAGAAATTCTTAATTTGATTTCCTTTGGTCATTACTTCGAGGTGTGTCTCAATCTCTTAACAATTTTGCATCTTTTTTCTTTTGTTTTTGCTAAATTGTGTTTGAGTGTTAATCGCCTTTGAGTGTTTTTGTTTTTTTACCTTTGGAATTCTCACCCAATTTTCTTTACTTACACTTGATAGGTTCCTTAGATTACATTAGTGAAGGAAAATAGTCTTGTTGTTCTTTCTCTGATTTGGAATCATCTTGTGTTTGAGAATTTTTGCATAAATTACATTTGCATAATTAGAATTCTTATTTTTAGAATATGAAAGAAAAATGTGCATAGATTACATTTGCATATTTTTCAAGTGAATTGTGCATAGATTACAACTGCATAGTTTACATTCTCGAAAAATCAATCGTAGATTTAGATCAGTTTCTTTGATTCGAATTTACATGTTTTTATGCTTGTTTTAAAAACATAAAAATAAAAATTGGAATTGATTAGCATTAGTTTTTCTTGCTGAAATTAGTGCATTAGAGAATTTATTATATTTTCTCTTATTGATCAATCTTTTCATTGTTGGAAGTGAACGAAACCTCTCTCCTTACTTCAGTTAGGATTCATCGAATTGAAAAGATTACATTATCATATTCGATTGCATTCAGTTTTGGTTCAGTTCATAACACCATTGGTTTCATATCCATTTACCTTTTGAGTAATAATAGCCAAATAATAAAACGCTTAATAAAATTCATTTAGAAAGTTTTACATTTTCTAGGGCTCTTTCCACCAATCTAGATTAGGCTAGTGCTTTGGAATAGGTTGTAGTTAACTTTCCAAAGCAATTGAACAAACAAGTAGCATCTTGTGGTAGGAAAAATTCCAATTATTGCATTTGTACTCTGGGAAGCTCTTTTTAAAAGATTCAAGCACCAGATCATGTCAGAACCAGTGAGGTAATCGTACCTATCTCGTTGGAAAAGATAGAAGATGTGCACGTAATAAAAATGGAAAACTTTGGATTAACCATTATCGAGGAGCCTGGTGTCACTTTTTAGCAAACCTCGGATTTACCATGTCGAGGAGCTTTAAAGGGGATCAAGCTTTGATACTTTTCCCTTGCGTGTATATCGGGTCGTAGACTGTTCCCCCAGGTGCAATTGTCTCAGTTCGTGACCTTAGTGATCATAATCTTTAGGATTTTTCCCAAGGTGAAAGCGGAGGGAAGGTCCCACTGTACCTGAAGCAGACATTGACTAGACTCACTTGGACTTTCTGGAGGGTGCACTTCACTTCGAGATGGCATAGTGGAGATACTTGCACCAGATTGTTTCATTAAGCAGGTAGTCAGGGTAACTGTTCCAACCGCTAGTTTTTCACATTGATCTCTACGACATTGGATTTCATCACCAACTAGTGATTTCAATGTGAAAACAAACTGTTTGTGTGTGGTTTTACTCCTTGATTTGATAGCGCATGTTCACTTGTTTGTTTTTAATATTTAGAGACCTTAAGTGTCGATTGTGAATTTGAATTGTTAATTTTTTCAAATTGTTAATAAAATTCACTGAAGTTGAAACTAATGGAAATATTTACGGAATTTACCAACCAAGGAATCCCTCATAATGAGAATCCTAGTACTTTTCCTTGCTTTGGAAATATTGATCCTTCTTATATGGATACATTTTCACTACCTGGATTTACCATAGGTTTACCAGTATGGTTATTTTCAACTTCGTTGGCCTCGAATACTCCAATTGTTCCACCTCAATCGGATGCTTCACCTCAACAGAGTTCACCATCTCAACATCACCAACCTCATGTTGACCCTTTACCTTCTTCGTCCAACATGTATTCGTCCCTTTCTTCCTCTTCGCTTGGTAAAAGCCTTGATGCTATTAACCTGGTGGCTAAGAAGAAGAAGAAAGGGAAGAAGAAGAAGAAGCAAGATAATAATTAAGTCAACCAACCAACCATGGTTGTAAGTGTTGGTAGTGATGAGGAAACCTCCACCATTCATTGTAAATCCAAATTCCCTTGCAAGATTTGTAAGAGTGACCACTTCCTTATCAACTGTCCTGGTATTCTTAAGGTCTTGGAAGTATGGTCAGAAAAATCTCATCAACTTATTATCAATCTATCAACCAGTGATTATCAGGTTCCTAGGAAAAAGGGTAAAGTTAGGTTTTCTTGTAGGTTATGCAAAGTGAGTCATCAAACTCACATTTTCCCTCACATGGATGAAGCCTCAAAATTGTTGGAAAACCTTACTGTTCTACAGCAACAACTTCCAATTGGTTACGGTAAAATTTCTCCCAACCTACCATCATTTGACGAAGTGATTGATCTAATTCCAAGTGCAGTTAATCCCAGTCTTCCATTGGAGAGTGACTCTCATATCACTCAGGTTGATGATCCATTAGTTGATCAAGTGGTTGAATTGATTTTACATATGGTCGATCCTACTCTCCTTTTAGAGAGTCAAATTCATACTACTCAGGTTCTTCATGTTACATAAGATTCTTCTACACAAGAGGGCATTTCACATGTTTCTTTAGAACCCCCTCCAAGTAGTGAGGTCTTTTCCTTTGAATGGAATAGACTGACAAAACCTCATCTTCCTTCCTCCATCCCTTTCCAAATCATTGTGAAGGCTTGTGGTAAAAATGTGCATCGCACAAATGTAGATGAAGGTGCTTTTGTTACTATTTTATCCTCAACTGCTTGGAAAGATTTGGGTTCCCCTCTGCTTGTGCCTATTACACAGAATATGTTAGCTTTTAACAGAACCATTAGTGAACCTTTAGGGATCCTTCCTAAGTTTCCTATTATCTTGGAAGGAAAAAATGTCTATATTGATCTTATGGTAGTCCGAGGTCCCTTGTATTTCAATTTTCTCCTTGGGTGAGACTATGTATATGCAATGAAAGCTGTCGCATCGACACTCTTTTGCGTGATGTCTTTCCGTCACAATGGAAACATTACGACTGTTGACCAGCTTTCATTTGCTAGTCTTGATTCAAATACCAATAATCCGACACCCCTAAATTTTACTTATACGAAAGTGGTATCTACCTCGCCAATGGTTAATTATGTGGAAACCAGTACCATATTTTCAGTTACCGATGCAAGCGAGCCTCTCACTATTTTCTCGACTTCCTTTGACTTAGATCCGGTAATTGACATGGTGAATTCTATGGGGGTATTTGAACACAATTTTCTTCTCCCTATTGATTCCCTTGACATGTGTTCCTTCCAAAGAACTATTCTTCCTTCTCATGAAGACCTCTTGGAAGCCATGATCGAGGGGTATCCCTTGACATGTGTCTCTTCCAGTTGGAATTCATGATCGAGGAGTCTCCCTTGACATGTGTTTCTTCCAGTTGGAAGCCATGACAAGGTCACCATGAGGATATTTCTTTTATTGTGTCAACCTCCTTAAAAATGAAATAGGTCACCATGAGGATAGTTCTTTTACTGTGTCAACCTTGTTAAAAAATGAAATAGGTCACCATGAGAATAGATCTTTTCCTGTGTTAACCTCATTATAAAATGAAATAGGTCACCATGAGAATAGTTCTTTTACTATGTAAACCTCATTAAAAGTGAAACAAGCCCTTATGAGGATGGTTCTTTTACTATGTCAACCTCATTAAAAAATGAAATAGACCCCTTTGAGGATAGTTCCTTTTACTGTGTCAACCTCGTTAAAAAATGAATCAGGAAATGAGCATAGTACTTTTCATGTGTCAAGCTCATTATAAAATGAAACAAATCCTCTCCTGATTGAGTCAAGTATTTGATTAGATCTCGTAAGTGTCAAGTCGAGCCTTTCATCCGATCTCGTAAAGGAACCTTCATTCCATCCACCTATTAGTAACTAGTAGTCCACTTAGGTGAATGAAATGAAGCTTGGGGGGCATTGAAACTTATCTCAAGCATGATTTTTTCCTTTGTTTCAAGCTTGTGTAAAAGTGAAACAAGCCTATCTCAAGCACAGTTATCCTTTGTTTCAAGCTTATGCAAAAATGAAACCACTCTCAAGCATAATTTTTCCTATGTTTCAAGCTTGTATAAAAATGAAACCTAACTTGAGTCCATTTCGGTTATTATTTTCAAGACTCATTAAACTCATGAAAATCCTAAGATTATTTTTCTATCTTTCATTCTTCTAAAACACATGAAAATGACGAGTTCTTTCCAACTTTTCCTACTTGTAAATTAAATTAAAAGTTGGCCAACTGAGTATACTTTTATCACTTTTTCGGACTCTTTAAAATTATGAAAAAGAGAAACCATGGAGTTCTCTTTTAAGCTCGTTTCAGACTCTCGAAATATGAAAATATCACTGATTACTTGACTATTAGAACTCATTAAAGTAAATTAACATTTGTCCATTTAGTATAAGTTTACCCCTTTTTCGGATTAAAATAGACTAATTATGACAAAGGTATACGTTGAATAATCATGATCAATAGAGCTCTCTCCTGCATTATTTTATCATTTTTCGACCTTGAGAGGCTAAATTTACAAAAAATTACAACCACGGATTTTACTTATGTTTTTCTTCTGACTCCATAAAATTGAAAAACGTTGAGTTTCTCCTATATTGGACTCGTTAAAATTTAACAGTAAAGGACCTGTTGATTACAAACAGGACCAAAACACTCCTTCTTAGGGTTTTATTTTAATACTAAGATGGACTCATCCGAAGGATGAGCTTACACAAACAAGCAAATGTTATCCTCCTCAAGCTTGTCAAAAATAAAGAGGTACTTTCCAGTAATGGTGGGGGAAAAAGAGAGAAAAAGAATCCAATTGTCACCCTTGTTTAAAAATCAGTATAGCACTCTTGAACACGACACTTTGTCACACTTGTACTTGGGTTGGGAAATCCTTTGTCTAATAGTTAATCAAACCACATTGAAAGTCTTCAGCTATTTTCTGGGTATTAGCTTTAGGTTAATTTTTACCAAACCATCTGGAGTGTAATTATGTGTTCAACAGATAGTTCAAATAAACCATTCATTGCAAACATTTGTCTCCATTCACGTTGACCATCCTTGAGTCAGTCCTTGCAAATATTTCTTCATAACTTGATCTAATGGTTTCATGTCGTGGGCTTTTCTATGATGGATCACATTCTATCGACGACAGCTCTTCATCTAGGAAGTTGATCCATAATCCTATCAGTACCTTGGAATCTGCATGCCTTAATGGCAGGTTTCTTGCTTTTGATGATAGGTTGCATCATTGACCTTCAATCGAATGATTCTGTGAAGTGCTCAACTGAAAATCATTCATTCACACTTTGTGGATTGTACTGAGTACTTTGAGTGCCATTTTCATTATTGGTGGTTTCTCTCACGCTTGTTAACAGTTCACATCATTGACTAGTAATCAAGTGGTTTCTACCATGTTCGACTTCGACACAATCAATCGCATGGATAGAATCATAATAGTTCTGGAAGTGTAAATCAAGACCCTGTATCTATTTTCCACAATTCAGGCTGCAAGGAGTTTTATTATTCATGATATAGTAGACTACTTATGACAAATGGTTGTGCCCATACTGTGTCTCCTATTGATGTAACATTAAAATCATATTTGTACCGGAACATTTAGTTAGTTTTTATCTGAGTATGGGAATGTATACCTTAGCGATGATTGATATATATATATATATATATATATATATATATAAATGCTTGCATTAAATTTTTTTACAGGTTTTCAACCAGTGTCCCCAATCCAATCCTCGAAATGATAAAGAACTTCACTCTTTATTATAACCTCAGACTTCGCAATTTAGGGGGAAATATGTTACACTTTATTTTGTGACCATGAAATTTGACTGTACATATAGGTCTATCACTACCTATATTGTGCTCCCTTAGAAGTGAAAACCCTAATTTTCTTAAACTAAGTCTTGGAATTGGAGAAAAGCTTATTAAAACCCTTAAAAGTCTACCTCCACACTTTTTCTAGGCTTTTCTTATGGGTCCGCAGATACTTAGTCTATAAACTACGACAACCCCCACAAGTTCTGCTACTAAAACCTGCGGACCCTCGTAAAAATTCAAATAAAGGAAAAAGTAAGTTCTAGAAGCCCAGCTAATCGAATATTCTCCCAACTAGAAGCTTCTAGAGGTGCGATCAGTTAAAGCTTTATCCCTCCACTCATGGATATTATCGCTTGGTGTATGGAGCTCAAATACATTCATGAGAGGAATCCATCCCCCTCTTAATGGAACATAAACTACCTCCATTTCCCTAAAAATTGAGCTCAAGTTTCAGGTTGAAGGGTAGATTGTCGACTGTAGACATACATGTTAGTTGCTAAAGAAATTCTCAAGAGAGCATACTCTCTACACTAGTTGTTGTTGGCATGAGAATGATCACACCCTTATGTGCATAACTCCATGTTGGTTCAAAAAGAGGAAGGCTTGTCAAACTGAAGGAGGAACGATTCTTCAAGACCCCAGGAGAAACTTGTACGACATCAAGGCATCAAGTTGTAAAGTTACTCTTTTCATTCAAGATAATACATATGGATCTCTTTTTCTCATTGAGTTGTTCTTGTGCTTATTACATAACATCAATACTTAGACTCGATGATCACTAAGTTGGATTAGCTTTTCTTGATTATTATATGTTGCAAGTGCTTTGATTCTTTTGTATGTCTTTGATTGCAGGTTCTACTTACTGAAGAAGCCTCTTTGGATCGACTGGATAAAGGACTGCATTGAAATTTGGATTTCAAGGTAGGGGAATGTTCTCTTTCTTTTTTTATAATAATTATGAATTGTAAATAATCTAGAGAAAATTATTTACATATGGATGTTTGTTTCTAGCTATTCGTAGAATACCTGGGAGATAGCTCTTGTCTGCAAGAGGGATTAATCCACATAATTGTATGATGAACCATAGGTATGAATGAACCATCAAGAAGATTACCCAACCCAAATAGTCATGATGATGGAGTGAAGTGTCATGTTCAAGAGCGACCTACTACTGTAAAAAGTTCTATTCATTTTCCCAAATTTTTCCTGGTCATTTGTTGACCAATACCTCTATATTTTTTAATAAGCTCAAGGAGAATAACATATGCTTGATCTATAATTCAACCCTTCGGGTGAACAATGTATTTCTATTTAAAAATTTAACGAGTCAAGTGATGAATGAAACTTGATTCTTGCCATGATCGACAAGCTCATCTCTATTTTATGTTTTAACGAGCCTAATGACAGTGATATCCCAGTCCCTTTTCATATTTAGAGAGTTTGAAAAAGAGGACGAAAGAAAACTCTGTAAGTAATTTTTCATAAAGTTTTCGTTCAGATCTGAAAATGTGTAAAATAATATATGAGAGAACCTCTTTAGTGATGTTTGACTAAGGTATTCCTTTTTTGTAAATAATATATCTCAGTCTAGAAAAGGGTTAAACTTATACTGAGTAGATATAAATTCATTTAATTTTATGAACTCGAAAAGAGAAGTGCTCAGTAATCTTTTCACAATATCAGAGTCTTAAAAGAGCTAAAAGAAGACTCCAGGTGTTCCTTTTTTGTTGTTATAGAAGCTAGAAAAAGAGATAAAAGTGCAGTTGAAGTCCTTTTTCATTTTTAACAAAGCTCGAAAATAAAGATAAAAGTATGCTTTGTGGTCAAATCATTCTTTAAAATAAATCTGCACCACTAATATGTTCATCAATTATAAAACCTGTTCAAAACAACATCAAATGGATTAAAAATACCTGCTTCATGATAAAACTATAACAAAACCATAGTCACAGCAATAAATATTCATTGCAAATCATCAAATGACTAATAAAAAGAGTTTTACTATTCATTCTTACCATTCAATAGTTACCATTTTCATTTTAGAGCTCTGAACCTGTTTTTTTCCCCCGAACTTCAACTTTTTATTGCGATCGATTCTATGGATAGTTTTTATCACCGTTTGATCCAGGTTAGTGCCATCAACCCTCTCTTTATTTCAATAGTCAATTCATTTCCTTTAATTGCAAATTTTTAAGCTTTTGAGCCCCTTAGGGTAAATTTTTCTTCCAAAGAGTGAAATGCACCATTGAGCATCAAAAAGTGCGTTGTGGAGCACCTAAATTGAAGTATAGCTACATATGCAATGCAATGTCCCTTGTTAAAGACTGCGTTGGGCACAATCTCCATTTTTTATTCTTGCACTATTTTACAAAAAATTTCTAATTTTTTGAATTGAAAGGAGTCTAATGAGTTTTATGGTTATGTTTCAGGATTTCATCACGATATAATGACAATTACATGGAGAGAAAGAGAGCATGAAGAATATGTTAGGAATCTGTAATCAGCAATATTGGCAAAATCCGATCACAGAAACAACATCGTTTCAACCACTTTGGGATTCTAGGATCTAGCCCTCCTGAATCCGGAGAGGGATCTCTCCAATAAGTGCAAAGATGGATTTGTCTTTGAAGTTTGGGGTAATAATATTAGGCTAGTTATGAAGGCTAAGGGTTTGTTTTGTTTTTGGGTGGTTGAGCATGATTATTGCTTGAGGCGGAAAGTCCTAAATGCGAAGAGTTTCAAAGGTGAGAAGTTGCAAGAAATGAGAGTAAGTTTCAGCCAAAAAGATAGATAATTGCAGGTTTTAATCCATTGGGCTATGGAGTCATAATATGGTTTAATTGGAATAGCAAGAGGTAAGAGTGGTCCATGGGGCAAGTGATCTATGTCTAAGGATCTCTTTGAAGTTTTATTTATGGAATGAAATGATACAATAAGTAGGAGAATTAAATAGATGAGGAACAAAGAGCAGCCCAAGATCTGGTAAGTACTTCTAAACTAGCCATCCTTTGACACACTTTCAATAGAAAACACTTTAAAACAAAGGGAAACTTGAAGGCAACTTTTGGAGAAGAAACTAGCGGGTCGGGCTCACCACAAATCCTCTCCTAGCTCTACTTTACTTAGTTACTTTCAAGACAAACACAAAGATAACACAGAATGGCCTAAGATCTGGTAAGTAATTCTAAACTAGCCAGCTTTTAACACATTCCAAGGGAAACATTCAGACAGTTGTGGGGATGAAACTGGGACCAGGGCTCACCATATCTTCCTCAGTTCATCTTCACTAAACATATATTGAAAATAACATCTAAGAATAACATTCAACTAAAAAAATAAGACGAGGGAACACCAACATTCCTATGCTTGAACTGAACAAATCATTCCTAAATAAAACAATTTAGAAGAAAACATTCAGATAAAGATTTTCAGTTGGAGAAGGTTACAAATGTATAGTAGGTCCTAACTCTATGCATGCTATTCTTTATAAGAGAAAATGGAACACAGTGTAAATAGGAACAAAATGACAAGTTACAATAAGAAAAACATCACCGCCAACATAGACCAGGATCCCATAAATCAGCTTGTATTGATGCTCCAAACCAGTTACATCTTTAAGTCTAGTGCTTCAGTTTAGCAACCATTTACACATCTCAGCCTAACCTATCTATCACCAGAAGAGCTCCAAGAGTCAGTGAACACTATTTACAATCAGAAAATTAAGCTCAAGTGTATATCAAAGTTTTTCAACCAACCCCTCTCTCATCTTCTGCAGTAGTATATATAGAAGAATGAGGAGGTGAGATCTGATAAAAGATCTCAATTACAATTAATACAGATTTAATGGTTTCTTGGACTTTGGGGGCTCAATGAAGAAACTTACATAGGTGTCCTCTATATTAAATGTTTTTACATAAATATTAAGCTTGGTGAGAGCTTTTTTTGACCTTTGAGGCTTAGTGTGGCGTCGAAGTAACTCTCCAGATGTTTGTCATTAATTTTCCTGCAGAATTTACCTTTTGGTTGTGTTGTGAGGCAGATATCCAGTCCTGATCAATAAATTCAGCCTCTGATTGAATACTTTGAGGTACAGGTGGCATTTTAGTAGCTGGGAGGAATCAATTTTCCTTAGATGTGGTGGTGGAGGTGTTCCTGTTGATAAAACACTTAAGATCTTCTTTAAACTGTGTTTTAAATCATGGATTAGGCTTTTGATAAACATTCTTCGCAGTGATCCCCACAAATATGTCTTCCATTCTCTGTCCTGGTTCATTTTGATCTTCGTCACCGACACTCTCTGACTGTGATTGACTTGCTATGTTTATGAGTGTGCAGGGCTGCGCAGGGGTGATAAGGCATCAATGCCTCATGAATCATTGATAAAATGTGAAATTTGAAATCTGCAAATGATTTCTCTAGTGGATCGAAGGTGGGAGGTTCGTCACCCTCCGCTTCTGAATTTTATTCGGACATGGCAGAAAAACCATTGAAAACCGTGCAAAATACAAACAAAAATTATAAAATCCATGCATATATGGGTTTACTGCTTCAGAAGGCACGTGGAGAGAGCGTGGTTGTTGGATGGCATCATCCAACGGTTGATATTTGATTAGAGGAGTCAAAGGGAGGGCGGTAGAATCTGTTAAATCAGAGCCGTCGATCGCGCAGAGATAGACGGTCGGGAGAGGAGGTGGAAGGTCAAAGCGGAAAACGTTGACCGGGCGATGAATCTGGGAGATGAAATATGGGCCGTCGATCTGCAGATCAGATCGATGGCAAAGATCTATTGAAAGCCGCACCATGGGCCGGTTAACTGTCGGGCATCTTTGGTGAGCGAAAACCGTCGGATGGGCGGCCTCAGATCGGACGGTAGACGCCAATATCGCACGGGGTCCATGTCCGATGTTTAACGCGCGATGGACGGCGGTTTGGTGAACAGTGCCCGAGACATGTGTCGGCCAGCGTATGGAATCACTGCGAAATGGAAGAAAACTGCCCTCCGCTCAAAGGTGGTGCGATGGATACCACTGGTTTTGGCGATGGTGAGTGGATGGCGAGGACCACCGGGGTGAGGGATTCCGCACTGTCGATCTACAGATCAGATCGATGGCAAATAAAGATTTAAAAATCGGACCAGTGGAAAGTTATAATATAATTAAAACGTCGAAAATAATATATAAACCAAAAGTTTTATATTTCGGGCGGATGTATTTAATATTCAAAATGGCTTGGCGCCCGTCTACGGGGCCGTGGGTTACATCGAGGATCATACGACTAGGGGGTTCATGCAGGAAGGGGCTAAGACCCATATATGTCCAAAATGTGGGTTTTTATGGTTTTCAAGGCTAATAATGTGCAACGATAGAGGGAAAAAAATGGAAAAAGGCTAAAATGAGGTAAGTTTGGAAGAAGGGGAAATGGGAAATGGTGCTTGCAGCAGTGTTCTTCATTGGGAATTAGCAGGATTTCTGAGTGTAAAATAAACCAGCAGTGAAGATTATGGACAGAGGCAGGAGGCCTCCAAGAGTCTTCAAGAGCCAACACTTTTTAGTAATAAAATTTGTTCCTTGAAGGCTCAAAAAGTCTTAGCCACCTTTTGCTATAACAAATTTTATAGGTGGCTAACAGTGGCTCCACTTGGGGATGGTGCCTTCTTGAAGGCATCAAGAACTTCAGACTTGCATTCTCTGGGAGGCTAACCTGTGCCTGATCCATTGGGCTTCCTTTCTTCCTGTAGATGATGTTCTTTTGAAAACATATTGGTAGCCATAAAAATAATGGTTCTTTCATCAACAAGCTTTCTACCTACCCAATCCTACAGATCTAACATTTTTTCTTTAGAGTGCACTTGGATTGACAAGCTCTTTTACAACATTTTATTCTTTTAAAAGCAGGAAATCTAATCTATTTCTACTCCTTATTTCTCCATGGACCCAGATTAAACAATTGAGCCCATATGATTCTCTACCTAATCTACTGTCTGTTGGGATTAGACTGTCCAACAGACTTTATTCTCTAAATTCTACAATAGAAATTAAAAAGCATTCAAGTCAGGATTGAACAGGCTAACTTGATGTTGGTCTATGGCATAAAAGCAAGCTGCACATAGTTTTTATTTTTATTTTTTTTTTTTCGAAAATTAAATAAAAAATGGAAGGCTTAAGATCTGAAAGTTTCTCATCATGGCCTTCTCTTTTCTTTACAACTCTAGTTTGAATTTATTTGAGTTTTTTTGTCTTTATCAACTGGTTCAGATTTTGAGCTAATTGGAACCAGATTTTTACATCTCTTGACTCAGAATTTGAAGCAGGTTTGAGTCATCTCTCTTTGGAAACTTAGGTTCAGATTTTGATCTTGTTTGAACCTTTAATTTCTATCCTAAACTATCTACTGATAAGCCAAGATTAAACATTTTGGAAAATCGAATTCACTATCCTATCAGCAGAATATTGAAAACTAATTAGTCAAGATTAGGCTGTTTGACTAACTAGAAGTGTGTTCTTTAGGAGTGGCATTTGAGTTTGCACACTTTCAGATTTGTTTCTCTTTTTTGGTATGGGGCTATACCTTTCTTGTTTTCACAATCTGCCCTCTTTTCTCTCTTTTTCATTGTTTTTGTATTTTTTATTTTTATAACTTTGAATGCAATGGTGAATGAAATATTTATAATGGAAAAAGATAAAAAAGGCTTTTGGAACATAACATGGATCAAGAGAAGTAATGCTTAGGCATCCTACCATTGACAGGACCCCCAAACAGTTCTGCTCCATTCAACTCCTACAAGAAAAATGCATTGTTACCAGCAGCTGAATGAATAGAGTAAGGGCCAAGCCATAAGTTGTCAAATTTTCCATGCTTTCCCTTTTCTTCCCTTCTTGAGTCCCACTTTAAAACTTTGTCCCCAATTTTAAAATTTTTGGCCTTTGTTCTTCTTTCAAAAAGCTTTTTAATGATGTCTTGCTTTTGTAATGCTTTGTTATAAACTTCCTCTCTGGTTTGCTGAAGATGAACGGTTTGATTTATTCTTCTGATCATGTCATTATCTTTAGTTTGCAACTCTTGAATCAACTTCATTACCGGTACACCAAGGCTGTTTGGAAAAATTGCATCAGTACCATACACCAGCTAAAAAGGTGACATGCCAATAAATTTCTTCAAAGTCAATCTATCAGCCCACAGTGCATGAACTAGCTTTGTGTGCCAAGACTTTTTATTGTCCTCCAACAGTTTCTTGATTATGTTCAGTAAAATTTTGTTTGAGGATTCTGCAAGTCCGTTACCTTGAGGATAATAGGCCGTGGAATGCCCCAGTGTTATCTGATATCTGTGACAGAAATCAACCATCTTTTTTGATTCAAATGCTGCTGCATTATCAGTGATAATCTTGGTAGGACAGCCAAATCTGGAGAGACTGTTAGTCTCCATAAATTTTATGATAACTGAACCATTGGCCTGCCTACAAGGTATGGCTTCTATCCACTTAGTGAAATAGTATGTGGCAGTGAGAATCCATCTATGCTGGGCAGAAGATGGGGGATGGATTTCTCCTATGAAGTCAAGTCCCCACTGTTGAAATGGGGCTTCAACAGCGATTGGATGCAGAGGCAGGGGTAGCAGTTTTCTTTTGCCTTCAAAAAGTTGACATTTGTGACAGGCTATGATCAACTTGTGCACATCATGGAAAAGAGTAGGCCAATAGAAACTAGCCCTCAAGATTTTGTTGGCTATTGTCTTCCAGTACAAATGACCTCCACACTCTCCTTCATGGAATTGGTATTTAACCTTTTCTGCATCAAACTCAGGAAAACATTTAAGCAATACACCACTTTCATTTTTCCAGTAAAGACATCTATCAATAATGCAATAGTTTACAAATTTCAATTTGAGGAATCTTGCCTTTGTTTTTGTCAAACCAGGAGGTGTATTCAAACTAAGAAAAACATAAACAATATCAGCATACCAAGAGGAATTCATAAAATGGTTTTCAACAATGGGAGTTGAGAGTTCCTCTTGATCATCTAAAGCATTAATCATATTAATATCAAGAACTTCAAAATTGGATTCAGCCATTAATCTAGCCAGACCTTGGCCTTTGACGAGTTTAGTGGGTCTTATCTCTAAATCGTATTCAAGGATAACATCAATCCACTTACCTCTCTTACCATCTGGGTCCTGTCTTATAATGTCTTTAACAACTGAGTTTGGTACAAAGGAAATGATGTGTGAGTGAAGGATGTACACTCTGAAGTCTTTCAAAGCTTTAACCAAAGCAAAAGCTTGTTTTTCCATAATGTTATACTTCAAATGGGCATCTCTCAATGCCTTGCTAAAGAATGCAATAGTCTGCTCTTCTCCTTGCGTATTTTTCTGTAAAAGGACAACAGCTATGGAATGTTCTGATGCAAACGAAAAAATATAAAAATATTTTGAAAAATCGGGACTTATGAGAACCGGTGTTTTGGTTAACGCTTGTTTCACTAACTCAAAGGATTTCTTTTCTACCCCTTTCTCCTTCTTTAACATGTTTGTGATATTCCTAAGGAGCTCGACCAAGTTGGGAATGAACCTTCTCAAAAAGTTAATCTTCCCAATGAAATATTGCAACTCCTTGATGTTCCGAGGATGAGAGATTTGCAATATGGCCTCAATCCTCTTTAGATCTATCTTAATACCCTCTTCTGAAATAATGTGCCCAAGAAGCTTACCTTCTTCGAGACCAAATAGTGTCTTCTTAGGGTTTAAAGATTTTCCAAACTTTCTGCATTTCTCAAGAATTGTTCTCAAATGTTCTAAGTGCTCTTCATCTTTTTTTGAAAACACAGTGACATCATCAAGGTATATAATGATGAAGAAGCCTAGTTCCTCCGAGAATGCTATGTCCATGGCTCTTTGAAAGGTTGCTCCAGCATTCATTAGACCAAAAGGCATTTTCACATACATGAAAGTGCCCCATGGTGTAGTAAAGGTTGTCTTTAATTGAACAGCAGGGTGGACTAGGATCTGATTGTACCCTGAATAGCCATCCAACAAGGAAATTATTCTAGACCCTACCACCCTTTGTAAAATATGATCCATCTTAGGTAAAGGGTAGTTATATTTCAATGAAGCTTTTTTTAGGTCTCTAAAGTCTATACAAAGCCTGATTTCTCCAGTTTTCTTCCTAACAGACACTAGATTAGACACCCACTTAGAGTATATAATAGGGACAATAATACCCGCTTCATACATTTTCATGATTTCCTTATTAAACAAAGGGAGATGAACAGGGTTTATGCTGTGCAGTTTTTGTTTGAATGGCTTTTGGTTTTCTTTGAGGGGAATTTTATGCTGTATTATTTCAGTGTCATAGGACTTAAGATCTTGGTAACTCCACGCAAAAACATCAGAAAACTCTTTAAACAACTCTATGTATTTGAGTTTAATGTGAGATGGTAAAGTCTTAGACAGTTTAATCATCTTTGGTTTAAGTTCACTGCCTATATTGCACTCCTCCACTTCAGTCTCTACAGGTTCCAGTTTTGGATTTTTGGCCACATCGTTAAGATAAAAAAAATCTTCCAAAGGCGCTAGGCCGCTTGGCAAACTTTCATCTTTAGAGTGCAGAGTTTCTAACTCCTCTGTTTCTAACTTTGCAGTCATTTCCTTTTTGTTTTTAAGTTTTCTATTCAGAAGATTAATGTTGACAATCTCAGGAGACAGCTCTTCTTCACCAAGAAAATTTTCCTCATTGCATTCTGTATCATAATCTGAGTCCGAACTGTTTAGTTCGAATTCATTTCTGAATTGCATGAAGTCTTTTATTTGTTTGTCATTGTCAAACACCTACCAATAATTTTCATTATCATGCACAGGTGGTCTAAATTTGATCTGAGTTGTGCAGTCTTTAGTTTCATATGGCATTAAGCATGTTCTAGCTGCAAAGGCTAAATTGTGGGCAGCAATATTTCTTTTTCTTTGGACAAGAATCAATTTGGACTCCTCGAAGGTTGTCAAAAGGTCCATAACATCGTTTCGGTAGGATCTAAGTATGGGATTATTTGTGTTATATTCCCCATTGACCTGCCTAATGACTAACTCTAAATCCCCATACACATTAATCCTTCTGGCTCCTAACTTCTTCAACAATCGTAAGCCTAAAAGAAGGGATTCATATTCCGCTATGTTATTGGAACACTGAAAGTTTAATTTATGAGAAATGCTTTCTGTGTGGTTATTTCAAGCATTGGAAATCTAGACACCTGCACCAGCGTTGGTCTTAGTGCAAGACCCGTCGAAGTGCATACTCCATAGAGGACTAGCTTTAATTTCATCTGTTTGGTGAATGTCCTCTTCAACTACTGTGATTTCTGATTGTTCTTGAGTATCAACACTCAGTTGAATTTGTTTCATTTCCTCATATATATTATTGGGTTGAGGACTGCTTTCTTGACTCTCAATGTTTAAAAGAAAAGGACACGTAATTTGTAGCTCAAGACCTGTGTTTTGTTTGCTAATGTCTTTAAATGAAACAAAATATTTTGACACTTCTGCATTGTGTTCCTCTTCCTCCCTATCAGCCATTAATCCTGTTAAAGTGACTTGTTCGCCAAGTTTTTCATTATTAAACATAATAAAATAATCAATGTTATAAAATTATATATTATGGAGCAATGAAACACATAAAATATGCGGAAAATAAAAACACAGAAAACACATAAAACTAGAGAGACACAGATATACGTGGTTCACCCAGTTTGGGCTACGTCCACCCCGAACAGCCAATCCTTCCTTTCTATGATCCAACAAAAATGAAGAAACAAAACCTACAACAGATCCGCTGTAATATCCTCTATTCTCTCTCACAGTCTCCCTCTTTGTTTCTCTCTTTGATAATACACACACCATGCACAGTCGCAATACAATGCCCTCATAAAAGTGAGGGGTTGCCTTCTAGGGCAAAAAACCCTAATCTAAACATAAATTCTACCATCAGATCATTTGCCTAATGAACGGACCAAATTGACTAGAAATTACTATACTTTTACAAGGCAATTTTACATACGTGCACAGCTTCGGGGGGTGCGCAGCGCACACGGGGGGGCTCCAAAAGTCTTGTCGCCCCCTGGACCCCACGGCAGCGGGTATTCACAGGGCGGCGTTGCCGCCAGCACTAGGTACAGGGGTCCAATGCTGTGATACAAAGTAAACAAGATAATCAGGCTCCACACCCAACAATCTCCCACTTGGAGACTAATTGTAGCAACTCCATCGCTGCTTCATTTGCTGGAAAATGACTCCTCTTTGGACCTGGTTGTTTCTCATCTTCATCGCCATCCTTGAAGACCAATTGAAACTGAGCATGTTCTCAGTTTCTCCCTGGTTACAACTTTTGTTAGCATATCTGCAGGATTCTGGCTAGTGTGTATCTTTTCCAGCTTCAACTCTCCATCTTCTAATATTGACCGTATGAAATGGTACTTGAGATGTATGTGTTTAGTCCTGGAATGAAATGTTGAGTTCTTTGCAAGATGAATGGCACTTTGGCTATCACTGTATAACGTGCCCATATCATGCTTCTTACCCAATTCACCCATAAACCTTTGTAAACAAATCATTTCTTTACTAGCCTCTGTAGCAGCAACATACTCTGCTTCTGTTGTTGAAAGTGCAACAACACTTTGGATTTTTGAAACCCAACTGACAGTTGTTCCACCTACAGTAAATACATATCCTGTAGTGCTTCTCCTGTTATCTCTGTCACCTGCCATATCTGCATCAACATATCCCTGTAGAGCAATGTTTGAACCACCAAAGCATAATGCTTGATTTGTGGTACCTTTCAAATATCTGAGAATCCATTTTACTGCCATCCAATGTTCTTTTCCTGGATTATTCATGTACCTGCTTACAACTCCCACTACATGTGCAATATCAGGCCTTGTGCAGACCATTGCATACATTAAGCTTTCAACTGCTGATGCATATGGAACTTCAGACATATAATCCATGTCTTCTTGGGTCTTTGGGCACATCTCCTTACTAAGTTTGAAATGGCTAGCAAAAGGTGTACTAACTGGTTTTGCATTGTGCATATTAAATCTTTTCAACACCTTTTCTATGTACTCATTCTGAGACAGTGTTAATTTGTGATTTTTCTTGTCTCTAGTTATCCTCATACCAAGGATTTGTTTTGCGGCTCCCAAATCCTTCATTGCAAATGAATTTGCCAATTTTCTTTTGAGCACATTTATTTCCTGCATGTTAGATCCTGCAACAAGCATGTCATCTACATACAATAACAATATAATATAGTTGCCATCATTTTTCCTTTTTAGATAAACACAATGATCAGAGTGACATCTAGTATAACCTTGTTCAGACATAAACTTGTCAATTTTAGATACCACTGCCTTGGAGCCTGTTTTAAGCCATACAAGCTCTTATTTAACCTACACACCAATTTTTCTTTCCCTTTGACTTGATATCCTTCTGGTTGCTGCATGTATATCTCTTCCTCCAAATCTCCATGGAGAAATGTTATCTTTACATCTAACTGTTCAAGATGTAAATCTTCCGCTGCTACAAGACTTAAGATAGTTCTGATTGAAGTCATCTTAACAACAAGAGAAAATATTTCATCAAAATCAATACCTTTCTTCTGTGCAAACCCCTTCACTACAAGTCTAGCTTTGTACCTCTGTTTTCATCTATCTTCTTCCTTCAGCCTGTAAACCCATTTATTCTGCAATGTAGTTTTTCCTGCAGGCAACCTGACTAAGTCCCAAGTCTGGTTATGTATTAAGGAGTCCATCTCTTCTTCCATGGCTAGCTCCCACTTCTTCCTGCTTTCAACCTGCATTGCTTCTTCATAACATTCGGGTTCACCAGAATCAGTCAACAATAAATAATATAATGAAGGAGAGTATCGTTCAGGGGGTCTACTTATCCTGGTAGATATTCTAACACCACTTTTAGGTGTTTGAGGTGCCTGTTGCTATTGTGGTGGTTGTTGCTGCTGTGGTTGTTGATTATTATTATTTTTAGGCACCTTTACTTTTTCAGTTATCTCATCAAGAACCGTGTATTCCTTGCTTTCTTTTTCCTGTTTCTTTTCCTGCAGCTGATTCTTATACAAGACCTTTTCATTGAATATTACATCTCTGCTCCTAATGATTTTGTGATTTTCATAATCATATAAGCAATAACCAAAATCATTAGCACCATATCCAATAAAGGTACATTTCTTTGATTTTGCCTCAATCTTTGTTCTATTTTCTTTATTAATATGGACAAAAGCCTCACAACCAAAAGGCTTTAAAAAAGAGTAGTTTACCTTTTTACCTATCCATGCTTCCTCTGGAATACCACCATCCAAGGAACTTGAAGGCCCTCTGTTTATTAGATAAACAAAAATATCTACAACATCTGCCCAAAATTGTAAAGGCAATCCTGCATGCAATCTCATGCACCTTGCACACTCCATGATTGTTCTGTTCATCCTTTCTGACACACCATTTTCTTGTGGTGTTCTTGGAACTGTCTTCTCTCTGCGAATTCCATGCTCTGAACAGTACCTATCAAACTCTTTGCTGCAATATTCACCTCCATTGTATGATCTGAGACGCTTCAACTTCTTTCCTGTCTCAATCTCAACCAAAGCTTTCCATTTCTTGAAAGTATCAAATACATCAGATTTATTCTGAATACAATAAATCCATGTTTTTCTAGTTGCATCATCAATAAAAGTAACATAATAACGAGAGCCACCGAGAGATGATACCTGAGCATGTCCCCATACATCTGTATGCACAAGCTCCAATTTTTCGCTCTTATTTTCTTTCCCAACTCTGAGAAATCTAACTCTCTTTTGTTTTCCATAAATGCAATTCTCACAGAAATCCAAATCAACATTCTTCAAACCTGGAACAAATTTCTCGAGTGAAGAATTTTCATCCCCTTCTCACTCATGTGTCTGAGCCTATGATGCCATAATGTTGCATCTTCTCCTTTGGAAGTTAAAGCATTAATAGAGTTATAAATACCATTGCATAAATACAATGTACCAACCTTTTCACCTTTTTCTATTACCAGCGCTCCTTTGGTGACCTTCCAAGTTTTATCTGTGAAATTTGTCACACAACCTTCAGATTTTTCTTCGAATCTGGAACATGCCTTACCTCCTTTAGTAGCCATTGGTTTCCATTCTGTTGTTTTACAAGAACCTTACCCATTCCAACAATTTTACAGGGTTTATCATCACCTAAATGGACTTGTCCAAAATCTTGTTGAACATAGTCATGAAAATATTTCTTATCAGGTGTGGCATGGAATGAAGCCCCTGAATCTACAACCCAAGAATCAGTAACATTTTCGAAAGAAAGAATCAAATCATCTTGTAACACATCACCTGTCACATTTGCTTCATGATTGTTTTCTTCTTGTGTATCTCCTTCTTTTCCCTTCCAAGATCTACAGTCTTTCTTTAGGTGTCCTTTGTTGGGTATGTGTTATATTCTTTCCACGACTAGCTCCATGCACTGTACGTTGCGCCGGGTGCAGCAGGGGGGTCACAGGGGGGGCAGCAGCGCCCCGATGATTTTTTTTTTGGTATGCGGTCCCACTCATATGCAGACCCACCCATGTTTTGTTCATGAGTTTGCACATGGTTTTGGGGTACGATGGTTTTCGGGCCTTGGTATTTTGTAGATCCGGTGAAGGGAACTACGGTTATGTTCTAATCCAGGGTTAATGGATTGGGGTTTATGTATGCTTCGGCATGTATATATATGTGTTGTAACACTAAAAAGAATATAATGAAAAATCAAGCTGGTCGTCCCGATTTGGGATCCAGGGGAAAATCTCTGTGTTTATCTGTTTTATGTTTTATGCTCTCGCTATTGTTTATTTTCCGTTATAAGATTCGTGTGTAGATAATTTCTGTTCAGGGTTAAAACCTACATTTGGTATCAGAGTTGTTTCGACTTCAAGGGGACGCCTTTGTTGTTGAGGGGTTTTTTAGTTCGGACCTGAGGTAGACCGTTCAGTGGGAGATTTGCGGGATCGATTCTTGCGGTGAAAGAAGATGGCGAGCGGCGGAAAGATAGAGATCAAGAAATTTAATGGTCAGAGTTTTGAGTTGTGGAAGCTCAAGATGGAGGATCTTCTGGTGGATAAAGATCAGTGGATCGCGGTAGATCCAGGTACTAAACCAACGGCAATGTCAGATGAAGACTGGAAGAAACTGGATCGGAAGGCTAAAAGCACAATACGGTTGTGTGTCTCAGATTCAGTATTGTTGAATGTATCTGGGGAAGCTACGGCGAAGACCTTGTGGGAAAAGCTAGGGACTTTGTACCAATCTAAGTCTCTGGTGAATAAGTTGTTCTTGCAGAAAAAACTGTATAACCTGAGGATGAAGGATGGAGACTCGGGGACAGAGCATCTGAATGCCTTCAATACTGTGGTAAGTCAGCTGTCATCTATTGATATTAAAATCTCAGATGAAGATAAGTGCATCAGTTTGTTGTGTTCTCTACCAGACTCGTGGGACAGTCTGGTTATTGCAATAGGTAGCAATACAACTACCTTGAATTTTGATGACATTGTCTCAGCCTTGCTGTCGGAGGAAATGAGACTGAGAAATATGGAGGGTCAGAATGGAGATGCCTTATCTGTACGAGGAAGGTCCCAGAACAGAAACAAGAATAAGGTTTCGAGTGGGAGATCTAAATCTAGAGGGAGATCTAAATCTCCTGGAAAGTTTGTAAAGGTGTGTTGGAAATGTGGAAAGGAAGGACACTACAAAAAGGAATGTAGATCTAAAGCTCCTGAGAAAGGAAAGGGATCTGATGAAGCTCCTTCTGCAGAGGCAAAAGCTACCTTGGATGAAGGTGGAGATGTGTATTTGGCTTCTTCTTCAAATACACATGTAGATCATGATTCATGGTTGATTGACTCAGGTGCATCCTTTCACTTCACTCCCCATAGGGAGTGGTTCTGCGAGTATGAGAAATATGATGGTGGCGATGTCTTCCTAGGGGATGATAGGAAGGCCAGAATCATCGGACGTGGAAAGGTCAAGCTGAAGCTGCAAGGTGGGAGGATTAGAACACTTCCTGGTGTTCTGCATATTCCTACATTGGCCAGAAATCTGATTTCTGTAAGAAAGATGGATGATGCAGGTGTAAAAACAGTGTTCGAGAAAGATCCCCGCAAGATGGTTCGGGGAGCACTGGTATTAATGCGGGGAGTTCGGACTGGAACTCTGTACAAGCTACAAGGTAGCACTGTTATTGATGGGTGTAACAGTTATGTGGTTCCTGAAAGTGGAGTGGAAAGCCTAGCTGTCTTCGGAGAAAATACCATGCTATGGCATCAAAGGCTTGGACATATTGGAGAGAAGGGCCTTCGGATACTGCATAGAAATGGTATGGTAGAAGGTATGTCTAATTGCTCTCTGGATTTCGATTTCTGTGAACATTGTGTATATGGGAAGCAGAATCGGGTGAGTTTTCCTTATGGTGCTAAGAGGGCGAACAAGATATTAGAACTTGTGCACAGTGATGTGTTTGGACCTGTGTCAGTTCCATCACTGGGAAAGTCTGTGTACTATGTTTCATTCATAGATGATTTCTCAAGGAATACATGGATATATTTCTTGAGGAAGAAATCTGAAGTCTTTGACAAATTTAAAGAATTTAAGGCTCTGGTGGAAAACTAGACAGAGAAGAAGATAAAGGCACTGAGGACAGATAATGGTGGGGAGTTCTGCAAGAAGGAATTTGAAGAGTTCTGTAAGAAGTGTGGTATAGCACGAAAGAAGACTACTCCATAAACACCTCAGCAAAATGGAGTTGCAGAAAGAATGAACAGAACACTTATGGAAAAGGCAAGAAGCATGCTCAGTGGTACCGGGTTCGGAAAAGAATTCTGGGCAGAGGCAGTGGAGACTGCATGTTACTTAGTTAACAGATCACCTTCATCAACGTTGGAGGATAAGACCCCACATGAGGTATGGACTGGTAAGAAACCCTCTCTTTCACATCTAAGGGTATTTGGATGTGATGCATATGTACATGTTCCAAAAGAGAAAAGGACCAAGTTGGATAATAAATCTGAAAGGAGCATCTTTATTGGGTATAAGGATGGTTTAAAGGGTTACAAGCTTTGGAACCCAGAAACAAGGAAGGTTGTGTACAACCGAGATGTGGTGTTTAGAGAGGTGAAATATGTTGTTACACATGAAGTCCTACCAAAGGAACCTGAGAAGATAGAGTTTGAGCTAAAGGAGGATGAATCAAACTCTACAATAGAAGAAGATTCAGAAGAGGAAGAGCCACAAACCTCAGCTTTTAGAAGATCAGTTTGGGAAAGAAGGCAACCAGAAAGGTATAGGACATCTGCTTTTTGTTCAGGTTTTGCCTTAACTATAACTGATGACAATCCCAGAATTGTCAAGGAGGCAGTAGACTCAGAGGATGGAAAACTCTGGAAGGAGGCCATGGTTGATAAAATGGCATCCTTGCACAAAAATGAGGCATGGGATCTGGTGTATTTGTCGGCTGGAAGGAAACCCATAGGGAGAAAATGGGTGTTTAAAAAGAAGATGAATGTAGAAGGAAAGGTGGAGAAATACAAAGCTCGGTTGGTAGCAAAAGGGTATTCCCAAGTGCCAGGAATTGATTTTGGAGATATTTTCTCTCCTGTTGCCAAAGTTACTTCTATTAGATTACTTTTATCTGTTGCTGCTGCATTTGATTTTGAGATAGAACAGATGGATGTGAAGACAAAATTTCTTCACAGGGATCTAGAAGATGAGATCTACATGAAGTAACCTGAAGGCTTTATGGTGAAGGGTAAGAAAGACCTGGTATGCAGGTTGAAGAAGTCACTATATGGGTTAAAACAGTCACCAAGGATGTGGTATCAAAAATTTGATACCTATATACGGGGACTTGGCTTCACTAGAAGCAAGGAGGATCACTATGTTTATTTTAAATTAATTGGTGACCGTGTTATTTATTTGGTATTGTATGTGGATGATATGTTGTTGATTGGAAATGACAAAGAAATTATCCAAGATTTGAAGACCCAATTGTTCTCCAAATTTGACATGAAGGATCTTGGTGCTGCAAACTATATTTTGGGCATGGAAATTAAGAGAGATCGGGAAAAGAGGAAGCTCTGGTTAAACCAGAGGAAGTATGTCGAGACTATATTGCAGAGGTTCAATATGCAGGATAGTAAACCGGTGAGTGTTCTTATTCCTATAGGTGCAAAGTTGTCTGCTGAACAGTGTCCCAAGACACAAGAAGAAGAGGAGGATATGTCCTGTGTTCCATATGAAAGTGCAGTGGGTAGCCTGATGTATGCAATGGTATATACTAGACCAGACATTGCACATGCAGTGGGAGTATTGAGCAGGTTTATGTCAAACCCAGGGAAGGAGCATTGGACAGCAGTGAAGCAGGTTTTCAGATATTTACGTGGCACTAGTGATTATGGCTTGTGCTACCAAGGAAGACCAGGATTATAAATAATGTTGGACATTTGTGGTTTTGTTGATGCAGACTGGGCTGGAGATCTAGACCAAAGAAGATCTAAAAGTGGGTATGTGTTTAGCCTATTTGGAGGTGCAGTCAGTTGGATGAGTAAAAGACAGTCTGTAGTGGCGCTTTCAACTACAGAGGCAGAATACATAGCAGCCACTCATGCAAGTAAGGAAGCAGTTTGGTTGCAGATATTGTGTTCAAGTATGGGGTTGGTACAACAAGCTATAAGGATAGACTGTGATAGCCAAAGTGCAATTTTCTTGGCTAAGAACCCTGCTTATAATTCAAAGACAAAGCACATTGATTTTCAATATCACTTTGTTAGAGATATGGTTGAGGCTAAAAGGGTGTTACTGGTAAAGGTGGACACTTTGAAGAATGTTGCAGATGCATTGACGAAGTCTGTGAGCACTTAGAAGTTCTCTTGGTGTAGAGAAACAATGGGTGTTGAGGAATTGGAAAAATGACTAAGCTCTCCTGTGGCCCCCCGTGGAAAGAAAACAACAAGTGGGAGAATGTTGGGAATGCGAATTTTTTTTTGGTATGCAGTCCCACTCATATGCAGACCCACCCATGTTTTGTGCATGAGTTTGCACATGGTTTTGGGGTACGATAGTTTTCGGCCCCTGGTATTTTGTAGATCCGGTCAAGGGAACTACGGTTATGTTCTAATCCAGGGTTAATGGATTGGGGTTTATGTATGCTTCAACATGTATATATATGTGTTGTAACACTAAAAGGATTATAATGAAAAATCAAGCTGGTCGTCCCAATTTGGGATCCAGGGGAAAATATTTGTGTTTATCTGTTTTATGTTTTATGCTCTCGCTATTGTTTATTTTCTGTTATAAGATTCGTGTGTAGATAATTTCTGTTCAGGGTTAAAACCTGCATCCTTTCTTTCCGCAATTCCATCACACTATCCCCGATCTGGACTTGGATCTACCTTTCCTTGATTTACTGTGATATCCCGAGCTCTTTCCTCTTTCCATTCTTCTTCCCCTAGACTCTGCACTCAAAGCATTACCTGATGTCTCACCGGAGCTTTTCTGTCGCATTTCCTCGCTAAGGATAGCACCAACAACATCATCAAACTTTAAAGTACTAGATCCAGAGACAGAGTTACTAATGGCCATTACTAAACCATTCCAACTCTCTGGCAATGAGCACAAGAATAACAAAGCTCTAACTTCATCATCAAATTTTACCCCTACAGAACTTAACTGACTGGTAACTGTATTAAATTCATTTAAATGGTCTGCAACAGATCCACCTTCTGACATCTTCATATTAAATAGTCGTTTCATAAGAAATACCTTGTTTGAGGCTGAGGGTTTTTCATATAGTTTCACCAACGTTTCCATCAAACCCTCTGTTGTTGTTTCCTTCGAAATATTGAAGGCGACTGATGCCGCAAGACACAACCGTATTGTTCCGAGTGCCTTTCTATCGAGAATGTTCCATTCCGCGTCTGTCATGGCCGTCGGCCTCTTTCTTTTGGCCGTTAAATTTCTCAACCCTAAACTTACCTTCTTCCGCCATTGCTCCCACTCGAACCAGGAACCCTTCTTTCCTGCGAGTTTATCAGCCAAATATACCTTCGGCTCTGATACCAGTTGTTAGAAAATTATATATTATGGAGCAATGCAACACATAAAATATGCGGAAAATAAAAGCACACAAAACACATAAAACTAGAGAGACACAGATATATGTGGTTCACCTAGTTTGGGCTACGTCCACCCCGAACAGCCAATCCTTCCTTTCTATTATCCAGAAAAATTGAAGAGACAAAACCTACACCAGATCCGTTGTCCTCTGTTCTCTCTCACAATCTCCCTCTCTGTTTCTCTCTTCGAGAATACAAACACCATGCACAGCCGCAATACAATGCCCTCATAAAAGCGAGGGTTTGCCTTCTAGGGCAAAAAAACCTAATCTAAAAATAACTTCTACCGTCAAATCATTTGCCTAATGAACGGCCCAGATTGACTAGAAATTACTATACTTTTACAAGGCAATTTTACATCTGTTTTTAGCTTCGGGGGTGTTGCCCCCGAAAGCCACTGCCAGGGGGGGCTCTGAAAAGTGCTTTCACCCCCCCTAGACCCCCCACGTCAGTGATTAATTACGGGTGGCGTTGCCGCCCCTTTTAAGGTACAAGGGTCCAATATTGTGATACAAAGTAAACAAGATAATCAGGCTCCACACCCAACGATCAAGGCCTATATTTACAGAATAGAGGGGAGAGTTTTGTCGTCTGTCTTGACTTGTAACTGTGAATTTCATATGGGACTCCCTGTAAAGTCTTCTATTCTGATTGAAAACAGGGATAGTCACATAAGTCATTTCCATTTGCATAGTCCCCTGTAACTTAGCCCCACAAGATCTTGATAATAACATTCCATATTTTGGGGGCACATCAGCCACAACGATATCCATTACTAAACATTTGGCTGGAATTTGGGCTAAGTTAACACAAAGGTCTTTGATTAATCCTAAACATTTTCCTCTGCTGGAATCAAAGGAGTAAAGGTCTTTGTAAGGTCTGGTGATTTCTAGACCAAGGCTCTCCATCACAGCTTTAGGCATCAAATTATGAGAAGCCCTGGAATCATGCATAGCGTTGTGCAAAATTTTGTCATGAACATTTAAACTCACATAAAAGGGAGGAACAGGTCCCTCTTGATACATACCTTCAATCTTAGGACCAAAAATGAGCTCTGGTTGGTCATCATTAATATTGACAGTGTCCTCATTCTCTTCAATGTTTAAAGCCTTCAAAATTTGGGTCCTATATACATGATGGGCAGCTAACTGAGTTAAGGGAACATATATTTTGATCTTTGAAATTTCCTGCTCAAGGCTGAAAGGGATTTGGTTCTTTGAAGAACTTGTTTCAGCCTTATTAGCTATCATTCTATCGGCAATATCAGCTTGCTGATTTGTTTTATTTACACTAGATAAAATTGTTTTCATAGGAGTACTAGCTGAAGTGTTAGTACTACTAATGTCTACACTCTGTTTTATTTTGTTTTGAGTGTCTTTCTCTTTATCATTACCAGAATTTACAGCCACTGTTTTATCCTTTTGTTTGACAATTTTAGGGTTGGTTGCAATGTTGTTTTGTGAAGTTTTTTCAGAGGTCCTGTTGTTGGGTGTTTGTTGACTGGTTTTTCTTCTAAGGTTATATTTTTTTTGAGATTATATGATGAAATTTTCCATGTCTTGATAATAATTTTCATCGTCATCTCTTCTGTCATCATAAGGTGTGTATAGACCTTGTTTTTTGTCGCAATTAATCTCAAAGTCATCACCTTCCACCCCAAACATGTTGACATCATCTTCCTATGTTATTTCATCCGTTTCCTCAGCCTCATTCACATAATTTTGATGAAAGGGAGGAGCAATCTGTTAATCATCTTCCTTGTGTCTATTTGGAGGTTGGTTTCTTATAAAATTATGATTCTGGTTCTAATTTCTATTTTGAGAATTTTTGTTTTGGCTTGCTTGTGCTCTCTTAATTAGGCTCATTTCTTTCATCATTTCTTCCATCATTTTCTCCATTTTTGAGTTGGAAGTAGAGGGTGCAGATTCCTCTCTAAAGGACACTCTCTTTTCATTTTTCATTCTTGCTCTTTTTTCCATTAAGTTGACCTCCACAGAAAGATCGCCTCTTTGCATATCTTCAAGAGTTGCAAAATCTCTCTCTCTCAACTGATAGGCCATCTAAGGGTCAAACCCTTCGGGAAACTTGTTTAAAGCTGAGCCTTGTGGAGGTTTTAGTTCTGGGGAAAGTTCATTATACACACTGTTAAATCTAGTGCAATAAGCTTGCACACTTTCCCCAATGTTTCTATGGAGGTTCTTGTAATCAGAAAGGACTTGGAGAGGATTCTTCTTTACTTCCCATTTGTTTAATAAAGTTTGATGGAAAGTTTGGAGATCATTAATACTATGGGGGTTTAAACCTTTGAACCATTCTCTTAATTCTCCCCCTAAACTCTGAGAAAATAATCTAATATTGACAGAATCATCATCAATTTCATTTCTGTCAAAGTAGTCATTCATTTTGTCCACGTGTTGTGATGTAGTTGTAGCATTGCTAGCATCATATAATTGGATTTTGGACTAATAGTCCTGTGGAAGATTGAATAATGGTGCATGAAGGACTAAGGGAGCATACCATGTTGCCATGATATGTGGTGGGGGTGGATTTACAAGAGGTGGATTAAAAAGAGGGAAAGTGAGCTGAAGTGAAGTGTTTTGAACAATGGATGTAGGGTGAGTAGAAGTGGATGGACTAGGAATAGATTGTTGAGCTGATCTTGGGTGAGAGACACCTAAATTATGAAGGAAATGCAAATCAGGAGGTGTTGTTTCTCTACTGCCAGTATGTTCACTTGTTTCAGGAGATGAAAGTGAAGACTCAAGAGACCTAGTTCTAAAGGGATTTACTAGGTCAACTTGTGATTGTTGGAGACCTGAAAGATTTTCAGGGACTGAATCAGCTCTCAAGGGTGATCTGAAAACAGTTGATAATTGAATCCTAGGAGACTTCCTAAGGATAATTTATGGGTTATCAACTAACTCAAGTGGATCAGGGTCAGGATAGGCTCTAGTGTGAATCTTTCTAGGAGCCACTATGCTGTGTTTTTTAGACCCAAATAAACAAGAAAAGTTCAACCAGGTATGACAATCTTTTATAGGTTAACTAATCTATTTATACAAATCTTAATCCTACAGTCCTCTAACTGAGTTTAAATGATATTATAATGATAAGGGTTGTCCATAGTGGAGTCTTAAGGTCTATTAAGGATTGTGGAGTCACCAAGTCGAATTTTTTAGCTCATAAAGAGGTAAAATATTTTATGGTCCACCACCATGTTTATTTGGATACCAATATAAAGTATTTTTGTGTTTTCTGAGTTCTTTTTCGATTGTGTGGTTTCTAAGAATCTCCTAACTTTGATTCAAAAATTAGCTACGGTTATGAGACAAAGACAATCTATTCTTATGGCTAAGCTAGCTGATCTTTCAAGGTTAGATAAAGTGTTAAGAGAATCCTAGGGTTCACCTAGTTTGTCACAAATTCAAACAAGTTTTATCATAATTACCAGTTCTTGGTAGTGCTTGAAAAGGCTGTTTTTTACTCACAAGTTTTATGAAGTTTTTAAGGGAACCCAAGGTGATATGATGTCCTATGGTTACCCTAAAATGAAAAATATTCTGGGTTTCGATCCCCAGTGGAGTCGCCAGAAATGTTAGGAATCTGTAATCAGCAAGATTGTCAAAGTCCGATCACAGAAACAACATCGTTTCAACCACTTTGGGATTCTAGGATCTAGCCCTCCTGAATCCGGAGAGGGATCTCTCCAATAAGTGCAAAGATGGATTTTTCTTTGAAGTTTGGGGTAATAATATTAGGCTAGTTATGAAGGCCAAGGGTTTGTTTTGTTTTTGGGTGGTTGAGCATGATTACTGCTTGAGGTGAAAAGTCCTAAATGCGAAGAGTTTCAAAGGTGAGAAGTTGCAAGCAATGAGAGTAAGTTTCGGACAAAAAGATAGATAATTGCAGGTTTTAGTCCATTGGGCTATGGAGTCATAATAGGGTTTAATTGGAACAGCAAGAGGCAAGAGTGGTCCATGGGGCAAGTCATCTATGTCTAAGGATCTCTTTGAAGTTTGATTTATGGAATGAAATGATACAATAAGTAGGAGAATTAAACAGATGAGGAACAAAGAGCAGCCCAGGATTTGGTTAGTACTTCTAAACTAGCCAGCCTTTGACACACTTTCAATAGAAAACACTTTAAAACAAAGGGAAACTTGAAGGCAACTTTTGGAGAGAAACTAGTGGGTTGGGCTCACCACAAATCCTCTCCTAGCTTTGCTTACTTGGTTACTTTCAAGACAAACACTAAGATAACACAGAATGGCCTAAGAACTGGTAAGTACTTCTAAACTAGCCAGCTTTTAACACATTCCAAGGGAAACATTCAGACAGTTGTGGGGATGAAACTGGGACCAGGGCTCACCATATCTTCCTCATTTCATCTTCACTAAACATATACTAAAAATAAAATTTAAGAATAACATTAAGCTAAAAAAATAAGACGAGGGAACACCACCATTCCTATGCTTGAACTGAACAAATCATTCCTAAATAACACAATTTAGAAGAAAACATTCAGATAAAGATTTTTAGTCGGAGAAGGTTACTGATGTATAATAGGTCCTAACTCTATGCATGTTGTTCTTTATAAGAGAAAATGGGACACAGTGTAAACAGGAACAAAATGACAAGTTACATTAAGAAAAACATCACCGTCAACATAGACCAGGATCCCATAAATCAGCTTGTATTGATGCTCCAAACCAGTTACAGCTTTAAGTCTAGTGCTTCAATTTAGCAACCATCTACACATCTCAGCCTAACCTATCTATCACCAGCAGAGCTCCAAGAGCCAGTGAACACTATTTACAATCAGAAAATTAAGCTCAAGTGTATATCAAAGTTCTGCAACCAACCCCTCTCTAATATTCTGCAGTATTATATATAGAAGAATGAGGAGGTGAGATCTGATAAAATATCTCAATTACAATTAATACAGATTTAATGGTTTCTTGGCCTTTGGGGGCTTAATGAAGAAACTTACATAGGTGTCCTCTGTATTAAATGTTTTTACATAAAGATTAATCTCGGTGAGAGCATTTTTTGACCTTTGAGGCTCATTGTGGCATCGGAGTAACTCTCCAGATGTTTTTCATTAATTTGCCTGCAAAACTTACCTTTTGGCTGTGTTGTGAGGTAGATATCCAGTCCTGATCAATAAATTCAGCCTCTGATTGAATACTTTGAGGTATAGGTGGCATTTTAGTAGCTGGGAGGAATCAATTTGCCTCAGATGTGGCGGTGGAGGTGTTCCCGTTGATAAAAAACTTAAGATCTTCTTTAAAATGTGTTTTAAATTGGGGATTAGGCTTTTGATAAACATTCTTAGCCGTGATCCCCGCAAATATGTCTTCCATTCTCTGTCCTAGTTCATTTTGATCTTCGTCACTGATACCCTCTGAATGTGATTGAATTGATGTGTTTGTGAGTGTGCAGGGCTGCGCAGGGGTGATAAGGCATCAATGCCTCATGAATCATTCATAAAATGTGAAATTTGAAATATGTGAATGATTTCTCTGGTGGATCGAAGGCGGGAGGGTTGTCATGCTCCACTTCTGAATTTTCTTCGGACATGGCAAAAAAACCATTGAAAACCTTGCAAAATACAAACAAAAATTATAAAATCCATGCATATATGGGTTTAATGCTTCAGAAGGCACATGGAGAGAGTGTGGCCATTGGATGGCATCATCCAACGGTCAAGATTTGATTAGAGGAGTCAAAGGGAGGGCGGTAGAATCTATTAAATCAGAGTTGTCGATCGCGCAGAGATTGACAGTCGGGAGAGGAGGCGGAAGGTCAAAGCAGAAAATGTTGACTGGGCGATGAATCTAGGTGATGAAATATGGGTCGTCGATCTGCAGATCAGATCGACGAAGGAGATCTATTGAAAGCCGCACCATGGGCCGGTTAACTGTCGAGCATATTTGGTGAGCGAAAACCGTCGGATGGGCGGCCTCAAATCGGACGTTGGATGCCAATATCGCGCGGGGTCCACGTCTGATGTTCAACGCGCGATGGATGACGGTTTGGTGAACAGTGCATGGGACACGTGTCGGCCAACGTATGGAATCGCTGCGAAATGGAAGAAAACCACCCTCCGCTCGAAGGCGGTGCGATGGATACCGCCGGTTTTGGCGACGGCAAGTGGATGGCGGGGACCACCGGGGTGAGGGATTATGCACTGTCGATCTGCAGATCAGATTAATGGCAAATAATGATTTAAAAATTGGACCGGCGGAAAGTTATAATATAATAAAAATGTCAAAAATAATATATAAACCAATTTTTTTTTATTTCGGGCAGATGTATTTAATATTCAAAATGGCTTGGCGCCCGTCTGCAGGGCCGTGGGTTACATGGAGGATCATACGACCATGGGGTTCATGTAGGAAGGGGCTAAGACCCATATATGTCCAAAATGTGGGTTTTTATGGTTTTCAAGGCTAATAATGGGCAACGATAGAGGGAAAAAAATGGAAAGAGGCTAAAATAAGGTAAGTTTGGAAGAAGGGGAAATGGGAAATGGTGCTTGCAGCAGTGTTATTTCTTGGGAATCAACAAGATTTCTGAGTGTAAAATAAACCAGTAGTGAAGATTATGGACAGAGGCAGGAGGCCTCCAAGAGTCTTCAAGAGCCAACACTTTTTAGTAATAAAATTTGTTCCTTGAAGGCTCAAAAAGTCTTAGCCACCTTTTGCTATAAATTTTTTTATAGGTGGCTAACAGAATAGAATATGGTTACCCTAAATGATCTGGGTACAGTAAGAGCCCTAAGATATTGTGGGTTGTTAAAGTACTTCTGCTTGTCAGGGATGAGGCAACAAATAGAACTCATGGAGTTCCTAGTTCGAGCATGGGATCTGACTATCAAGGAATTTCAAATTAGGAACGAAGTGGTTCCCATTACAGTGGAGGATGTATATTTTCTCACAGGTTTGTCGAGGAGAGGCTTGCCCATTTCCCACTCAGGGTCTTCTCTTGGAGGAGAGACAGTGAGAGACTATGTTTTGTAGTATTGCTATCTAGGGTAGATCCAAGCAAATATGGGAAGATATACATCCATGGTGTTCGAGATTTTCCTTTGAGAATCATTCTTTTCATTATCACAAAATTTGTCGACACTGTTACACTACATGTAGCGAATATATCATATATGCAGTATGCGCTAGAGTGCATGAAGCCAAAAATATTCAACTCGTATCAAGTTGTACTTTCCCAAATAAATGAAAAACTTAACAAAAAAATTGGAGGAAGGAAGAAGAACTTCATTTATGGTTTGATCCTCATTTCATTTGCCTTAGAACGGATTCCACTAATACAGCCTCAGCATGTGACGTTGGGTGTGTCTAACCCTAGATATCTGAGGATGCAGAGATGGGTAGAACTAATGGGTAGGCATGCAGGCCAATTGACCATTGTGTTCTCTACTGCGTTCTTTTCCTGGTTCAGGTGACAGGTTGTAACCATTGATGATTATGCATATGCAGGCGTAGATTTCCAAGGAGATCCAGACTTAGCCTTACAAGAAGGCACTTAGTGGGGTGCAATAGGTAAGAATGTTTTGACCATGTTTTCGATTTTCCTAAGGTTTATACAATGTTTTTGTATTTTTTGATGTTTTCCCAAGACTAAAATAAAGTTTTGATGTAATGCAGATGTTGGTCGAGTTCAACTGGTGGAGGAACTAGAGTATGGAGCACATGAGCTAGCAGAGAGGGTTGTCGGGAGAGCAGTCATTTAGGACTTAGACATGGATGAGACTCTGACTGAGCTTAGGCAGCGCATAGAGGGTTTGATCTTCAGAATTCCAGATTGTTGGATTGAAGAGTTACCCATGCGACTGCAATGCCATAGTATAGGCGTTCCTAACTGTTGGATGTGGTTACTGCGTAAGATATCTAGATCTATAGCATGTTACCATGAGCATCACTAGTTTTACTTTCGACATGTTGCATACATTTTGAGGTCAGATGACCAATGTGTCTTGGGCACAAATTTTTGTAAAAACCTATAACTATCTATATATTTGATTTCAGTGTTTTCCTATGTTTATTGTGTAATCCTATTCAATTATGTGAATGTATCTTTACATGTGTTGCAATTGTCTGTATAAAACTTGATTAGCTAAAGAATCAATCATTGTGTTCAAATTTCTGGAGATGTGTTGATATTGAATAAAATCAAGTGTCTTTCCAAAAGTTGAACTCTTAGCAAAAAACGATGCAGTGTTCGATTTCTAACAATATAAACACTAGTAAGTTGTAATACCACAAGTTGTGAGTCTAACCCTATAATGATGCAGTTAATAAAAAATGAAATAGCATCAGAGAGAATTTTGATTAATGCGTTATACTCATCAATATTGTTTGTCAATCTATAAATACAAATCCCTCAAAAAATCACTAACTCGTCATTCAGAGTGAAAATGGTCCATGCTGCAGAGGATAGATTCTGCATACTACGACTAGCACCATCAACATATCCAACAAATGTTTCCAAAGATTCATACATCTGCGATGAAATGTAAAGCCGATTACTAATGTCAAGAAAACTCTAAAAACAAACTAAGACAGCGAATGCAAATCAACAGCATCTATATACATTATAATACAAAAAATTACTATGCTCATGATTAAGCATAGTAACGTTTCAAATACAACCCATTTCGGGGCTGTGCCAACGGAATTCCATCATAATCCACTAACTCGTAGGCTCCTTTAGCAAGAACTCTTTTGAAAATATAGGGGCCATGCCATAATGGCTCAAATTTCCCTGTACCTACTACATTAGCTTCTTGATCATAAAGAGGGACCAAGTTTCCCTTTGAGAAAATGCGAGGGTAGACATTTTTGTCATACTGTGCCTTTATACGTCTCTTATGCACTTCGTTGGCCAATTGGGCATCACAATGCGTTTCATCAGGATGAATGAGGTTAAAAATACATGCTTCTTCTTCTGAGGTGTCAGCTAACAAGTTAATTGCGAGTTTTAACGATGGTATTTCTCATTGGATAGGCAAGATAGCTTCCAGGCCATACACCAATTGAAAAGGAGTAAATCTGGTTGTGTTTCTCACCGAGGTTCGGTACACCCACAAGGCTGAGTATAGGATAAAATTCCATTTTATTTTACAAACTCCTATCATTTGTTGAAGCATATGTAAAGAATCTTGTTAATAGCCTCAACTTGTCCATTTAATTGTGAATAATAAGGAGTAGAATTATCATGAGACAATCCTAAATTGGCAGTCAATTTAGTCATCATGTGGTTGTGAAAATGCTTTCCATGATCTGTAACTATAGCCTGTGGGACCCCAAACCGTGCAATAACATGATTAAAGAAAAACAATGTAGTTTTCTGTCCTGTATTGTTGAATGTAGGCATTGCTTTAGCCCATTTGGTAAAGTAGTTTACTGCGAAAATAATATAACCATGCCCCCTGGATGAACGAGGGTTATAGGTCATGAAGTCAATGCCCCATTTTGAAAATGGTCCTACAGAGAAAAGGATGCATTGGTGATGGTGGTTTGCAGATTTTACGATAAAAAATCTGGCACACATGACAGCTTCTGATCGCGAGGATGCAGTCATGAAATATGGTAGGCCAAAAGTAACCGGTGCGAAGTATCTTCTGTCCAGTAGTGTATCCAAATAAATGTCCACCACAAGCCCCAGCATGACAATCATTTAAAAAAATTCTGGCCTCCTCATGAGTGAGGTACCTTCTTAAAATAGTATCGACACCATGATGATAAAGTGTATTTCCAACGATTAGATCATGTTTGGCTTGGTATCATATACATCGATGTTCAGAGCGAGAGGTATCAAGCCGAAAATTTTGGGTTTGGAGATAAATGATAAATTCTCCATACCAAGGATCATATGATCCTATCAGAAATAGAGACTCGTCAGGAATTGATGGTTCTGACATAGTAGCAGTACTATCAGAGGGAAGGTCATAGAGAATCTCTGCCAAAAATAAAGACTTCTTTAACCTGTATTTGATGAATTCCAAATCAAATTCCTGCAAAATGAAAATCCATTTTGAATACTTCCCCCCCCAGAAATTGACGTGATAAGATATAAGTCATGGGGTTGCAATTCAAAACGATAATGGTCTTTCGGAATAGGATACAGTGGTGAAATCTTTGGACAACATGAAAAACTTCCAAGATAAGCTTTTGTATGTACAAATACTTGACTTCCGTATCATTGAGATTACGACTCAAATAATAGATAGGATGTTCTATCCCATTTTCTACTTGGACCAATACCATAGCAATGGTCGTACCAACCGTAGCGATATATAAGAAATAATCATTCTGATCATTTGGGGGACACATTAATGATGCCCGGACAAGAGTATCCTTGAAAGCATCAAAAGAAGCTTGTGAAACTTGGTCCCAATTGAAGGGAAACCCCTTTTTCAAGATTTGAGTAAATCCTTTAGCCATTTCGACGTAGTTGGGTATGAAACTCCTTAGGAAGTTAGCCTTTCCTTGAATTTTTTGTATCTGAAGTACAATTAATGGTGCAGGAAAATCAAGAATGGACTGGACCTTCAATGGGTTTATTCAAATTCCTTCTTTTGAGACTACGAATCTGAGAAAATGACCAGAACCAACACAAAACACACATTTATGTGGATTGAAGTGTATTTTGTAGTGTCGGCATTGTAAAAAGATGGCTCTAAAATGCATCGGGTGATCATTCTTATTTCGTGAATGTGTGGGTAAATCATCTAGATAGGGCTTGACAATGTGCATGATGTCATTGAAAGCATAATCCATTTCTCTTTGAAAAGGTAGCCCCAATGTTATTTAAACCAAAAGGTAGTTTCCTATAAGCAAATGTGCCCCAGGGACATATGAATTCTATCTTATGTTGATCCTCTGGGCAGATACTGATTTGATTCTAGTCGGAAAATCCATCCATGAACGAAAAAAATTCACATCCAGCACAATCATCAATAATATGTTCAATAAAGGGAGTAGGATAGTTATCTTTTGGACAAGCAAGATTAACATCCCGATAATAGATGCACACTTTGATGGTTCCTTGTATTTTCATGACAGGAAAAATGTTGGAAAGCCACTTAGTTAGTGGAACAAGGTATATGAAACCAACACACAAAAGTATTTCAAATTTTGTTTTAATGGTATCAGCCTTCTTCGGATGAACAAGATGAAGGCATTGACGTATCGAATTGACATTAGGGTACATATTAATAGTGTGTTCAAAAATACTAGTATCAATACCTGGAATGTCCTGATAAAACCAGGCAAAGATATGACGAAATTCATGAAATAGAGAGCAATATGTTTCAAGTTCTGATGGAGAACAAGAAATGCCAACATTAATATTTTCTACCACGCCAGGTTTGGTCGAAATATCAATAGAAATAGTTTCTTCAATATTTGATAAATTTCTCTCAGAATTGATTGCATTAATAGGTGAAAAATTTGAAAAGAAATTTTTGATCGATGGGTGATATAGTTCACTAAGATAATCTTCATAATCAGGAAGATGGGAAATATGATGATAATCTTCCCAAGGTTCTCCTTTTTACATCATTGTTTCCAAAATATTCTCATCTGTTAAGAAAGTTGAGGAAAAAGTATTAGATGGAGTACCAAAATCTAAGGAACGATCAACCCAAACAACTGACGACGTTGAATTCGGATTTTCCGCCCAAGCCAGATAGATTGATTGTTATTCCAGCTCAATAGGGTTAGGAAATATAAACTCATTCAATGTAATAATTTCAGAATCACCTGTACTCTTCCTTAAGCCAGGTGGAGTGGAAGATATCATGTAGCAGGTCTCTATACTTGCAATTTCTGTTGAAGTTGTAGGTGGTGGTAATGCAAAGGTTCCCATGAGAGTGGAATCCTTTAAGAGTCCTACACCAATGTTCTTAAGTTCTAGTTGGGGTGCATGAATGAACGAAACACTTATAGTTACCCGCGAAGTAGAGGCAAAGAAGGATAGTTGATTAATGACCGTGATGGAACCTTTATATGGAAAGGCGATCATTCTAAAATATGTAGAAACAATTACAGTCATAGCATATACCCATGGCCTTCCAAGTAGAATATTATAGTCAAGGGGTCCATCAATGACCTCAACATTAAAATTCACTTTTTTGCCCACTAATTCAACATGCAGGTTATAAATAATACCACAAGGCTTATATGTATGTCCGTCAAAAGCCTTCAACATTGTTGATGATTGAGATAGGCGCAGGGAGACAAGTGACTTCCAATAGTTTAGAGACATAATGCATATAGGTGCTCCCTCATCAATAATTGTACGATGAACGAGGTGATTGAGAACATTTACTTGTATAGAGAATGCCAATTATGCAGGTAATTGTGACACATAGCCCGTATGATTAAAGACAAATGAGATTAGAATCAATTGGATAAATTCCACCTATAGACGACAATAAAGCCTATTTCTAGGAGGGACAATTTTTTAATACCTTAAGAGCAGACATAGTTGAAGGGGATTGATCCAAATCCTCAACTATATTATAATTTTGAGCAACTCTTGCTCGAGGATTATATGTCGATTTATGAATGACTCCCTTTGGTGGTTTAATTGTCAATTCAGGAATGACAGTAGGTGGTACTGATTCCATAGATGGATTCATAGTCGAGGTAGTAGGTTGATCAGTGACTTGACTACCATAATATTTATTACACGTTGACACCAAAATATCTGTTGAAGGTTTTGTAATAGATAACATAAGCACTTGGGAACTAGAAGCTGTATCCATAGCAACCAAATTTGTGTCTAGATTTAGAAACGAATCTGTCAACACAGCTGATGCATGTTATGTTTTAACCATATTTGAAACTTCAGTGCAGTGAGGAAAATCTTGAACAAAGTGTTCCTCATTATAGATTATGCATGGATAATGAGGTTTCCTAGTTCTAGACGATTGATTAGATGATCTTTCCTGTGGGTTAGAAGTTTTATTTTTCTTTGATTTCCCTTTTTCCTTACATCCGGGTTGCTTGTCACTTTTTCCTTTTTGGACATGGCATTAATTTCGGAAGAAGGTGCAAGATCATATGTAGCAGTATGATGTGTTCATGGAGTACCAACCATACCATCTCCGGCATTAGAGTCCTTTAATTGAGGAGGAACAATAAAATTAAATCGCGACGCGTTTGGAATTTTTTCATAGAGCGTGCCAGAATGAGTATAAATCAAGTCTAAATATTTTTCACGAGAAATGACCTGCTCTTTAGTGGCGACGCCACTCTTAGACACATCTACAGTTATATATGGTAATAGGGACTTAATGAACCACTCAGTAAGGAGCTGATCAGGAATAAATGTCTTAACCATTCTACGACGATGACGCCACTCATGAATATGATCAGAAATGTGAGTAGCATTAGTTTGTCTAAAATTATTCAGTAGTTCCATTCCAGTCTCATATCATATAGGTAACTATAAGTGAGTCAAAAATATAGTAGCTAGGGTAGTGAAATTATCAAAATAATATTTAGGTAACTCAATGTACCATTTTGCAGCCGAACCTGTAAGCGTACGCTAGAAAATACGTAGTCGAACTGAGTCATCATTCAAGGATTTTGATGAGCACCACAAATGATAAGTCGTAACATGAGTCAATGAGTCTTCCCTAGGGTTTCCATTGAACTTAGGAATATCCTAGGATAATTTTTGAGGTATCACCAGCTACCAAGGAGCAGAGTTGATTGGATCATTCGTTAGCTGATTTAAATATGGTAACTCTAAGTTGCAACAAAGGGCAACTATCGATTAAGGTCAGGTTGAGCATAGCCAGGATATGATGGAATTTCTTGAGCAACAGGCTTTTGAGCACCAACATAAGGAATCAGCTGCTGGTAACCCAAATAGGGGTTGTTTTGATAATAAAACGCTTTATGATTCTGTTGACCAAAACCTGGATATGATACTTGTTGAAACGAAGGTTGAGGCATTTGTGCCTGAGGCTGCCAAGGGGTCTGTCCACCAATGTTATAACCCAAATTAGGATAATTTGGATTCTATTGAGGATAAGTATAACCTAGTTATGGCTATGACATCCCATAATATGGTAAGCCAGCTTGTGAATAAATGATTCTAGGTACATGTTGTTGTAAATTTACCAGAGGATTTGAGTCTGTGGGCTCAATACTTGAGGGTATTGAGTTGAAGGACCCACCTAAAATGGTTTTTGTAAAAAAATTTGATTCTGTAATAGTGTTAAAGATGTATTAACAAGTGGAATTGATGTGGGTGTTACAGGTTGAACAGGTTGATACGAGTGTACAACCGTTTGTGGTTAGATAGGAAGAGTGGGCTGCCATTGACAAACATTCATTTCAACATTAGGTTGACCGAAAAATGATGGAGTACTGTCAAAATGGGTGACCAAAGGTTGCCCCCCAGCATGAGGAGGATAATAAGACGGAAAATATTGTTCTCCAAATGCAAGGAGTCCAGTTGATATGGTACTAGATGGAATAGACCCATAAGGACTAGCTTGATATTGCCTGATGATGTGTATATAGAATCAAGTTTTTCAGTACTGAATATAGGTTTACCAGTTAGAATGCTAGACAATGACATTTGTGAAGTCCATGGGTTTGAAGATGCACCAGAGAAAATTACATATAAATATTTATAGCCTAATGGAAGCAAAGGGCCTCCATGTAAATATGAATCTGGTGCAGTTGTAAACATTGACGGGGTAGTGAGCGTAGGTGTTGATGTAATTGGAACAAATGGCCCAATCGAAGATGTTGGTTCAGGCATGGTTACTTGACCAAATGTATACCCTTTTGAAACGATGGGAAATTGAATAGGCATAGGGTCAACAATAGAAGAGGGTGGTGATTGAGGAAAATATGCGTATAAGAAAGGATCCTCCCCAAAATGGGTTGGATTTAAAGGTGTTTTGTCTTGTTGAATTTCTTCAATTGAAATCAAACTAGGTGGAAGTATTTCACCGTCAGGCCCAAATTATATTTCAAGGGGTTGACTGTGTGATATGGGAGACTCAATGGCTACAGAAAATTGTGGGATAACCAATGGAGGAACAACTTCCGGTTGTTCAACTTCGGGATTCAGATTTTATGGAAAATAAGAGATAGGATATGGATCAAATTCCGATTGAATAATGTCGGGTTCGGGAGGTATGGTCTCACTGATTGGATGGATCATGACCATGGGTAGCTATGAGGAATCAGTCTCGACAATAGTAAACAAACCAAGATTTGTAGAAACAACTTGTGCTAACTCTAGTATATGGGAAGATGATGCTTCACCAAAGGTACTAATAGTACTGGTTTCGATAGAGTGATGTCGTCTTCACCGACCAGGAGTAACTTTCGGTGGTAAAGGTGGTTTCAATGGTAATCTACGCAAACAACAGGGAAAAGGATTTTGTTCTTCCACGATGACTAATTTATTTTAACCAAAAAACAAATAAACAAAATAAAATAGTAATGCTAGGCAAAAGGTTTACCAAGAAACTGTGAACTGCATAATACCCCCTAGCAAACCAAGAAGTACAGGCAGGAAATCTCCTAGAATTTTTTGTTCCGTGTATCACAATTTACAAGGCGGCTAACTCGATTCACTATGGATGGATAGCAACCTAAAGTTGTCCTTCCAAATATACTCGAAGGTTTGTGGAGGCCCAAGTCCATATTAGCATTGTATGATGCAAAATCGCATAGTGAGAGCACCCCTTTATACTTTCGTACTATAACACCACCTGATATACCTGAAATTACGTGGAAAAGCTACGATATACATACGTACGTGGAGTGAGGTATCACACTCGGAATGTATCGCAGACAATTAACGACAGTTTCTATGTTTTACGACGCCGAAACTTGTCTCTAGCCTAGACCTTCTAAATGTTATCATTATGGTTCCAATGCTTTATTAGGTAAATTGATGTAAATTTTAAGTTGATCATGTTTGTCAATTTTCCTTTCAAGGTTCACCACGATGATGTGATGGAAATTCCTAAAATGAAAACTAAAATGATAAGAAAACTTTCAATTTTAGTTTCTTCAATGAAAATTCTAGCTACTAGAGGGAAAGAGCAATCAATTTGAGAGCAAAAATCAAAGAGCACAAACTACTATGAAAATTTTCTAATTTGTTCCTATGCAAAACACACAATCCACTACTTGAAAATGCAGTTTTTTTCTTTTCAATCCCTTTAATGTGAATGCAGAAAAGGAAACTAAATGCATCAAATCAATAAAAAAAAATTCTTTTTACTTTGAGAAATGAGGAATTGAACAACAATTTCTCATTTTAGGAAAAATGAAGAATTTAACTACAATTTCTCTTATAGGAAATGAAGAATTTAACGACAATTTCCTTTTAAAAAGAAAATGGATCTAATGCAGTAATGAAAATACTTCGAAATTAATTTTTCAATGATAAAGAAAACACTTTAAATAAACACTGAACAAACTTTTATTTCAAAGGAGGAAGATGTAGGTAAATTCACTCGTCTCTATGAGGTATCAGGCTCTTGAAAATACAACAAACAAAAGGCTGAAAGAAAATGCAATGAAAAATTCAATGGGAATTTGGTTGGCTCTAGGGGGCAACGCAGTCTCTAAGGGGAGACAATGCGTTGCAATGCACACCTGAGTGGGAGACAGTGCTATGCAAATCACTGTGTCTTGTTCAACGATGCATTGGGCACAGCAGAGAACAAAAACTCAGGCTGTTTAACACACTTCTAATGCAAATTTGATTTAAAAAAATCCTAATATTTAAGATTAAATGCGACTGGGTGGATAAACAGAGGCAAGCACTCCAAGGATAAAGGCTAAACTCCCTAGTGGAGTCGCCAATTTGTTATGCAGAATTATGAATTACGGATAAAACTTTCTTCCCTAAATCTGGTGCTACACATTTAGAACAACAATTTAAATACTTTGCAAATACTTTTCCTAATAGTAAATAGACACACAGAATAGATCAAGAAACCTACTTGGGGTCCAAGCGCTTCCTATTCTCCTTTTGTCGCTCTTGCTATAGCTTCAAATCCAAGTTAGATCGCCAAAATATTTCCTGCAAGAATGAACACTAAACATAAAAGAGATTGCAATATACATATGCCTATTCAAGTTATTTAGTTAAATCAATGAAACATGAACCATATACATCAAATAAGAACTAATAATATGGAAGATAGAAGCTTATATAGATACATATGTGGGAAAGTAAGTAGCAATATTTATTAATGGATAGAAGGGGAGGTTACAACCAATGATTGATTTTATGTCACCATCTCCAGCATCAGCCTAGCCTCATCACAATGAACATCTCTCAAGAAACATATCACTCAAATCAAATCCTCAATTGAAATTCCACCAGCATTTCTCTACTCACTTTATTCTTTCTAAAGCACTAGGACCTGTTCTCACTTTATAGATGAGTTGAAGGTAGTTTCACAATCAATGACTTTCTAATCATAGGAAAGACATGTTCCCAACCTTAGAGGTATCAAATGGACACATTGATTCGAAGTTTGACACATATGCACTCTTCTAGAAGGCACTGGCCAAGTGGAGATTCCAAAACAATGAGAATTTCACTCCCAATTGACCAACACACCCTTGAGTGTCTGGAAGTGCTTTGCTGAGCACCCTTGAATGGAGGTAACTGCATATGAAACACACTTAGCCCCTTGAGAGACTGTGTTGGTGAGCTCATAGGTGATATAACATATGCTTCAAATCTTGGAAACCTTGCAATGTAATTCATGGATGATTTGACTTTGTTCTTTGTCTTAGGGCATGTAGCAACTGAAATTATAGGGCATGATAGATTCTATTCATTGGTTCTGGGGATGATTTCTAGTTTAACAAGGTCATTAGGAATGATGCCCAACTTGACTTATAACAATTTTTTCCCATCTTCAGTTCACCGTAAGATGTTATTTCCTCACAATGGAAAGATCGTCACCATTGACCAGTTGACATATTACAAACTGAAGTCTCAGACCTCCCCTAAGTCCATCATCTCTTCAGTCACCAATAAAGAAGTAGTCAAACCTCTGACCATTGTCTCACCTAGAGTCTATAAATATTCCTCATTTCTTGGTTCATTACATGGTCTCCCTCCTCCTATCTCTGACCCTAGCTCGTCGAATGTTTGCATGATGAAATTGTTTCGGTTCGACCACAAACAGACTGGTTCGACTAGTCAGTAGCCCTGCCCTCTGAAACCTGCTCCTAGCACCTCGACTCAACCTTTAGGACCCTCTCTTCAAGGCCCCTCATCTGCAGCTGGTGGCCATGATCCTGTCTACCCTCCTGGAACGGTTCCCCCTGGCCTTAACCATCTCGACATCGTCCCGCCTGGCCATTACCCCTCCGGTCAGATACCATTTCTTGATCCCCCTCCTGCAGTATTTTTGGTACCTATTATAGCTACCTTATCCCTTCCTAACATGACCCTGGGGATCCCAGTTCGGTACATTGATCCCGCAACCACTATCCTGCCTGGTCAGCCCAAAACTTATACATCTTTGACCCTGATCCAACTGGTTTCCATGACCCCTCCCTTTGCTTTTGTGCCTCGGCCACCTCAAATGGAACCCACTCCTGTTGTGAAAGCTTCAGGTGAGGGGGTAAAAGCCTGCAAGAAGGCACCCAATGACAAGGTCGCCTAGACAACCCCTGCTCCTCCTCAACCTCCAAAGCGTACCCCTCTGTGTGCTTTTTGTTATTTTGTCGGTCATGCCACCCATAACTGTCCTGAATTACCTCGTATCAAGCCCATGGTTAATGTCATGTTTCCTGAGTCTACAATCCCTAAATCCCCTATTACTTTACCGAATATATCCAGGAACCCCAAGACTGTTCACACCAACCATCCTTGTGCTTTGTGTGATCTCCATGGCCATTATATGCACTTCTGCTCCCGCCTCAAGCATTATCGGGCCTCTTTGGAAGTCATTCGAGAATATGAGACCAAACAGAATGATTCTGCCTCTCCCATACTTGCGAAGTATGCTTCAGCCAAACCTGAGGATACATCTGCTCCCATTGACATTCCCCCTCCTGATGTCAAGTTGACAGAGTCTTTGACCACTATCCTCTACCTATCATAATCTATGAGATCTATGGTTGAAGACCCCTCTGAAGCTTCCCCTTATGTTTTTTTTACCTCCCTTCGGCGATCACCCTCGGCTCAACATCGATGGATCCTTCATCTACTTCTTTTTTTGTCACCCTCTGTGATGATGCACATGTGAACCTTTCTTCTCATGATAATGAGTCAGGTAACTTCACCACACCACGTGGTATTTATTCCACCAGTCACCCCATATTCTATTATGATGACATCATTATGGAAGAATTTACCACCCTTGAATTTATTTATCCCCCCTTAAATCGAACCCATGCATTTGAACCACATACAACTTGTGGCCATTACATTGACACCCAATTTTTGGGTAAGGGGGAGAGTCCAGGAGAAGCAATTCTCCACAACCCTCCTAGTGCATCTGGTCGTGTCAACTGTAGTACCATTATTCTTCCCCATTTTGAAGAGCCTTTATAGTCCCATATCACTTCAGATCACTCTAGGGATGATCCCTCTAGTCATTCCTTCATCTTACATTAACAACCGAGTCCCTTAGACATTGTTGTTGACCAACCTATGTGTTTTCTAGGTTAGCACCAGTTCATTATTTCCAAATCCACTCTTTGGGATAGTGACACAATGAATGAAAACCTATAAATTTAGTGTATTAGCTTCATATATGCAGTAACAAAAGAGATTGGTAATCTTCCATTCCCTTTCTCGAACTGCATCTATCCATTCTTCCCTCAGAAGATAACCATAACTTAAATAAATGGCAAACCACATCATAAAAATGTGTTTAAATTTCACTTTTCTAAATACATTTGGCAAGAAAATAACATGCTTGGGGGAACCTATGCCCCTCAACCCTAAAAATCCCAGCTCTTAGCCAAAAATAGCACTGAAACCCCCTTTCTTTGACAAGTCACACTTTTCAAGTCATTTCCTGGGATAGGTCACAGTTTTCTGCCTAATACCTGCTACCCAGGTCGCTAAACATACCCCAAAAAGAGCAACCTGGCCTATTCCTGGGCTCTGGGTGCCTAATCTGAAACTTTAGTCCACTGAATTGAAAGAGTATTGTTAGGCCTCTTACCTGCAACTAACGGATCATGATTCCAACGGTGGGTTTGTTCAGTATGATCACCATAAGATTTAGGGCATTTTCTCCTCTCTACATTCCCCACAGCTACACTTTAAAATGAATCTAATTAGCTTACTCATTTTAGAAGACATTTCTAGAGGGCGGTGTACCTTGGTTCCAGATTACACTCTTGTTAGGTGCCTCGGATCAGGTAAATGGAATCTTTATTGCCCTTTTGTTAGCCACCTATAAAAATTTGTCATATCAAATGGTGGCTAGATCTCGTTTAATCCTTCAAGAAACAATTTCATGCCAAATTTTTAGTTCCTAAATTATTATGAAGATAACTAATCCATTAGTTAAATCTTCATTGTTGTTTCCCTCATAATCCTAAAAAATCTGTTGTTTTCCTGAAGAAAAAGACTCTTGAAAAGTTCCATTTTCCCCCACTTTCCCTTATCCATTTTCCCTATTCATTTCATCTATAAACCCTTTCATGTACCTCTCATTCCCTCGAAATCCCCTTTAAATCCTTCTAAAATCCTTTTATAAGGTTTAAAACCCCTTTTTACTCTTATCAGAAACTCTAAAAAACCTCTGAAAAACCTCCAAAAATCCTAAAAAACCTTCATTTTTCATTAAGGCCTTAAGCCCCTTTGGCCTTAGCCCCAACTCCTTTTCCCCGCATGAAACCGGGAGTTAACCCCCCATCACGCAATCGTAATCGGGGTTTTCTTATCTCCTTATTTACCTTTTTACTTTGAAAACTCTGATTGCAATAAGCCTTTTCTTTTAAACCCCCGATCTCCTCGCCTTCTTTATAAAACCATAGCCCCGCAATCGGGTGCTAAAAACACTAAAAAAAATTTCTCAAACCCTTTTTCATTTGTTTTTTTATGAAACCCAATGATATGTTTTAAAAAAAATCTGGGCCGTCGATCTCTGCAAGATCAATGGCCATCGACTAAATTGCAATCGCAAGTTTATTCCCTTTGCAAATCACAAATCCATTTTCCGGTTCCGATGAGATTCTGCGATCTACTCTCAGCCGTCGATCATCCTTCTAATCCGATGGTTAGTGCAACATCGCATCGCAACTCTTCCCTTTCATCTTTCCCTTTTCCTCCTCCGACGCAGATCCTCTGATCTAATATCAACTGTCAAATCCACAAGAACCGACGGTTGAGATTCAATCGCGCTCCCCCCTCTGCCTTCCGCTGATGCCTTCAGCAGTTTAATCCTAACCATCCATTCTGTTAGATCTAGTGGCCAGGATTGCATCACATCCTGCTCTTATATCACATAAACCTCCATTTTCCCGACCTCCGATTTAATCTCCTCCATTGATCTTTTAGATCGGACGGTCCACATTGCTTCCGCTCTTCCCACTTTGCCCTTTTCATTTCTCCCCATCAATAGATCTTGACCATCCATTCCCAATATCCAACGGTCAAGATCTAAACCACCATTTTACCCCACCTGCCTTTCCGCCCGTGCATCTTGCCCTCCATCAAGTGCGGTTTGCACCGTTGGATCTGTTGTCCCTCATCCAACAGCTCACAGTCAGTTTCGTGTTTTTTCTACATCCGGGGTTTAACACCTAGAAAAAATGTGAAAAAGTGGTTTTCTAAGGGATGCATGTTAGGCACCGAGGCATATCGCGTTTTTTTTGAAGATTTTCGAAACCACTTCGGAGCAGCGCGAAACCAGCATTTTTTTCCACTGAAACAACCTTTCCCCACTACATTGTTTTCTTTCCTTTTGATCGTAGACATCCATCGTTTCAAATCGATGGCTCTTATTCATCCTGTGTCCAAATTTCATTTTTAGCCCCTTTCCGCTTCCACCAAAGACTTTTCCCTCTTTTATTACATTTTCCTCCATTTCGCTATAACTTTTCCCCTTCGCATTATAAACTCCCAATTAATCCTAGTCATTGATCAATCTAGATCAATGGCCCAGACTTAATCTGACCTACACTCATTCAACCACCTCCCCGTCAAACCTATCGAACAATATCGATCGTCGATTGATCTGGATCGACAATCACGATTAAAACTCGCCTCCAAAACAACCTTTGACCTATTTTCACCAAGTTTTCTTAATTTTATTTGTTTTTTGCAGGTTTTAAAGCTTTTCCACAGTTTTTAAAATGAAATCAAGGGCCGGGGATGACGATCCCTCAAGCGACTATTCATGAATAAGATCAATCTACAGGGTCCACATCATGATTTATCTGTGCCTCATGAGCACTGATAACATTATAAAGCCCTCTGCGCACCTGCAAGAACAACAAAAACAAAGTGAACCTTAATTATGTAGAGAGTATCAGTGTCAAAGGGTGGGATCAAACCAGAGATGAAGAATTAAAGGTTTTAACATATTTTTGAGGGATTAAGGCATAAATATGACTATCAAAGGCCTAATCCACACAATTAAAGACAATATGAAGACCTGAAGACAAAAATTAAGCCTAATCAGACCTAAAACACAGATCAGAAGAAAATTAAAAGTGTTTTAACAATAAACAAACAGGTTTATCAATCTGAAGGGCCTCCACCATTACATCAGAGGCTAATTGAACCTCTTCCAACTACCAAAGTGCCACCTGTGGCCTCATAAATCAAAGAAGGCATAGTTATTGCCTTAGTCAGTGATATTTTTTCTAAAGCAGCTAGAGTTATTGCAAACCTTGCCTAAAGAGTTCTAAAGTCAATAAACTCTGCTAAGCAGCTAAATACTTAATGAAAATAAATTAAATACAGAGGAAATATCAGAAATATTCTCTGTTGAGCCCCTCAAAGGCCGAAGAAGCATTAACTCATATTAATTGAACTAGAGATATTTTCTCTCATCCCACCTCCTCATTTCTTCTATAAATACTTCTGAAGAAGATGAGATACAGGTTGGTTGTTGGACTTTGATGTAATACTTGTTGCTCAAAAATTTCTACATGTAAATAGTTTTCAGAGGATCTTGAAGCTCTGTTTTTTCATCAAAGAAGTTAGGTTGAGAAGAGAAGATGATTGTTGTACTGAAACATTGGACTTGAAGTATGTAACTGGATTGACATCAATATACAAGCTGATTTTTGGGATCCTGGTCTATATCATTGGTGCAGTACTTCTTACTGTGTTATTGTTTTCCCTTCATGTATGCCATTTCGTTCACTTTTCTCTGATAAAGAACAACAAATATAAAGCTATGATTTACTGTCATAAGTACCCTACTCTCAGTGATAAGCTTTTTCTTTATTTTTTCCTTTGATTGTGTTTTTAAGAATGACTTAAGTTAAGTGTAAACATTATCAAGGAATGTTGGTTTATCCATGTCTTGATGTGCAAAGCTTGAAAGGAAGTTCTTGAATGATGTTTTCATTATATGCCAAATAGAGTTGGACTAGGAAAGTTTATGGTTTGCCCTGTCTTCTAGTTCTTTCTCCAAAGGTTTTTTTGAAGGTTTCCCTAAGAGCATGCTGGTAGGCTTAGATTTTAATGTATCTTGCTTGATCTTAAGTTGCACTTTTTTCTCTTATCTGTTTTCATCCCTTCTTAAAGTAGTCATGTGGATTGCTGGATTGTTTGTCTGATAATTTAGCTTTAATACAAGCTTGTCCAAAGAAGTTTGAGGTTAGCCTTGTCTTTGGTTGGTTTCAAACAATTGCTTAAAAGGATTTTCTTGTTTGGAAAGTTGATAAATCCTTGTTGAAATTATTGAATTTTTCCACCTTCTCAACACTTTTAATGTTCCATTCATCATTTAATCTATAGGATCTTTTGAGATATATGACTTGCCCCTTGGATCACTCTTAAAATTGTTGCACAATTAAACCCTTTTATGACTCCATAGCCCAATGGATTAAGTGTTGTTTCATATCTATCCTATCAAGCTAAATCTTGTTTTGATTGTTCACACCTTCACCCCTTTGAAAATATTTCATTTTTAGGACTTCCCACTCAATTAAAAATCATCCTCAACCATCCAAACAAACAAAAAAACCTTGTTCCTAATAGCTAGTCTAAAATCATTTCAAAAGCCTTAAAGATAAATCAATATTTTCGCTTATAAGAGAGATCCCTCTATGGATTCAGGAGGGATAGATCCTAGAATCCCAAAGTGGTTCATAATGTTGTCTCTGCATCTTTATTCTTACCAATCTGCTAAAATTACAAAGGCCTAACATTTCTGGCGACTCCGCTGGGGATTTCTAAGTGAATTTCATCTTAGATACCCTTAAGACCTCAAGAAAATCCCTTGATTCAAGAACATTGTTTAGTGCAGTATAAGTAGCCCTCTTCAAGCACTACCAAGCAAATGGTAATCATGACAAAACATATTTGAATCAGTGACAAACTAAGGAACCCTTAGGATTCTCATAAGAGCTTATCAAACCTTGAAGGAATCAACTAGCTTAGCCATAAGAGTAAAATTTCTATGTCTCATCATCGTAGCTAAGTGTTGAAACAGATTTAGGACACTCTTAGAACCCATAGGACTGAAAAAACTCATAAAACCCAAAGATATTTCAGATTGGTATTAAAATAAACATGGTGGTGGACCATAAAACCTTTTACCTCCAAAATAGCTAAAAATTTCCACCTGGTGACTCCATAATCCTAAACAAACCTGAAGACTCCACTGGGAAACACATTACTCTCATAACACCATATAAAATCAGTAAAGGAACTTTAAAGATTAAAATTTTCTTGCCAAAGATTAGTTAGCCTCCTAAATATTGTCATATTTGGTTAAAATTTTCTTGTTGTTGAGTCTAAAAACTTAGCATAGTGGCTTCTAGAAGAATCCATACTAGGAGCCATCCTGACCCAAACCCTCCTGAGATATTTGATAACCCTGAAAGAATTCTTAGGAAATCTCCTAAGGCCAAATCTTCAACTATTGTCATATCACTCCATAGAGCTAATTCTGTTCCTAAAAACCTTGCAGCTCTACAAGAATCACAAGTTGACTTAAGAAACCCATTTAGAACTAGGTCACTTGATGATATAGATCAGATAGATTTAGAGCCTTCACTTTCATCCCAAGATAGAAGTGAACATCCTGGTAGCAGAGAAACTACTCCACCTGATTCACATTTCCTACTTAATTTTGGTTTCTCTCATCCTAGATCTGCTCAACAATATCTTACTGGTCCGTCCACTTTTTTTATCCACACATCCACTGTTCAAACCACACCATTTCATCAACCCCCTCCCATTCTACATCCTCCACCTGTAAACCCTCCAATTTTACCACAACCTCCTATCATGGCAACATGGTATGCCCCTCTAGTCCTTCCTTTACCTCTAGTCAATCTTCCACAGGACTATCAGTCCAAGATACCATTGTATGATGCCAGTGGTGCTACTTCTTATTCACAACATGTGCACAAGATGAATGACTATTTTGACAGAAATGAGATTGATGATGAAACTGTCAAACTTAGATTGTTTGCTCAAAGTTTAGGGGGAGAAGTAAGAAAATGGTCCAAAGGCTTAACCCCTAACAGTATCAATGACCTTCAAGCCTTCCATCAGCTATTCTTAAACAAATGGGAAGTTAAGAAAAACCCTCTCCAAATACTTTTGGACTACAAGAATCTCCAAAGAAACACTGGGGAAACTGTTCAAGCTTATTGCACTAGGTTCAATAGTGTGTATAATGCACTTCCCCTAGATCTGAAACCTCCACAAGGCTCAGATTTAAATAAGTTTCCTAAAGGATTTGATCCTTAAATGGCTTATCAACTTAGAGAAAGAGACCCTCTGACTTTAGAAGATATGCAAAAAGGAGCTCTTGCTATGGAAGTTAATTTAATGGAGAAAAGAGCAAGAATGAGGAATGAGAAGAAAGTGTCCTTTAGAGAGGAATATACAGCTTCCACATCTAGCTCAAAGATGGAAAGAATGATGGGGGAGATGATGAAAAATATGAGCATACTTGAGAGTGCACAAGTAAGTCAAAATCAATCAGCTCCTCAAAACAGAAACCAATCTCAAAACCAAAATCAGAATTTCAGGAGAAATCAGCCTCAAAACAGACCAAGAGACCCTGATTAGGAGATTATACCTCCTTTTCATCAAAATTATGTGAGTGAGGTTGATGAAACAATAGAAAAAACAAAGGAAGATGACATAAACATGTTGGGAGTAGAAAATGATTATTTTGAAGTTCATTACAATAGGAAACAAGGTCTATACACACCCCATGATGATAAAAGAGAAGAAGATGAATTTTATTATCAAGAATTGGAAAATGTCATCATAGAAACCCCAAAAGAATATGAATTTAGGAGTAAAATAAATTAGGAAAATCCCAAGACTAGGACCTCTGAAAATTCTACAAAAGGAAGCCCTGTAAATAAACCCAAAGTTACAAAATAGAAACATAAAGCAGTGGCTGTAAATTCTGATAAAAACAATGAAAAAGGCACTCAAATTAATGAAAAACAGAATGTATATTTTAGCAGCATTGGCACCTTAGCTATTTCTCTTGTTAAAACAATTTTGACCAATGTAAATAGAGGAAATTAGCAAGCTGATTTTGCTGAAAAAATGGTGGTTAATAAGGTTGAAACAAACATTGTAAAAAATCATCTGCCTTTTAGTTTAGAGAAGGAAATTTCCAAAGTAAAAATCTCTATTCCTCTTACTGAATTAGCCACCCAAGATGTATATAGATCACAAATTTTGAAGGCTTTTAACATAACAAAAAATAATGACACTGTCAATCTTAATGATGACCAACCAGAGCTCTTATTTGGTCCCAAGATTGAAGGTAGATATCAAGAAGGGTCAGTTCCTCCTTTTTATGTTAGTTTGAAGATTCATGAAAAAATTCTACACAACGCTATGCATGACTCAGGGGCCTCTCATAACTTAATGCCAAAATCAGTGATGGAGAGCCTAGGCCTTGAAATTTCCAGACCATACAAAGATCTATACTCCTTTGACTCTAGTAGAGTGAAATGCCTAGGTTTGATCAAAGACCTTTGTGTAAACTTAGCACAAATTCCAGCCAAGTGTTTAGTAATGGATATTGTAGTGGCTGATGTACCCCCAAAGTATGGTATGATGTTATCAAGATCTTAGGGAGCTAAGTTACAAGGAACAATGCAAATGGATATGAAATATGCTACCATCCATGTTTTTAATCAAACAAGAAGACTTTATAGGGAATCTCATATGCAATACATGGTAAGTAGCCAAGAAAGACCAGAAAACTCTCCTATCTACTCTATACATACAGGCCTTGACTCATTTATTCTTTTCAATCATGAAATATTTAATGAGCAATAAACCTTAACTGATTTAGTGGCCACTCCTCACTGTAATGTAGTGGTAGACATAGAAAAGGAAGGAGACTTGACAGAAAGGTCAAAACAGTGTGTCAAAATAGAAAATCACTATAAAATAATCACAGGTCTAGAGCTACAAAACAGTTATCCATTATTTGTTAACTTTGAGAACCAAGAGAAGAATCCTCAACTTAATGAAGAACATGAGGAACTAGAAAAATTTCAACACAATACTGATTGTCAAGAACAAGATGAAAACACACAAGATAAAGAGGATATTAGCCAAACTAGTAATTCTGAAGATAGTCCTCTTTGGAGTATGAATTTTGATGGGTCTTGCACTAAAAACAATGCAGGTGCAGGCATTTGGATACATAACATTGAAAATAATCACACTAAAGGTCATTCCTACAGATTAATTTTTCAATGTTCAAATAACATAGGTGAGTATGAATCCCTCCTTTTAGGCCTACACTTGTTGAATAAATTAGGAGCCAAAAGGATAAAATTTCATGGGGATTCAGAGTTGATTGTTAGGCAAGTGAATGGGGAATATAGTGCCAAACACCCCAAACTAAGAGCCTATAGAAATGATGTCATGGACTTACTAAGAACATTTGAGGAATCTCAACTTATATTTGTCCCAATAGACCAAAATATCCTTGCCCATAGTTTAGCTTTTACTGCTAGAACATGTTTAACACCTTATGAAACCAAACAATGCACTACCAAAATCAAATTTAGACCAGTTGTCCCTGATAATGAGAAATATTGGCAAGTGTTTGATGGAGACAAACAAATAGAAGACTTCCTACAGTCCAGAAATGAATTTGAACTACCAAGTTTAGATTCAGATTATGATGATGACTGTTCTATTGAAGAAAACCCACTTGATGAAAAAATAAAGTCTCCAGAGATTGCTGATATAAATTTGTTGTCTAATAAACTTGAACACACCACAGAAATTAGTGTAGATTTAGAAAAAGAAGACTTAGAAATGTTGCAATCTAACACTCAAAGTTTGCCAAAAGGTCTGGTCCCAGTAGAAGAGTTGTTTTATTTCAATCATGTTGCCAAGAAGCCAAAGCTAGAGCCCGTTGAAACTGAAGTAAAAGAGTGTAACATAGGCAATGAACTAAAACCAAAAATGATCAAAATGTTTAAAACTTTGCCAGATCACATCAAGCTGAAATACATTGAGTTGTTTAAATAATTTTCTGATGTATTTACATGGAGTTATGAGGATCTAAAGTCCTATGACACAGAAATAATTTAGCACGAGATACCCCTCAAAGAAAACCAAAATCCCTTTAAACAAAAATTGCGTAGAATCAACCCTGTTCAATTACCTTTGGTTGAGAAAGAAATCAAGAAAATGTATGAAGTCGGAATTATTGTCCCCATTAGATATTCAGAATGGGTGTCTAATCTAGTGTCAGATAGGAGGAAAACAGGAGAAATAAGGCTTTGTATTTACTTTAGGAACTTAAACAAAGCTTAATTAAAGGACAACTACCCTTTACCCAGGATGGATCATATTTTACAAAGGGTAGTTGGTTCTAAAAGAATTTCTTTGCTAGATGGCTTCTCAGGATACAATCAGATATTAGTACATCCTGATGATCAACTCAAAACAACATTTACTACACCCTAGGGTACTTTCATGTATGTGAAAATGCCCTTTGGTTTAATGAATGTTGGTGCTACATTTCAGAGAGCCATGGATATTGCATTCTCGGAATAATTAGGCTACTTAATCATTATTTACCTTGATTATATCACTGTTTTTTCCAAAACAGATGAAGAACACCTAGAACACTTGAGAAAAGTATTTGAGAAATGATGGGTTATCTTTAAATCCAAACAAAACAATGTTTGGTCTCCAAGAAGGTAAACTTCTTGAAGACATCATATTAGAAGAAGGAATAAAGATAGACCCAAAGAGGATTGAGGGTATATTGCAAATCACCCATCCTAGAAACATCAAGGAACTTCAATCTTTCATTGGGAAGATTAATTTCTTGAGAAGGTTCATACCCAACTTCGTTGAACTCCTTAGAAACATAAAAAAAATGCTGAAAAGGGAAGGAGTTAAATGGACCTTAAAAGAAAATAAATATTTTGAACTGGTAAAACAAGCTTTAACCAAAACACCAGTTCTCATTAGTCCTGATTTTTCAAAAGTTTTTTCATTTTCATCAGAACACACTGTGGCTATTGTCCTACTACAGAAAAAATTAAATGGACAAGAGCAACCAATTGCATTCTTTAGTAAGGCATTGAGAGATGCACCTATAAAGTACAATATCATGGAAAAACAAGTCTTTGCCTTAGTCAAAGCCTTAAAAGACTTCAGAGTTTACATTTTACACTCCCACATAATTGTATTTGTGCCAAATGCAATTGTGAAAGACATTTTAGCATAGGACCCAGATGGAAAAAGAGGAAAGTGGATAGCTGTGATACTTGAATATGATTTAGAAATCAAGCCCACTAAGCTCATTAAAGGCCAAGGACTAGCAAGATTGATGGCTGAGTCTAATTTTGAAGCTCTTGATATAAACATGATAAATGCATTAGATGAACAAGAGGAGTTGTCCACTCCCATTATTGAGGATTATTTTTTGAATTCATCTTGGTATGCTGATATTTCATATGTTTTGCTCAATTTGAATACACCTCCTGGTTTGTCTAAGACAAAGGCAAGATTTTTAAAGTTAAAAGTTGTAAATTACTTCATTTTGGATAAATTTCTTTATCGGAAAAATGCTAGTGGATTATTGCTTAAATGTTTTCCTGAGAATGATGCAGATAAGATCAAGCATGAGTTCCATGAAGGAGAATGTGGAGGCCACCTCTATTGGAAGACAACTGCCAATAAAATCCTTAGAGGTGGTTACTTTTGGCCCACCCTCTTTCACAATGTCATTAAAATGATTATTGCCTATCATAAATGCCAACTCTTTGAAGGAAAAAGAAAATTGCTTCCCTTACCTTTGCATCCAATCACTATTGAAGCTCCTTTTCAGCAGTGGGGTCTAGACTTCATAGGGGAAATCCATCCACCCTCATCTTCCCAACATAGATGCATTCTCACTGCAACAGACTACTTTACCAAATGGATAGAAGCCATCCCTTCCAGGCAAGCTAATGATTTTGTCATCATAAAATTTATTGAAAATCATTTCCTATCTAGATTTGGCTGCCCTAGGAATATTATCACTAACAATGCTGCTGCATTTGGATCCAAAAATATGGTTGAATTCTGTCACAAATATCAGATTACATTGGGACATTCTACTTCTTATTACCCTCAAGGTAATGGGCTGGCAGAGTCCTCAAACAAAATTTTGGTGAACATAATCAAGAAGTTGTTGTAGGACAATAAGAAATCTTGGCACACAAATCTAGTACATGCATTATGGGGACAGATTAACACTTAAAAAATCAATTGGAATGTCACCCTACCAGCTTGCTTATGGAGTAGATGCAATTTTTCCAACTAGTCTAGGAGTGCCAGTCATGAAGCCGATCCAACAAGTACAATCTGAAGACAATGACATGATCAGAAGAATTAATCATACCATACATCTTCAGCAAACCAAAGAGGAATTCTACAACAGAGCATTACAAAAGCAAGAAAGCATCAAGAAGCCTTTTGATAGAAGGACAAAGGCCGGTGATTTTAGCATTGGTGACAAAGTTTTAAAGTGGGATTCAAGGAGAGAAGATAAGAGAAAGCATGGGAAATTTAATAATTTATGGCTTGGCTCTTATCTCATTCATTCTACTGTTGGTAACAATGCTTATTTTTTGCAAGAATTGAATGGAGCTGAATTGTTTGGGGATCCTGTCAATGGCAAGATGCTCAAACATTATTTTTCTTAACCGTATCAGTTTGGAAGCCTTTTTATTTTTTCTCATTGTGAATATCATACTCATCATTGCATTAAAAGTTAGAAAATGAAAAAATACAAAAACAATAGAAAGAGAAAAGAGGGCAGATTGTAAAAAACAAGAAAGGTACAACCCCATACCAAAAAAGAGAAACAAAATCTAAAAGTGTGCAAGCTCAAATGCCACTCCTAAAAAAAACACTCTTAGTTAAGACTGTGGATAATCCTATAAACTCTTCAATAAACAATAACCACGGGAACTTGAAAACCAAAACTCTTAGTTAGTCATACAGCCTAATCATGACTAATTAGTTTTCAATTTACTGTTGATACGTTAGTGAAATAGATTTTCCAAACAGTTTAATCTTGGCTTATTAGTTAGGAAGATTAGGATAGAAGAAGAAGGGTTCAAACAAGCTCAAAATATGAACCTATGAGTTTCAAAAAGAAGAAAGGCTCTAATCTGTTTAAACTTGAGCCAAGGATAGAAGCAAATTGGTTTTAATATGCCCAAAACTTGAACCAGAGAACAAAGAGAAAAACAACTCAAACAAGCCTAAAAATAGAGCTGAAGAAAAGAGAAGGATGTTCTTAAGTTTTCATATCTTAAGCCTTCACATTTTGTTTTAAATTTTTTGCAAATTTTAGTCTATGAGCAGCTTGTTTTTATGCCATAGATCAGCAACAAGTTAGATTGTTCAATCCTGACTTGTATGCTTTTTAATTTTTGTTTTAGAATTTAGAGAATAAACTCTGTCAGATAGTCTAATCCTGACAGTGTGTAGTTAGGTAGAGAAGTTTATGAACTCAACTGCTTAATCTAATTTCATGGAGAAATAAGGGTAGAAATAGACTAGTTTTATGCTTTCAAAAGAATAAAATGTTTGTAAAAATATTTTTCCAATCCAAATGCACTCTGAAAGAAGAAAAAATGTAATATCATTACGATTGGGTAGGTAGAAAGCTTGTTTTGATAGAATTCCATTGTTTTTAATGGCTGCTAACACTGTCAGAGCAAAACAAGATCATCAAAGGAAAGAAAGTTGTAGCCCAGTGGATGAGGCATTGATTAGTTTCCAGATAAGATAGGTCTGAAGTTCTTGACACCTTCAAGAAGGTGCCATCCCCATGTGGAGCCACTCTTAGCCACCTATAAAAATTTGTCATATAAAATGGTGGCTAGATCTTGTTTAAGCTTTCAAGAAACAATTTCATGCCAAATTTTTAGTTCTTAAAGTTTTATGAAGATAACTAATCCTTTAGTTAAATCTTCACTACTGTTTCCCTCATAATCCTGAAAAATCAGTTGTTTTCCTGAAGAAAAAGACTATTGAAAAGTTCCATTTTCCCCCATTTTCCCTTCTCCATTTTCCCTCTTCATTTAATCCATAAACCCTTTCATGTACCTCTCATTCCCTCGAAATCCCCTTTAAAGCGTTGTAAAATCATTTTATAAGGTTTAAAACCCCTTTTTACTGTTATCGAAACCTCTAAAAAACCTCTGAAAAACCTCCAAAAATCCTAAAAAACCTTCATTTTTCATTAAGGCCTTAAGCCCCTTTGGCCTTAGCCCCAGCTCCTTTTCCCCGCATGAAACTCGGAGCTATAACCCAGAGTTAACCCCCCTTCTCACAGTCGTAATCGAGGTTTTCTTATCTCCTCATTTACCTTTTTACTTTGAAAACTCCGATTGTGATAAGCCTTTTCTTTTAAACCCTCGATCTCCTCGCCTTCTTGATAAAACCATAGCCCCACAATCGGGTGCTAAAAACACTAAAAAACCTTTCTCAAACCCTTTTTCCTTTGTTTTTTTATGAAACCCAATGATATGTTTTGAAACAATTCTAGGCCGTCGATCTCTACAAGATCAACGACCATCAGCTAAATTGCAATCGCAATTTTCTTCCCTTTGCAAATCACAAATCCCTTTTCCAGTTCCGATGCGATTCTGCGATCTACTCTCAACTGTTGATCATCCTTCTGATCTGACGGTCAGCGCAACATTGCATCGCAACTCTTCCCTTTCATCTTTCCATTTTCCTCCTCCGATGCAGATCCTCTGATCTAATCTCAACCGTTGAATCCATAAGAACCGATGGTTGAGATTCAATCGTGCTCCCCCCTCTGCCTTCCGCTGATGCTTTCAATGATTTAATCTTGACCGTCCATTTCATCAGATCCAATGGCCAGCGTTGCATCGCATCCCACTCTTATATCACATAAGCCTCCATCATCCTGACCTCCGATTTAATCTCCATCGTTGATCTTTTAGATCGGATGGTCCATAATGCTTCCGCTCTTCCCACTTCGCCCTTTTCATTTCTCCCCCTCAATAGATCTCAACCATCCATTCCCAAGATCTAATGGTCAAGATCTAAACCACCATTTGACCCCACCTGCCTTTCCGCCTGTGCATCTTGCCCTTCATCATGTGCGATCTGCGCCGTTGGATCTGTTGTCCCTCATCCGACGGCTCACAGTCAGTTTCGTGCTTTTTCTGCATCTGGGGTTTAACGCCCAGAAAAAATGCGAAAAAAGTGGTTTTCTAAGGGACGCGTGTCAGGCACTGAGGAATATCACATTTTTTTTTGAATATTTTCGAAACCACTCCGGAGCAGCGCGAAACCAGCATTTTTTTCCACTGCAACCACCTTTCCCCACTACATTGATTTTCCTCCTTTTAATCGTAGTTGTCCGTCATTTCAAATCGACGGATCTTATTCATCCTACGTCCAAACTTCATTATTAGCCCCTTTCCGCTTCCACCAAAGACTTTTTCCATTTTTTATTACATTTTCCTCCATTTAGCTATAACTTTTCCCCTCCGCATTATAAAATCCCCAATTAATCCTAGCCATTGATCAATCTAGATCAACGGCCCAGACTTAATCTGACCTTCACTCATCCAAGCACCTCCCCATCAAAACTATCGATTAATCTCAATCATTGATTGATCTGGATCGATAGCCACGATTAAACCTCCCCTCCAAAACAACCTCTAACCTATTTTCACCAGGTTTTCTTAATTTTGTTCATCTTTTGCAGGTTTTAAATCTTTTCCACAGTTTTTTAAATGAAATCAAGGGCCGGGGATGACGATCCCTCCAGCCACTATTCATGAATAATATCAATCTGCAGGGTCCACATCATGACTTATCCGTGCCTCATGAGCACTGATAATATTATAAAGCCCTCCGCGCGCCTACAAGAAGAACAAAAACACAGTGAACCTTAATTATATAAAGAGTATCAGTGTCAAAGGGTGGGATCAAACCAGAGATGAAGAATTAAAGGTTTTAACACAGTTTTGAGGGATTAAGGCATAAATCCGACTATCAAAGGCCTAATCCACATAATTAAAGACAGTATAAAGACCTGAAGACAAAAATTAAGCCTAATCAGACCTAAAACACAAATCAAAGAAAATTAAAAGTGTTTTAACAATAAACAAAGAGGTTTATCAGTCTGAAGGGCCTCCACCGCCGCATCAGAGGCTAATTGAACCCTCTCCAACTACCAAAGCGCCACCTGCAGCCTCATAAATCAAAGAAGGCATAATTATTGCCTTATTCAGTGATATTTTGTCTAAAGCAGCCAGAGTTATTGCAAACCCTGCCTAAAGAGTTCTAAAGTCAACAAACTCTGCTAAGCGGCTAAATACTTAATGAAAATAAATTAAATACAAAGAAAATATCCGAAATCTTCTCTATTGAGCCCCTCAAAAGCCGAAGAAGCATTAACTCGTATTAATTGAACTAGAGATATTTTCTCTCATCCCACCTCCTCATTTCTTCTATAAATACTTCTGAAGAAGATGAGATACAGGTTGGTTGCTAGACTTTGATGTAATACTTGTTGCTCAAAACTTTCTACATGTAAATAGTTTTCAGAGGCTCTTGAAGCTCTGTTTTGTGATCAAAGAAGTTAGGCTGAGAAGAGAAGATGATTGTTGCACTGAAACATTGGACTTGAAGTATGTAACTAGATTGACATCAATATACAAGCTGATATTTGGGATCCTGGTCTGTATCATTGGTGAAGTACTTCTTACTGTGTTATTGTTTTCCTGTCATGTATGCAATTTTTTTCACTTTTCTCTGATAAAGAACAACAAATATAAAGCTAGGATTTACTATCATAAGTACCCTACTCTCACTGATAAGCTTTGTATTTATTTTTTCCTCCAATTGTGTTTTTAAGAATGACTTAAGTTAAGTGTAAACCTTATCAAGGAATGTTGGTTTATCCATGTCTTGATGTGCAAAGCTTGAAAGGAAGTTCTTGAATGATGTTTTCATTATATGCCAAGTAGAGTTGGACTAGGAAATTTTATGGTTTTCCCTGTCTTCTAGTTCTTTCTCCAAAGGTTGTTTTGAAGGTTTCCCTAAGAGTATGATGAAGCAGGCTTAGATTTTAATGTATCTTGCTTGATCTTAAGCTGCACTTTGTTCTCTTATCTGTTTTCATCCCTTCTGAAAGTAGTCATGTGGATTGTTGGATTGTTTGTCTGATAATTTAGCTTTAATACAAGCTTTTCCAAAGAAGTTTAAGGTTAGCCCTGTCTTTGGTTGGTTTCAAATAGTTGCTTAAAAGGATTTTTTTTTTGGAAAGTTGATAAATCCGTGTTGAAATTATTGACTTTTTCCACCTTCTCAACACTTTTAATGTTCCATTCATCATTTAATCTAAAGGATATTTTGATATAGATGACTTGCCCCTTGGATCACTCTTGAAATTGTCGCACAATTAAACCCTTTTATGACTCCATAGCCCAATGGATGAAGTGTTGTTTCATATCTATCCTATCAAGCTAAATCTTGTTCTGATTGTTCACACCTTCACCCCTTTGAAACTATTTCATTTTTAGGACTTTCCACTCAATTAAAAATCATCCTCAACCATCCAAACAAACAAAAAACCCTTGTTCCTAATAGCTAGCCTAATATCATTTAAAAATCCTTAAAGATAAATCAATATTTGCGCTTATAAGAGAGATCCCTCTCTAGATTCAGGAGGGCTAGATCCTAGAATCCCAAAGTGGTTCATAATGTTGTCTTTGCAGCTTTAGTCTTACCAATATGCTAAAATTACAGAGGTCTAACACCTTTGACTTGATTGTTTCTCAGCTCCATCTCCTTATGGCATGATCTAGATCCGTATAATTGATGGTTCAGTGATACAAAAGATTGTACCAGTGATTCCCGGGTGCGTGTGAGATGTTTCAGAACTCATGAGGGGATGGCCCTTCAGGTAGTCCCCCATATGCCTGGATGACCTCTGTAATATAGCCTTGGATGTGGCTCCATATATTTTATGGTTCCAGCCTCAGCTACTTGCAGCGCCTCTTAGTTTTCATATATTATTCAGAATTTCAGAGCCCTTTCCTATTTTATAGGGCCCCTTTGGCTGTACTTAAATCTCATGTACTCAGATATTATTGTATAATTCCTGGCTATTTTCCAAGGCACGGTATGTATGTGGGATCCATTATCATGTTTTTAACTGGCCAATGTTTATGCCAGCATGTACTATATAGTTCAATCCCTTGTTTACTGGATGCATCATTATTCTTTGTACTTTGTTATCTCAACGGGCATAGGAATGCCTCCCTCGCCTCATGTAGAATAGGTACTCACTCATAAAAGAGACTTGTCACACCTATAAGTCTCGCCTCCTCAGGGTATTGTCCTCTCGCACTATAGTCTACCTTATATTTCTCTCTCTCTAACTCCCCCTTCGGTGTCCAGTGATTGAGTTATTACAACGTAATTCGGTCATATGATTAGCTCCTAACACTCGCACGCTAGGAGGAAATAATTTTTTATTATCTAACCTATTGCTATTAGATGGACCAAAGTACACCATGTAAGACCAATTTTACCCTAGTAAAATTGCTTTCACTATGAAAAATATGTTAGAAAATTAAATATTACAGAGCAATGCAACACATAAAATATGCGGAAAATAAAAACACAGAAAACACATAAAACTAGAGAGACACAGATATACGTGGTTCACCCAGTTTGGGCTATGTCCACCTCGAACAACTAGTCCTTCCTTTCTATTATCCAGCAAAAATGAAGAGACAAAACCTATAGAAGATCTGTTGTAATATCCTTTGTTCTCTCTCACAATCTCCCTCTCTGTGTCTCGCTCTGAGAATACACACATGATACACAGCCACAATACAATACCCTCATATATACAAGGGGGTTTCCTTCTAGGGAAAAAAACCATAATCTAAACATAACTTCTACTGTCAAATCATTTGCCTAATGAACGGCCCAGATTGACTAGAAATTACTATACTTTTACAAGGCAATTTTACATCTGTTTTTAGCTTCGGGGGCGCTGCCCCCGAAAACCCCCGCCAGGGGGGGGCTTCGAAAATCGCTACTGCCCCCCCCTGGACCCCCCACGGTAGCGATTAATTACGGGTGGAGTTTCTGCCCCTTTGAAGGTATAGGGGTCCAATGCTGTGATACAAAGTAAACAAGATAATCAGGCTCCACACCCAACAATCTCCCACTTGGAGACTGATGGTAGAATCTCCACCGCTGCTTCATTTGCTGGACAATGACTCCTCTTTCGACTTGGTTGTTTCTCATCTTCATCGTCATCCTTGAAGACCAATTGAAACCAAGCATGTTCTTAGTTTCTCCCTGGTTACAACTTTTGTTAGCATATCTACAGGATTCTGGCTAGTGTGTATCTTTTCCTGCTTCAACTCTCCATCTTCCAACACTGACCGTATGAAATGGTACTTGAGATGTATGTGTTTAGTTCTAGAATGAAATGCTGAGTTCTTTGCAAGATGAATAGCACTTTGGCTATCACTGTATAGTGTGCCCATATCATGCTTCTTACCCAATTCATCCATAAACCTTTGTAACCAAATCATTTCTTTACTAGCCTCTGTAGCAGCAACATACTCGGCTTCTGTTGTTGAAAGTGCAACAACACTTTTGATTTTTGAAACCCAACTGACAGTTGTTCCACCTACAGTAAATACATATCCTGTAGTGCTCCTCTTGTTATCTCTGTCACCTGCCATATCTGCATCAACATATCCCTGTAGAGAAATGTTTGAACCACCAAAGCATAATGCTTGATTTGTGGTACCTCTCAAATATCTGAGAATCCATTTTACTACCATCCAATGTTATTTTCCTGGATTGTTCATATACCTGCTTACAACTCCCACTGCATGTGCAATATCAGGCCTTGTGCAGACCATTGCATACATTAAGCTTCCAACTGCTGATGCATAATGAACTTTAGACATATAATCCATGTCTTATTAGGTCTTTGGGCACATCTCCTTACTAAGTTTGAAATGGCTAGCAAAAGGTGTACTAACTAGTTTTTCATTCTGCATATTAAATATTTTCAACACCTTCTCTTTGTACTCATTCTGATACAGTGTTAATTTGTGATTTTTCCTATCTCTAGTTATCCTCATACCAAGGATTTGTTTTACAGCTCCCAAATCCTTCATTGTAAATGAATTTTCCAATTTTCTTTTGAGCACATTTATTTCCTACATGTTAGACCCTACAACAAGCATGTCATCTACATACAATAACAATATAATATAGCTGCCAGCATTTTTCCTTTTTAGATAAACACAATGATCAGAGTGACATCTAGTATAACCTTGTTCAGACATAAACTTGTCAAATTTTAAATACCACTGCCTTGGAGCCTGTTTTAAGCCATACAAGCTCTTCTTTAACCTGCACACCAATTTTTCTTTCCCTTTTACCTCATATCCTTTTGGTTGCTTCATGTATATCTATTCCTCCAAATCTCCATGGAGAAATGTTGTCTTTACATCTAATTGTTCAAGATGTAAATCTTCCACTGCTACAAGACTTAATATAGTTCTAATTGAATTCATCTTAACAACAGGAGAAAATATTTCATCAAAATAAATACCTTTCTTTGTGCAAACCCCTTCACCACAAGTCTAGATTTTTACCTCTGTTTTCCTCCATCTTCTTCCTTCAGCCTATAAACCCATTTATTCTGCAATTTAGTTTTACCTGCAGGCAACTTGACTAAGTCCCAAGTCTGGTTATGCATTAAGGAATCCATCTCTTCTTCCATGGCTAGCTCCCACTTCTTCCTACTTTCAACCTGCATTGCTTCTTCATAACATTTAGGTTCACCAAAATCAGTCAACAATAAATAATATAATGAAGGAGAGTATCTTTCAGGGGGTCTACTTATCCTGGTCGATCTTCTAACACCACTTTCAGGTGTTTGAGGTTTCTGTTGCTATTGTGGTGGTTGCTGTTGTTGTGGTTTTTGATTATTATTATTTTCAGGCACCTTTAATTTTTTAGTTATCTCATCAAGAATCGTGTATTCCTTGCTTTCTTTTTCTTGTTTCTTTTCCTGCAGTTGATTCTTATACAAGACCTTTTCATTGAATATTATGTCTCTTCTCCTAATGATTTTGTGATTTTCATAATCATATAAGCGATAACCAAAATCATTAGCACCATATCCAATAAAGGTACATTTCTTTGATTTTGCCTCAAGATTTGTTCTATTTTCTTTATTAATATGGACAAAGGCCTCACAACCAAAAGGCTTTAAAAAAGTGTAGTTTACCTTTTTACCTGTCCATGCTTCCTCTGGAATACCACCATCCAAGGAACTTGAAGGCCCTCTGTTTATTAGATAAACATCAATATCTACAGCATCTGCCCAAAATTGTAAAGGCAATCCTGCATGCAATCTCATGCACCTTGCACGCTCCATGATTATTCTGTTCATCCTTTCTGACACACCATTTTCTTATGGTGTTCTTGGAACTGTCTTCTCTCTACAAATTCCATGCTCTGAACAGTACCTATCAAACTCTTTGCTGCAATATTCACCTCCATTATCTGATCTGAGACGCTTCAAATTATTTCCTGTCTCAATCTCAACCAAAGATTTCCATTTTTTGAAAGTATCAAATACATCAAATTTATTCTGAATACAATAAATCCATGTTTTTCTAGTTTCATCATCAATAAAAGTAACATAATAACGATAGCCACCGAGAGATGATACCTGAGCAGGTCCCCATACATCTGTATGCACAAGCTCCAATTTTTTGCTCTTCTTTTCTTTCCCAACTCTGAGAAATCTGACTCTCTTCTGTTTTCCATAAATGAAATTCTCACAGAAATCCAAATCAACATTCTTCAAAACTGGCAACAAATTTCTTGAGTGAAGAATCTTCATTCCCTTCTCACTCATGTGTCCGAGCATATGATTCCATAATGCTGCATATGCTCCTTTGGAAGTTAAAGCATTAACAAAGTTAGAAATACCATTGCATAAATACAATGTACCAACCTTTTCACCTTTTGCTATTACCAACGCTCCTTTGGTGACCTTCCAAGTTTTATCTATGAAAGTTGTCACACAACCTTCACTGCGTAACTTCCCTGTTGAAATCAGATTTTTCTTCAGATCTGGAACATGCCTTACCTCCTTTAGTAGCCATTGGTTTTCATTCTGTTGTTTTACAAGAACTTTACCCATTCCAAAAATTTTACAGGGTTTATCATCACCCAAACGAACTTGTCCAAAATCTCCTTGAACATAGTCATGAAAATATTTCCTATCAGGTGTGGCATGGAATGAAGCCCCTGAATCTACAACCCAAGAATCAGTACCATTTTCGAAAGAAAGAATCAAAGCATCTTGTAACACATCACTTGTCACATTTTCTTCATGATTGTTTTCTTGATGTGTGTCTCCTTCTTTTCCCTTCCGAGATCTACAGTCTTTCTTTAGGTGTCCTTTCTTTCAGCAATTCCAGCACACTATTCCTGATCTGGACTTGGATATGCCTTTCCTTGATTTATTGCGATATCCCGATCTCTTTCCTCTTTCCATTCTTCTTCCCCTAGACTCTACACTCAAAGCATTACCTGATGTCTCACTAGAGCTTTTCCATCACATTTCCTCGCTAAGGATAGCACCAACAACATCATCAAAATTTAAAGTACTAGATACAAAGACAGAGTTACTAATGGCCATTACTAAACCATTCCAACTCTCTGGCAATGAGCACAAGAATAAAAAAGCTCTAACTTCATCATCAAAGTTTACCCCTACAGAACTTAACTGACTGGTAACTGTATTAAATACATTTAAATGGTCTGCAACAGATCCACCTTCTGACATCTTCATATTAAATAGTCGTTTCATAAGAAATACCTTGTTTGAGGCCGAGGGTTTTTCATATAGTTTCGCCAACGTCTGCATCAAACCCTCTGTTGTTGTTTCCTTCGAAATATTGAAGGCGACTGACGCTGCAAGACACAATCGTACTGTTCCGAGTGCCTTTCTATCGAGAATGTTCCATTCCGCGTCTGTCATGGCCGCCGGATTCTTTGTTTTTCCGCACAATGGTAGGTACAGATATTTCTGATACAGATAATCTTCCATCTGCATATTTCACAGCGGGAAGCTTTGACCATTAAATTTCTCAACCCTAAACTTATCATCGTCCGCCATTTCTCCCACTCAAACCAGGAACCCTTCTTTCTTGCGAGTTTATCAGCCAAATATAACTTCGGCTCTGATACCATTTGTTTGAAAATTAAATATTATAGAGCAATGCAACACATAAAATATGCGGAAAATAAAAACACACAAAACACATAAAACTAGAGAGACACAGATATACGTGGTTCACCAAGTTTGGGCTACGTCCACCCCGAACAGCCAGTCCTTCCTTTCTATTATCCATAAAAAATGAAGAGACAAAACCTACAGCAGATCTATTGTAATATCCTCTGTTCTCTCTCACAGTCTCCCTCTCTGTTTCTCGCTCTGAGAATACACACATGATACACAGCCATAATACAATACCCTCATATATACAAGGGGGTTTCCTTCTAGGTAAAAAAACCCTAATCTAAACATAACTTCTACCGTCAGATCATTTTCCTAATGAACAACCCAAATTGACTAGAAATTACTATACTTTTACAAGGCAATTTTACATTTGTTTTTAGCTTTGGGGGTGCTGCCCCCGAAAACCCCCACCAGGGGGGGGGCTCTGAAAAGCGTTGTCGCCCCCCCTGGACCCTCCACGGCAGCGATTAATTACGGGCGGCGTTGCCGCCCCTTTGAAGGTATAGGGGTCCAATGTTGTGATACAAAGTAAACAAGATAATCAGGCTCCACACCCAACAAAATAACTTAATAATCCATATTTTATTAAGTTGTTTCTAGTCTAAAGAGGAAACCCCATGAGGAATAATTGAATAAATCCTTATTTGTTTGATTTTCTTCAACTGATAATTAATTAAACCACAGTTTAACTAATATTCTCGGTCATATTTAACCCAAAATAGGAAAATTGATTAGATAAATCATCATTTATTTAGTGATTCTAGGAATAAATCACTATTTATTTAATTATTACTCAACCAAATCCTTAAAATAATAAATATATCATTTATTTACTTATTATTTACAAATAAAGGGATTTGACCAAATTCAAATTATTTTTCCCTCCAACAAAAATAATAAAATGTTCCATAAAAGTTGGATCTAGATTTGGTTAATATTATTTTAATTATGCACCAATATCTAGACTAACTCAATATTTTGTTATAAATAGAAGGGTTTTTGCATTCATTCACTACCTTTTATTGCCTAAAGATCACTCTGGATCTATACTTTTGGTCTGACTTTGATCCTCCATCATTGTCATATTTTTCTACTTTTTTCTTGTGAGCTCCCCTTGAGTTCCATTTTTGTCTGGGTTTTCTGCACCATCAAGAGAGAGAGTTACTAGATCTGAAGTGCTGAGGACACACAATAACCCATCCCATTAAGGGGGACTAGTAACATCTTTCTATGTTCCCTTCCCATGTGTCATAATACAAAAATTCCTTAAAAAATCTTGTCTTGTTCATTGGATGCATGGAGCAACTCTTGCTTATTATTTGTTATTTAATGTCTTTAATTGCATAGATCTAGATTTATGTAGCATTTATTATGATCACTAACTGTATACCTAAGTAAATTGACAACCATATTTGATGTTAGGGTTGCTTGTTATGTCTAGCTAAACTGAGATTTTTTTGGATGCTTGCGATTAGAATTCACACTAACACCTGGAACTTCTTCATTATCCATATCCTTTTGATCCGTGTATGGCCTACTAATTGAGGGAGAGAAATCATAATACCCTTGAATACATGCAAAGGAATACAATAAGTTTTTAGGCAAGCATACTTATCAAAAAGTCAAAGATGAAATCAGAAAACAGGGTTACCGCAAAGGAGGATCCATCTACTTAATCTGAGGGTAAACCGAATACTTTGAATAAGACAATGGAGAATATGATGGACAAGATGAATATCATAGATAGACAAGCAGAACCCCCGATCAGAAATCCCAACTTCAAAGGCCAACAGCAACAACCCCAATACAGGATTAAACAAAGGGAGAAGAGGGGTAAATGTCAACAAGGTCAGCAGAAATTTGTACTCCTTTTTAGAAAAATTATATAGAGGGCCCTGATGAAGAGGAAGACATCTCAGAGGAAAATCACCTTTTTGAGAAAAATCAGCAACCAATTTCTTGAATGAGTAGGATGAATTTTCTGAAGAACCTTATATACCTGATGATCATCAATATGTTATTTCTAGTGATGATATGTTGATAGCACATACAAAGTATTATCAAATAGGTCATCAAAATTTCCTTAGCCAAGTGAAAATGAAATATGGTGTGATAAATAGAAGTGTGCCCATAACTTCTAATCAAAAAAAGAAAAATTCTCAAGCATATGTTCATAAGAAAGAGATGACCTCTACAAATCAAAATAAGGAGAAAGTACATGTACATGTTGTTTCTAATCAGGGAAAAGGTAATGAATCTTCCACTAGGAATCCGGAAAGAGAAAAAGAAATTCAAGCTGGAGGACAAAGAAAGGAAATCCAAATCATAGAAAATTCCAAAAAGAAGGACATATCATCTAAAGAGGTAGAAAAGTATTCTACTTTATTTAGTCATGAGAATGAAATTTCAAAGCTTAAAGTTTCAATTCCCTTAACTGAATTAATTAATAATGACCAATACAAGTTCCAGGTAGCAAAAATGCTTAAGGTTCACCAAATGTATGATATGGTAAATGTTAGTGATGACCACCCCGACATTTTGTTTGGCCCGGTTATAGATGGTAACTTAGAAGAAAGTGAAGTTCTACCTTTTTACCTTGGTCTAAAAATTCATGACTTAATCCTACATAATGCTATGCTATACTCTGGGGATTTCCATAATCTCATGCCTAAATCCATCATGGATAAACTAGGATTGGATATTACCAGTCCATACCATGACCTTTACTCTTTTGACTCGGGAAGGTTTAAGTGTCTTGGTCTCGTCAATGATTTAGTGGTGTCCTTAGATCAAATTCCAGCTAAGAATGTTTTTATTGACATTGTTGTAGCTGACATTCCCTCAATATATGGAATTCTTCTCTCTCGATCGTGGGGAGCCAAACTTAAAAGAAATTTGTAGTTAGACTTTTCCTTTTCTACTATACCTGTTTTGGGACAACTCGAAAAATTATACAGGGAGAACGAAATGAAGTACATGAATAGTAGCAAATAAAAACCTAATAATCACCCTATTCATGTTGTTCATACATATTTAGAGTCATTTGTTTTGTACAATGATTATTTTTTAGCTTTTTTAGAGGATTTGATGGAATAAAAAGCAGAAATTTCAGAGTGAATGAGACAGAGAAAAATATAGTTTAAATAGTGAATAAGATAGAGCCTATTGGAACAAAATATCAGTCTCAAACAATTAATCAAGATCAATAATCCAAAATTGAGCTTCCAAATGAAGAAAATGACCTATGGACCATGGATTTCGACGGAGCCTTAGGTAAAGAAGGAGTTGGAATTGGAATTTGGATTAGTGGTCCCATGAGTCAGTCATCTCATATTTCTCCTAATGTCTGAATGTGCTCCTATAAATTAGCTTTTGATTGTTCCAAAAATGAGGCAGAGTATGAGGCTTTGGTAGCCGGTCTCAAAATACTCAAGAAAATAGGTGCTAAGAATATTTTTGTATATGGCGACTCTTAGTTATTAATAAAGAAAGTCAAAGGGGAATACTAGGCCAAGCATCCTAGAATGTGAGCATACCGTAATGCAGTATTAGACATTATTAAGACCTTCACTAAATACACTATGTTAGCACTGTAAATGTTAACATTGTGATCACCATTGTATCATTGTTTTCAATTTTTTCTTATGTCCTAGCCTATGTCGAAGTTTGAGCCATTTTCAATAAAGGTCAAAAAAGAGTCTCAAAACCAAAATAATTTTAAGTTTATAGGTGGTATTACTGTCTTAGGTTCATAAAAGAAGTTAAAACCATTGTTTTAACTTAGTTTAGTGTCAAAGGCTATTGGTAATTTTGGTAATAAAATTATAGCTGCTCTTTCGAGGATAATAACTACCTCTGTTTAAGTTTCATGGTTAACATAGTGATATAATGGAGGGAAGCTATTTCTCCAAATTTAAGGTCATATTACTAAAATAGTGAAAAGAGAAATTATTTCTTCAGGAACTTGTTTCCATTGGTAACACAGTGAAAAGTGCAGCTATTTCGCTAAAATTTAGTTATATTGCAATACAAAGGTAAAGGCAGCTATTTCTCAGGCATAAGGAGCTACAAACAAGACTTTCAAAGAAAATATCATTCATGTTTGTAGATGATTGAAGACCTCCTATGTTATAAGCATGATTATTCATTTTAAGAGGATTAATTATTTTTTGAATTAGGAGAATTAGTTTAGATGAATGGTTATATTATCAATGCAGCTAACCTTTAAATACCCTACTAAACTAAAGCGGAGATCATGGTACAAGGTATCAATTATTAAAGGATGTCGTGGAGTGTTGTGGAGTGTTATGAGTTATGGGGTGACTTGGCGCCTGTATTTGAATGATTTCAAATCATGAAATTAAACCATACCATGATTAACGACACGGAATCAGAGGGTTAATTTCAAAGTTCTCTTGACCGAGGTACTCTGTGGAAGTTACAACTAACATAAGTCACTTCTTCCATAAAACAGTTTAGCATTCCAAGGTAGGAAAACTAGGCTCCATGTAGGGTTTTGCCTCCAGGATTGAACATCTGTGTGATTTGAAGGAGCATAGTTGTTGAGAAGTATGGGAAAAGGTGGGAATGTAAATAGGTCCGAGCCAGCGAACACCAGGTTCATTGATGCTAGGGCCAAACCTCAATTTAAGTTAGTTGGCTGGTATAAGTTCTTACAAAAATTTTCTAGAGAAAATGTGGCTTTAGCTCAGGCCTTTTTTGAGAGCTTTTATGGGGAGAAGGTCAAGCTGGGGAGAAAGAATTTAAATATATATGAAGCCATCATAGCCTGAGCTACTCAAACTATGCCACTGGTGAAGACTGGTTCAAGAATAAAATGTTTCCCACAAAAGTAAGTCTCTACCTTAAACCTGAACATGTCAATGTTAAATGGAATCTGACTACACATATTTCATATTTTAAGGCTGAATTTCAACATGTGATCACCACTTTGCAATGCTACATTACATATGATGGTAGGTTATCCTCTGTCCACCATTATCAAATAATCTTTCTTTCTCATATTTCAGGTGATGAACCTATGAACTTGCCCTATTTCCTATACAAATTCTTGCTCAAGATGTCCTTAAAATTGTAGAAGATCCCTAAATATCCTTTGCACAACCTATATCATAGGGGTTTAATTAAAATTTTGATTTTATAACACCTTAAAAAGAAGAGAACCACCAGGGATAAGTTCCTGATAGAGGAAGGTTTTGGTCATATTAACTCAGGAGAAGGGTAGGGAGGCCCAAGAAACGAGATGCTTGTGAAAAAACTAGTGCAACTCTTGTCCCAAATAGTTCACAACCAAATCTTATCCATTCATAAACTTTCTTCCAAGATGACTCTCTCTCCATGTCAATTAGAAGGAAAACTAGAAGCACGAATAAGAAAGCTGGATACCCTATACCTATGACAACAACACAACTAGTCAATGAAGCCCATATCAGTAGTTCACCAGTGATTATTTCACCTAGGGAACCTCAGAACTTAAGGTCATTCATGGAGGAATATAAAAACAAATTGAAGTAGAGAGATACTATGCCTCCTAAAAATTCTATGTTAAAAGGTAGGGAGCAGACAACTTCCTCTTCAAGAGGCAAACCTAGGAAAAAGATCATCATGACAAAAGAACTTCCAGAGGAATTCAACCCTGGAGTTCTAAATTCTATGCTTGTTTTTCCTCCAGAGGAAGTCAACCCTAGAGCATATATATCAAGGCATGCTTCTAAAACAACTCAAAAAACTCAACCAAGTAGTGATACTTCACTCACAAAATCCACTCTCTCACAGGTTTTTCTATCTCTTAAGAAAGGAAAAAATTAAATGTCAGAGGCTGTTATAGAGGAAGAGCCTACTTTAGCTCAACTAGTCTCCTCTGTTGTCTCTTTAGTCAAGAAGAGGAAGAAGACTATGATACATTCATACTCCTCTTATGAAGATAGAAGTGACACTGAATATACATAATCAGAGCATGAGGAAGGAGAATCTAGCAGATTCATGCATGGAGGTAAAAGGTATAAGTTCATTCCAAATCCCTACATCCAGAGACCTCATATCAGGCCTAAAAATAAAATCAAACTAACCAGCAATTTGATTTATAATCATGCATTGAGAGATGATATTATTAATATTGATGATGGTCCAAAAGATAAAACCAAGAAGAAAAAGACTAAGCCAAAGAGTCAAAAACGGAGGAAGAGGTTGGAAAAGAGAGTGACTAAAGCTGAGGCCATCAATATTTTTGCCTCTATTTTGGACCTTTGAAGAATGAAGGAATAGGGTTTCCTTTGAAGAATATTTTTAGTTTTGGGTTAATTTTCTATATTTTCGGATATAGCTAATTTTTTAGCAGAGGTAGCTATTATTTTCGAATATTAGTCTATGATGAAAAGAAGCTTCTTTTTGGTTTATTATCATAATGGTGACATCAAATTAGGTGAAGTGGAGGAGATTTATGTTATGATAGATGCTATCAGGTGTCATTGATCAAGCCCCCTCCTTAATTTTAGGGTTCTTTTTTCACTTTTTGGGGAAAACAACCACATGTCACTTTCACTATTGTTTACATTTTTGTGGAGATGGTTGCACCAAAATAGAGGAGCAGTCTTCCAATAGATTTCCACATCATTCAGCCACTTCAAATTTCTAGCCATCATTTTTTTTACTTTATTAATGTTGCACTTTATATTAAAGTTTAAAGATAAGCCTCATATTTTGTATGAGATTGTAATAACTTTTTAGAACAGATTCACACCTTTTGTGGAGATGTCAGTATAATGTTTTTTGTATATATGTGACCAAAATCTATGAAGAAAAGGTTCATGGTTTAAGAATATTTTGGCTCATATGATCAGTGTAATTTTCAATTAATGAAATTGGGAAAGACTTTTGAGGACTTATTACCTACTTGATGTGTGTATTGTTAATTTTCACGTGTTTCCACATCTCATTTTCTTTAGCTGTAGTTTGTAATTTCAAATGTAGTTGTATGTTGTTATCATTCTCTTGATATGCTTATGTGTTTTTTCAAATTTTATGAGTCTCACACAATGATATTTCTTGATAAGATGTCATTTTAAATAGCATCACTTATGACAGTCACTTTTCATGATATTTCAGTAAGAGTATTGTATGTCTAGATATAGCCTTCTCTTGTTGAAATATTGTCAAATTGTTCCTTGTGCTAATTTTCACCCAAAAGCAGTGGATTTCTACCTTGCAGACCCACTGTTTCTTCTTCTATTTCACACACTCTTCTCCCCATAGGCTACAAACTTACCTTTTTTCTACCACAAAAGGACTCAATATCCTCATTAGTGTGACAATGAACTAGAATCAAATCCCTTTTCAATGATTGAAGGTTTAAACCACCTACCCATCTTATAATCCAAATCATCAGATAGTCCTCGAGCTTAATATGTATATCGTCAGGTTCTTGATGCAGTCCAAGAGCTGATTCGAGTGTTAACATCTTTTGGTGCATCCGCTGAGAGACGAAGGCCTTGAAATGAAGTATTCTTCTGAGTATTTTGTTTTGAATTTTTGAAAATGAATTCTTTATGGTGAACAAGAATTGGTAACTTGAAGAAGACTACAAATTGGTTCACCTGGTGACTCCACAAATAGGAAGATGGGTTTCAATACCTCCTACTACAAGGATAAATCAAAGATCACCTACTGTGACTCCAGTTGCTAACCTAGAGAAGCTCATTAAAGATGCAAAAGGAAAGTAGACATCAATTGAAGCCACATCTCAGTCAGTGAAGAAGGTACACAAAAGTAAATTCCAAAGCAAAAGGTACCATCACCTAATTTAGAATCAAAAGAATTTTTAGTTTCAAAAAATTCTTCTGAAAATTCTCAAGTTGAAACTGCTTCCCTAGAAAATAAAGTAGATGGTGGTAACCTAGGCTCAGCTGAAAGTATTTCTCACTCATCATTTAATAAATATGAGATAAGTAATATTCTAGTCAAAGAGGAAAAAACAATGGTTTTAAGTGTCAATAAGGAATTAGAAGAGTTTGTGCTGACATAAGGGGAGTTAGAACAAGTATTGGCAATTGCACCTTTTCTTGATAGGGATGTTTTGACTGAAGAAGATTTTAAAAACATTTTAAATTTCCTTCAAAGTCATCCTAAATATCAGTCTTTAATTACCCCTGAGCAAGAGTATTTTCCTTTGTCTCGAAATATAGTTGTTGGGTCATCCTTTTCTCATCTACTAGAAGGCAGTGCCCCTGAAGGCTTCACTTTCAACTTATCTGACTTTCTAGCTCAGAAAAATAAAGTTGAATTTATCTCATCCCCTCAAGAGATAAAATTTTAATTTGATTCTTCTGGTGAAGGTGAAGTCAAGACCTCCTATGTTCATCTCTTTGAAAATATACTTTTTTCAGTCCCAAAACTTGAAGAATTAGCCCAATATTTCCTATTTTCTACTGTGCCAAATCAGATTCAAAATCAAAAAATTGTAATTCCTAGTTCCAAAATAGCTACATCAACCGATCATCCATCAACTATACATCAGAAAACCATGGCTCAACCTTCCCTTACAAGGATGCAATAGATAGTGGCTGCAAGATATGCACCACTGGCTCTTCCTTAACCTTTGCATCCTCTTCCTCAAGGGGATTACCTGAAATATCTTCCAAAATACACTTGGGAGGGAGAAGGAGTTTCTGCTAAGGAACATTTGGTTTCTTTCTATAATTATGCTGATAACCAGAACATTGAACATGAAGATGTCTGGTCAAGACTCTTTGTTTAGAGTTTGGATGGAGAAGCTTGTAAATGGTTTAGAAGTCTGCCACCAAACTCAATAATAGGAATAGATGAATTGGAGTAAGTATTTTTGAAATAATGGGGTGATAGGAAAGACTATGTGTACTACCTTACAGAGTTTGGAATTCTAAAAAATAAGATAGATGAGTCATTGGTTGCTTTACAAAGAGGTTTAATAAAATTTATCAGAAAATTCCTGAAGAAATTAAGCCTCCTGAGACTACTGCTATGATAACTTTTGCCAATGTTGTAGATTCTGAGTTTTATTTATGGTTGAGGGCTAAGAAAACACAGAAATTGATGGATATGCAAGAGGTTGCAATTGGAGTGCAGTCTAATCTTATGGCTTCAAATAAATTGAAAATGGAAGAGAAGAAAGGAGCTAAAGACAAAAATAAAATGAAAGAAGAAAAACCTTCTTCCTGTAAAACTCTTATAGCAGAATAAAAGTTTGATCAAATTTCCAATTCAAACAAGGAAATTGCCTCTAAGATGACAAAATTGGAGTTAGAAAACAAACCAGCTGCAAGAGCTAATCAAAATGAGGCCAATAGAAATCAGGTTCCCTTCAAAAGACCTTTTCAACCTCAACAAATTTTACAGCGCCCAAGGAGGAACATTGATGATCAAAATGTTTAGCCTCCTTTGAATAATTTTTCCGAAGAAGAGTAGCAAGAACATGAGGAATTAAATGAAGAAATAAATCTTGTAGGAGAAACATCACATTCAACTTGTTTGACCTTGCAAGAATATGAATACCATTCAAGGACATATTTGTTCTCAAATGATGAGAATGCCCAAATTTATGCACAAAATGAGAAAAAACAGCAAGAAGCTTAAAATGTAAAGTATCCTCTGAGGTCTAAAGGTCTTGTTCAACACCCTAAAAAAAATCATATTCTAACAAACAAGATTCCAAATAAAAGGCCAAAGTCAGTGATGTTCTTCCAACTCAAAATTCTGCCCCAATTATCAAAAATTTGCAGAAAATAAAGAATTAGCTCCAATTTATTTCATTTTCAAATCAGAACTGAATAAAATTAAGATTCATATCCCACTTCTAGAATTGTTGAAAAATCTAGCATACAAAGAGTCTTTCAAATGTCTATTACAACCACCTCTTGCCCTTGATTTAGTCAATATTGAGGATAAACATCCTACTCTTTATCTAGGTTTCCATGTGAAGACCAAAATGATGATAATTCACCACCTTTATACCTCTCACTCAATATACATGACAAATCGCTGCATAATTGTCTATTAGATTCTAGGGCTTCTCACAATCTAATGCCAAAGAAAGTGATGGATGAATTAGGATTAGAGATCACCAAGAAATACCATGACCTATACACCTTTGATTCCAAAAAAGTAAAGTGTTTAGGAGTGATTAAAGAATTGGCTGCTTCTCTTACCCAACTACCTATGAAAAGCTTATTGATGGAAATCGTAGTTGCAGACATACCTTCTAGATTTGGGATGTTGCTTTCCAGATCTTGGTCTAAAAAATTGGGAGGCACCCTTCAGATGGATATTTCATATGCCACAATCCGAGTGTTTGGAGGGGAATTTAGAAGGTTGTATAGTGAAACCCAAATGGCCTACATCATCAGTGATCAACATAATCCTTCAAATCATCTTATATATGATGAAGAGAAGAAATTGGGGTTATCCATATTACACCTTGTTATTGATGATAACAATTTCCAGCCTGAAATCAGTGAAAAAAAACACTTTCAAAGCACAAATGAGCAGTGTTTAGAAGGAGGATAGATCTAGAAATTATACTTTGATGGAGCCTCATCAACGGGAGGGATCAGGAGTTGGTGTAGTTCTCATTTATCCCACTCATAAAAGGGTAACTATATCATATAAACTGCAATTTTCTACCATTAATAACACTGCTGAATATGAGGCGCTTGTTTTGGGTATGAAGGTAGTGAAAGACTTGGGAGTTGAATAGCTAGTTGCCTTTGGTGATTTAGAATTGGTGATAAGGCAGGTGAGAAATAACTACCAACTGAAAATTTCCAAATTGAAGAACTATAGGAATCAATTATAGGACTTGATTGAGCATTATTTTTCAACATTTAATGTAACTTTTGTCACTAGAGAGGAACATTAAATGGTTGATTCACTAGCTATTGTTGTTAGTAATTTCAAAGTTCCTCTTGTGTCAAGGCAACATATGATGATCAAATTAAAAAAAATACCTTCTATTCCTGATAACATCAAATATTGGCAAGTATTTGAGGATGACAAGGAAACTCATAAAATTTAAGAGTGCGTTGAAGAGTTTTCAGACATTCAAATTGATGATGAGCAGGACATTGTTGAAAATAAAAATAGTAAGTCTTTCAAGAAAACCATGGCTAGGAAGGAAGTTCTAGATCTGAAAACTAACTATATTCCTAAAGACCTAGTTCCTTTAGAAATATTGTTTGACAATAATTATGTCTTTCGAAAACCTAAAAATAAAGTTAATGGAGAGATTACGATTCACTGTAATATTGGTACAGAAGATTAGCCAAAATTAGTCAATGCTTCTATTTTTTTTTCTCTTGAAACTAGAACAAAATATATCAAGTTGTTGAAACAATATGCAGATATTTTTGCATGGTCCTATAGTGAGCTGAAAACCTATGATAGAGGTATAATGGAGCACAAAATTCCTTTGAAATCAAATGCAAAGCCTATAGCACAAAAATTTAGGCATATCAATCCCATGTTGCTCCCTATCATTGAAAAATAAATCAGAAAATTATGGGAAGCGAAAATCATTATGCCTTTAAGATTTTCTAATTGGGCAGCTAATATAGTCCCGGTTTGGAAAAAGAATGGCGAGATAAGAATTTTTTTGATTTTCACAATCTGAACTAGTTTTCATTGAAGGATAACTATCCATTACCCAATATGGATTATATTTTGCAAAAATTTTTAGGCTCCAAAATATTATCAATGATAGATGGCTTTTCAGGCTATAATTAGATTTCAGTTGATAGACAAGACAAAGAAAAGATAGCGTTCACTACACCCTGGGGTCATTCATGTACAAAAAAATTCCATTTGGTTTAATGAATGCAGGCACAACATTTCAGTGGGAAATGGATATTTCCTTTGTAGGAGAAAAATCATATTTGTAGTCATTTAGTTGGATGACATTACATTCTATTAAAAATCTCATGAAGATCATTTGAAACATTTGAAACAATTTTTTGGCAAATGTAGAAAATTTGGTTTTTCCTTGAACCCAAAGAAGTCATCCTTTACTATTCAAGAAGGAAAATTGTTTGGACATATAGTGGCAAAAAGCGGTATTTGTATTGATCGAGGAAGATTTGAAGCTATTCAGAAGATTGGTTTGCCAAGGAATAAAAAAGAATTGCATTCATTTTTGGGGAAAAATAAATTTATGAGGCACTTTGTCCCAAATTTTGCAGAGTTGATCGAACATATAAAAGTATTTCTGAAGAAAGATGGAGAATTTAAGTGGCGATATGAAGCAAAAAAAATCTTTCTTAGCAATCATGTATCCCTTGACTGAAGCTCCCGTTTTGTTTAGTCTTGATTTTGAAAAATATTTTTTGATTTTTTCATATGCTTCAGAAGAAATAATTGCAGTTGTCTTGTTACAAAAGAACAAATAAGGTTTAGAACATCCTATTTCATTTTTCAATCATGTTTTAAGAGATGTTGAATTAAAGTACAACTTGAATGAAAAATAAGCATATGCACTAGTTAAGGCTTTAAATTCTTTTCGAGTTTATGTGTTACATTAAAAAATTTTTGCCTTTGTGTCAAATATCATTGTCAAAGTTGTATTGCTGCAGCCAGATACAAATGGCAGGAGGGTAATATGGCTGACCAAAATTTTGGAATTTGATATTGAGATCAGACCTACTAAATTGATAAAAGGACAAGGCTTGTCTTGCTTGATGGCTCAATATAACTGCAAGGCTCTAAATCTAAACATGGAGGCAGCTAAGGGAAAAGATAGAGGAGGTATTTTTTATTATCCTAAAATATTTCATTCAAATTGGTATAAGGATATAGTATATTTTTTGTTAAATTTCAAATGTCCCCCTGAAATGGAGAATTAAAAAAGGAGAGATTTTAAATTGAAAGTTGTTAATTATTGCATTTTAGAAGAATATATTTACTGGAAAGACCCTGTGGGAGTCTTATTGAGATGTGTAAATGAAGCTGAGCCACAAGAGATTATGTCGGAGATACATGCAGGAGTGTGTGGAGGACATTTTTATTGGAAATCCACTGTAAGAAAAATCTTAAGAGTTGGCTATTACTGGCCAACTATTTTCTCTGATGTTCTTGCCAAAGTCAGGACTCGTGTTGAATGTCAAACATTTTTTGGTAATCAGAAGATGCTTCCATTACCTCTTATTCATATTTCAGTAGATGTTCCTTTCCAACAGTGGGGGTTAGACTTCATCGGTGAAATTCATTCGCCTTCATCAGGACAACATAGATGGATTCTTACACCTACAAACTATTTTACTAAGTGGATTGAAGATGTTCCAACTAGGAATGCCACTAATACAGTAATAATAAAATTTCTGTTGGAAAACATTATGGCTAGATTTGGTTGTCAACAAAAATTAGTGACTGATAATGCAATGGCTTTCAAGTATACTAATATGCACAACTTCTGTCAGCAATATGGTATTGAATTGACTCATTCCAAACCTTATTACCCTCAAGGTAATGGGTTAGCTGAGTCATCCAATAAAATCTTGGTGAGAATCATTAATAAAATCTTTCCTGAAAATAAGAAAATTGTGACACTCAGCTGGTGCATGCTCTTTGGGCAGACAGGGTAAGTGGAAAAAAACCAATTTGTATGTCTCCCTTTTAGCTTGTATATGGTATTGATGTTGTTATGTCATTGCAATTATCTCTTCCTGTTATGAATTTTCTACAAGATGAATTTGAAGATGGAAATAAAATTAAAAGGAGAATGTTGCAGCTGATAGATGCACATCAAATCAAAGAATAATTGATAGACAAATTACAGAAATATCATACTAAAGTCAAATTTGTTTTTGACAAAAGAGAAAATCAGCAATTGTTTTAGGATATTGATTTGGTGTTGCGCTAGGATGTCAGGAGGGAATACCATGGAAAGCATGGTAAGTTTGAAAATTTGTGGTTTGGGTCATTTAGAATTGCTCAAGTTTTGGAAAAAAATACTTTTCTGCTCAAACATTTAGATGATGATTAGCTTATTGGAGGTCTAGTTAATGGTTATTTCCTTAAAAAGTTCTTTGTTAGATAAGTTAGCTGAGTCATTTCATTGAAAATATATGGTGTGATGTGTCAATAAATCTCCATGCCCAAGGGTACTTGTATCTATAAATATGATCAATCTTGAGTCCAGTCAGTCAAAAGTCAGTCCTAGTCATAATTTCCATAAGTCTTCTAAATTTTGAAATTTTTAAGGCACTAGTCTATAGTCCTTGAAGCCTCACAGGGAGGAATTCATTCCCAATAGGAGCCATTGTTAACATTGTAAATGTTAATAGTGTGATTGCCATTGTATCACTGTTTTAAAAGTTTTCTTATGTCCTAGACTATGTTGAAGTTTGAGTCATTTTCAATATAGGTACTAAAAAAAGTCTCAAAACCAAAATACTTTTAATTTTATAGGTGGTATTAGTGTCTTAGGTTCATAAAATAAGTTAAAACCACTGTTTTAACTTAGGTTAGTGTTGAAGGCTATTGGTCATTTTGGTAATAAAATTATAGCTGCTCTTTCCGGGATAATAGCTACCTCTATTTAAGTTTCATTGTTAACACAGTGATATAATGGAGGGCAGCTATTTCTCCAAATTGAAGGTCACATTACTAACACAATGAAAAGAGACGTTATTTCTTCAGGAACCCGTTTCCATTGGTAACACAATGAAAAGTGCAGCTATTTCGCTAAAATTTGGTTATATTTCAATACAGAGGTAAAGGCAGCTATTTCTCAGGCATAAGGAGTTGCAAAGAATATTTTAAGAGAAAATATCATTCATGTTTGTAGATGATTGAATACCTCCTATGTTATAAGCATGATTATTCTTTTTAACAAGATTAATTATTTTTTGACTTAGGAGAATTATTTTAGATGAATGGTTATATTATCATTGTGGTTAATCTATACATACCCTACTAAACTGAAGCAGAGATCATGGTACAAGGTATAAATTTTTAAATTATGTTGAGAAGTGTTGTAGAGTGTTATGAGTTATGGGGTGACTTGGCGCCCATATTTGAATTATTTCAAATCATGACATTAAACCATACCTCAATTAGAGGTGCAAAATCAGAGGGTTAATTTCAAAGTTCTCTTGATCGAGATACTCTGTGGAAGTTACAGCTAACAAAAGTCACTTCTTCCAGCAAACAATTTAGCATTCCAAGGCAGGAAACCAAGGCTCCATTTAGGGTTTTTCCTCCAATATTGAACACCTATGTGTTTTGAAGGAGCGTATCTATTGAGAAGTATGGTAAAAGGTGGGAATGTAAACAGGTCCAAGCTAGCAAACACCACGTTTTTTGATGCTAGGGCCAAACCTCAATTTAAGTCAGCTGCATAGTATATCCTTTTACAAAAAAATTCTGGAGAAACTGTGGCTTTAACTGAGGCCTTTGGCAATAGCTTTGATGGGGAGAAGATCAAACTGGGGAGAAAGAATTTCAAGATCTCTAAAGCCATCATAGCTTTAACTACTCAAACATATTCCACTGGTGAATGCTGGTACAAGAATAAAATGTTGCCCACAGAATTAAGTCTCTACGTTAAACCTAAACATGTCAATGTTAAATGGGATTCGACTGCACATATTTCCTATTTTAAGGCTGAATGGAAACATGTGATCACCTTTTTTCAATGCTACATTACATGTGATGGTAGTTTCTCCTCTTTCCAACATTATCAAATGAGATTTCTTGCTCATATTTCAAGTGATAAACCTATGAACTTGCCCTATTTCCTATACAAATCCTTTCTCTATATGTCCTTAAAATTGCATAAGGTCCCTAACTATCCTTTGCACAACCTATATCATAGGGGTTTAATTAAAATTTTGATTGTCTACTACCTTAAAAAGAAGAGGACCACCTGGGATAAGTTCCTGATAGAGGAAGGGCTTGGTAGTATCAACTCCAGGAGAAGGGTAGGGAGGCCCAAGAAATGATATTCTCATGAAAAAACTAGTGCAACTCTCATCCCAAACAATTCACAGCCAAACCCTATCCATTCATCAACTTTCTTCCAAGTTGACTCTCCCTCCATGTCAATCAGAAGGAAAACTAGAAGCATGACTAAGAAAGTTGGAGACCATATACCTATGCCAACAACACAACCAGTCAATGAAGCCCATATCAGTTTTTCACCAGTGAGCAGTTCACTTAGGGAACCTCATACCTTAAGGTCATTCATGGAAAAATATAAAAGAAATTGAAGCAGAGAGATACTATGCCTCCTAAAAATTCTGTGACAAAAGGTATGGAGAAGACAACTTCCTCTTTAAGAGGCAAGCCTAGGAAAAAAATCATGACAGAAGAACTTCCAAAGGAAGTCAACTCTGGAGTTCTAACTTATAAGCCTGTTTTTCCTCCAGAGGAAGTCAACCCTGGAGCAAAGATATCAAACCATGTTTCTAAAACAACTTAGCAAACTCAACCAAGTAGTGATACTTCACTCACAAAATCCACTCTCTCACAGGTTTTGTTATCTCTTAAGAAAGGAAAAAATAAAATGTCAGAGGCTATCATAGAAGAAGAGCCTATTTTAGCTCAACTAGTCTCCTCCATTGGATCTGCAGTAAATAAGAGGAAGAAGACTGTGATACATTCATACTCCTCTTATGAAGATAGAAGTGACACTGAATATACAAAATCAGATTATGAGGGAGGAGAATCTAATAGATTCATGCATGGAGGTAAAATGTATAAGTTCATTCCAAATCCCTACTTTGAGAGACCTCATACCAAGCCTAAAAATAAACTCAAACTAACTAGCAAGTTGATTACTAATCCTTCATTGAGAGATGAGATTATTAATATTAATGATAGTCTAGAAGATGAAACCAAGAAGAAAAAGACTCAACCAAAGAGTCAAACACAGATGAAGAGGTCAAATGAGAGGGTGACTAAATCTGAGGCCATTAGGATTTTTGCCTCCACTTTGGACCTCTGAATAATGAAGGAACAAGGCTACCTTTGAAGAATCTTTTGATTTTTGGGTTAATTTTCTATATTTTTGGATATAGCTACCTTTTTAGCAGAGGTAGCTATTATTTTCGAATATTAGTATATGATGAAAATAAGTTTATTTTTGGTTTATTATCATAATAGTGACATCAAATTAGGTTAAGTGGAGGAGATTTGTGTTATGAGAGATACTACCAAGTGTCATTGATCAAGCCCCCTCCTAAATTTCAGGGTTCTATTTTGCACTTTTTGGGGAAAACAACCACATGTCACTTCCACTGTTGTTTACACTTTTTGTGGAGGTGGTTGCACTAGAATAGAGGAGCAGTCTTCCAATAGACTGCCACATCATTCAGCCACTTCGAATTGTTAGCCATCATTTTGTTTACTTTATTAGTGTTATAGCACTTTGTATTAAAGTTTAAAGATAAGCCTCATATTTTTTATGAGATTGTAATAATTTTTTAGAACAGATTCACACCTTTTGTGGAGATGTCAGTATAATGGTTTTTTTTTTTATATATGTCACAAAACTATATGAAGAAAAGGTTCATGGTTTAAGAATATTTTGGCTCATATGATCAATGTAATTTTCAGTGAACAAAATTGGAAAATACTTTTCAGGACTTGTTAACTACTTGATGTTTGTACTGTTAATTTTCACATGTGTTTCCACAAATCATTTTCTTTAGCTGCAGTTTGTAATTTCAGATGTTATTGTATGTTTTTATCAGTCTCTTGAATTGCTCATGTATTTCTTAAACTTTTATCAGTCTCACAAAATGATCTTTCTTGATATGATATGCATAATGACATTTAAACATCATCACTTATGACAGTCACTTTTCATGATATTTCAGTAAGATTATTGTAAGTCTAGATATAGCCTTCTCTTGTTGAACTATTATCAAATTGTTCCTTGTGTTGCTTTTCAACCAAAAGCAGTGTGTTTCTGCCTTGCAGACCCACTATCTCTTCTTTTATTTCACACTCTCTTCTCCCCATAGGCTACAAAATTACCCTTTTTCTACCACATCAGGACTCAATGCCCTCATTAGTGTAGCAATGAACTAGACTGAAATCCATTTTTAGTGATTAAAGGTTTAAACCACTTACCCATATTATAGTCCAAATCATTAAATATCCCTTAAGATTAACATGTGTCTGATCAGGCTCTTGATGTAGTCCAAGTGCCGATTCCAATGCTAACACACTCTATCATTGATTCCAAGGAACATTAATATCATTGTTGATGTCCTTGCGACTTCAACTAGTATGTTCAATATTCTAGTTTATCCCAACAAGAAGTATGAGATCAATGTAAAAAATCACCCTGTTGTTCCAGAAAATTTTTGGTATAGGCACGTCTTCCAGAATGATAAACAAATTGACAATTTCTTGCAAATGCAGGAAGAGTTTGTTTGTTCAAAAGTTGATGATCAATTTTATGAAGATGATCAAGAAATGCATGCAGGAGAATTTAAGGTACTACAGTTGAAAGATAACTTAATTCCAAGAGGTCTAGTACCCTTAGAGGAGATTTTTGATCATGATGATGTTGCATCGAAACCAAAAACTCTTCCAACTGAGGTAGGAGTGGAAGACCTTAATCTTGTCACTCTTGAGAAGAAAAAAATGGTTAATACATCAAAGTCTTTGAGTCTAGAGATGAAAGGTAAATATGCAGCACTCATGTCTGGATTTTCTGATTTTTTTCATGGGAATATAGTGATTTAAAGGTGTATGAAAATAGAATAATTTAGCATACCATTCCCATAAAACTTGATCAAAAGCTCAGAAGGATGAATCCAAAGTTGTTGCCCTCCATTGAAAAGGAATTAAGAGATTGTACAATGTTGGTATTATTTTCCCTCTCCATTACTCAAATTGGATGTCAAATTTAGTATTGGTAAGAAATAATATAGTTGAGATACGCTTGTGTATTGATTTCTGCAATTTGAATAAATTCTCATTGAAGGAAAAATATCCACTCCCAAATATGGATGGTATCCTAAAAAGGGTAGTTGGCTCTTCTAGTATTTCACTAGTATATGGATATTTCAGGTACAATTAGATATTGGTTCACCCGGATGACCAAGAAAATACAGCCTTCACGACACCTTGGGGTACTTTTATGTATTCTAATATTTCGTTTGGGTTGAAGAACGCAGGATAAAACTTTCAGCGAGTGATGGATATCACATTTTCTAATGAGAAGGTTGTATTTTTGGTCATTTATCTTGATGACATAACAAATTTTTCTAGAACAGATGAAGAACACTTGCAACACTTAAAGACAATCTTCCAAAGATGCATAAAATTTTGCATATCATTGAATCTATTGGGGTTCCCATGTTTTGGCCAGATTGGCAAGACCAAAAGATGAGACAACATCAAACCCCTTTCAGACCTCAGGATCTATCCCTCCTGGGTCCCGAGAGGGATCTCTCTATGATATGCCAAAGGTATATGACTTTGAAGCTTAGTGTTAAAATTTTAGGCCAGTTATAAGGCTCAGGGTTTATTTGTTTGATTGTTTTTTTGGTTGCTGGTTATCAGGAAAGAAGGGTTCAATGTAAGACAAGGATGAGCAAAGAGGAATAAGGAAGAGGTGAAGTATTCTAGGGAGTATCCAAAACCATTGGGAAATGGAGTCAAGAAAGGATTTGCTTGCTAATCAATAGGTAGGCTTTCAATTGGGCTAGTCATCTAAAACATTGGATCTTAAAGATGATAGTGTGATACGGAAAGGTAGGAGAGGAGGAGACAACACAGATTCAGGGCACAAAGTTAAAGACCGACTGGTCACACAAGGATCCTAGTGGACAGGGCTAACTCTAATCCCCAGTGTTCCCAAATTTTCCAGTCGAATCCTTAACAAGAAGAGAAAAAGGCTGAAGCCCACTCTGTATAAATTCTGTGCTCAGGAAGAAACATTCTACTGATTTGAAAACTTGTGGTATTTTTTTTTGCGCGCTGGACCTCCTGTGTGATCCTCAGGATTTTTGATCTGGTACTCTGCCTTTAGAACTCTGGATTAAGGCTTAAAATCCTCAATATTGTACGTTGAAATCCTTGATCATAGCTGATATTTTCCCGCCGCTTCATAAATGTCTCAATCTACAAAATCTGGGCTTTAATGGCGCCGGAGAGGTTTTCGTAGAGATTCAATTTTCCTTTGATATTATTTATGCTGCTGCTACCTTTCTGGGCCTTTCCATTGTAGTACCAGCTTCAAAATTCAACTTTCTCTGCGCAACATGCCATTATAATAGTACATATGAACCATGGCGGTTTTCGGCCTCTTTGAAACCCTACAAAATACGAAAACCGTTAGGAAAACCATGCATGGGGTGGTGTGGATGACTGCAAGGATAACATTGGGACTGCGGACGAATGGAAAAAAAATGTAGAGGAATGGTGGAAAACTGGTCTGGTGGCAAGGTTGGCGGAATGCAGAGAAATTTAATGTGAAAAACTTAATTTTGACCTTTTGAATGAATATATATAATGGGAGGGGCGAATGTACGGTGAGACACATGGAATGGTGACGTGGCGGGACCGGGCGATGACGGGGTAGTCAACGACGGGGGTGAGAATAAAACTGGGCCGTCCCATCTAAAGAGGAGATCGACGGCAGGGGACGCGGCAGAGGGCGACGGACAGTGGGCCAGGGGTACGGATGCCTCTGGTTAAACTCCGCTCAACTTCGTGAAGCGACATCCGTTGGATGGGCGATTGTAGATCTGATGGCGCACAATGATATAGCTCCGCGTCCACAGATGAACTTTAATGCGCGATGGGAGGGTGGTTTTCCAGCCGTACCGGTGCCATGCGTCGGATGATGTATGAAATCGCTGGCTGATCGGAAATTACCACCTACCTCCGAAATGCGGTGCGATAGAAACCAATGGTTTTGTACAGTGAGCAGGTGCGGGGACCACAGGTGGACGGGGGAATATGAACCATCGTATTTGAGATTTTAAATGGATGTTCGATATTCGATCGGGCGGTGAACGGGTGAACAGCGGGCGCAATGGATGGGGCGTGGGCGGCGATCACTGTCCATTCTGTTTAGATCAACGGCTATAAATGCGCCCGATGAATCATATGGGATAAGCACTTTTTGTGCTAGCGCTCAGTTCTAGTGGCCAGGTCACGTGGAGGAAAAGCTGAGGGGGCTAGGCCGAAAGGGGCTGAGACTAGACTATGTGGAAAATATGGTTTTTTGGCCCATCTTTAGTGCATTTTCGGGCCAACAAAGGGTAACGATAGGGGAAAGAAAGGGAAATTTGGCCAAACAAGGAGGAAGTGTAGGATGTAAAGGGGACTTTGGGAAGATTTAGGGGATTAGAGGGGAATTGGACAAGGGGAAAACAAAGGTTAAAATGGGCATTCTGTAGGGAACAAGGGGAAAATGTAGACTTTTGGAAAACATCCCTTCACAATAGAGAGGCTTCATAATGGGAATTAGATGAGAGGATTTCATCATAGGGCAAAGGCACAGGAGACTTCGAGGATGACGTGTCTCCAGGGGAGATGGATTCATTGAAGGCTTAGAAACAATTTAGCCCCTTACTTTGCTTGTCAAAAATTTATAGGGGGCTAACAGTGGCTCCACATGGGGATGGCTTCTTCTTGAAGGAGTCAAGAATTCAAAAATGATCTTTGGAGTAGGCTAGATGCCTGCTGCTTGAGCCACCCTTCTTCTTTGATTTTTAGCTGCCACAATTGTGAAGTCATCAATTTAGCAGAAAAACTTTCCCAATCATTCTACCTACCCATCCTATAATCCTAGCATTTTTTCTTCTAGGGTGCATTTGAGCTAGCAGACCCTTTACATCATTTATTTTTATAACAGAAAATAAACCTATTCTAAATATACCCTTATTAATCCATGAGATCAGATTAGACTGTTGGTCTCACATGTTTCTCTACCTAATCGAATATCTGCTAGGATTAAACTGTCCAGCAGATTTCTTCTCTACATTCTACAACAGCAATTTAAAAATAGTCAAACTAGGATTAGGTAGTCTATTTTGCTGTGGATCCAAGGCATAAGAATAGTTGCACATGGACAAAAATTCGCAGAAAATTGAAAACAAAATTGTGAAGGCTTGAAATTTGAAGCTTGAAGTATCCTTCTTTCTTTGTGACTCAAGTTTTGAGCTTGTTAGAGTCACTTTCTTTCTTCATTTCAGGTCTGGTTTTGGGCTTGTTAGAGCTAATTCTTCTTCTTCTTTCCTGATCCAGGTTTTGGGCATGTTTGAACTAGCTATCTTTACTTTCTTTGGCTCAGGTTTTGATCATATTAGAGCCAATATTTGCACTGAAAAGGTTCATGTTTTGAGTGTGTCTAAACCTCTCCCTTTCTCCGTTTTCTCTTCTTCTTCTTCTTCTTCTTCTTTTTAAAAGAAAACCAACACTGCAATGGTATGTACAATGGAAAAGGAAACTGGAAATTGGAAATCAACAGAAGTAATGTTTGAGCATCCTGCCATTGACAGGACCCCCAAACAACTCTGTACTATCTAATTCTTGTAGGAAGAAGGCATTCGGCCCCATAGTGACCTAGATGATGTATGGACCTTGCCACAAATTATCAAAATTTCCGTGCTTTCCTTTTTCCTCTCTCCTTGAGTCCCACTTCAAAACTTTATCTCCAACTTTGAAATCAGTAGCTTTGGTTCTTTTATCAAACAATTTCTTTATATTCTCCCGAACTTTCACGACTCTGTTGTAGACCTCTTCCCTCATTTGCTAGATATGGATTGTTTGGTTTATCCTTCTCACCATATTGTCTTCTTCTGTTTGAATCTCCTGGACCAGCTTGATCACTGGTACCCCAAGGCTGGTAGGAAACACTGCTTTTGTCCCATAGACAAGCTGGTATGGTGACATGCCAATGGATTTCTTTGTTGTAAGCATGTCAGCCCATAGGGCATGCACTAACATGTTGTGCCATGACTTTTTGTTCTCTTCCAGTAGCTTTTTGATGATGATCATTAGGCTCTTGTTTGATGATTCAGCTAATCCATTTCCCTGAGGGTAATAGGTAGTTGACTGAATGAGTGCTATTTGATACCTGTGACAAAAATCAACCATTTTCTTGGATCCAAAAGCAACAACATTGTCGGTGATTATTTTCCTTGGGTAGCCAAACCGAGAGAGGATATGACCTTCTAGGAACCTAATGATGACTGAATCCGTGGTTGTTAGGATCCATTTGTGTTGTGTAGAAGAAGCAAGGTGAATTTCTCCTATGAAATCTAGGCCCCATTGCATAAAGGGACCCTCAACAATGATGGGTTGCAGAGGTAAGGGGAGGAATTTTATTTTGCCTTCAAAAATCTGGCATTTGTGGCAGGTAGTTATCATCTTATGGACATCATTGAAGAGTGTGGGCCAATAGTAGCCAGCTCTGAGTATTTTGTTTGCAGTGGCTTTCCAGCTCAGGTGGCCTCTACACTCTCCTGCATGGAATTCTTGTTTAATCCTCTCTGCCTCATTTTCAGGCAAACATTTAAGCTATAGGCCATTTGGATTCTTCCAGTATAAGCAGTTATTCAATATGCAGTAGCTTCTGGCTTTTAGTTTTAGGAATATAGCCTTGGTCTTTGATAGTTCAGGAGGGGCATTGAGGTGTGTAAGCACATACAGAATGTCATAATACCAAGTAGAGCTCTGAAAATTTTCCTCAACAGTGGGATCAGGCAATCCCTGTTGCTCATCCAAGGCATTTACCATGTTAATGTCTAGGGCTTGTAGATTTGTTTCAGCCATCAGTTGTGCTAAGCCCTGACCTTTAATCAGCTTGGTGGGTTTTATCTCAAGGTCATACTCTAAAATCACAGCAATCCATTTGCCCCTTTTCCCATCTGGGTTCTGGGACAAGATGTCTTTAACCACTATATTTGGCACATAGGCTATGGTGTGGGAATGCAGTATGTACACCCTAAAGTCTTTCAAGGCCTTAATCAGAGCATAGGCCTATTTTTCCATAATGTTGTATTTAAAGGGTGCATCTCTGAGTGCTTTGCTGAAGAAAGAAATGGGTTGTTCCATTCCCTCTGGATTCTTCTGCAGTAGAACTGCAACTATTGTGTGCTTGGAGGCAAATGAAAAAATCAAGAAGTATTTTGAGAAATATGGGCTGATTAGGACAGGAGCCTGGGTGAGTGCAAGTTTTACTGATTCAAAATATTTCTTCACTTCAACAGTCAACTTAACTCCTACACCTTTCTTCAACATGTTAGTCATATTCCTAAGGTGTTCAGCTAAGTTGGGGATAAATCTCCTGAGGAAGTTGATTTTCCCAATGAAGGACTGTAACTCTTTGATGTTTCTTGGGTGTGTGATTTGTAGTATTCCCTCAACTCTTTGTGGGTATACCCTAATTCCCTTCTCAGATATAATGTGGCCAAGAAGTTTACCTTCCTGCAGTCCAAATACAGTCTTTTTGGGATTTAATGACAGACCAAACCTTCTACATTTTTCAAACACTCTTCTCAAGTGTTCTAGGTGTTCTTCTTCAGTCTTAGAATAGACTGTTATGTCATCCAGATAGATGATGATGAAGTGTCATATTTCATCTGAAAATGCTATGTCCATTGCTCTTTGGAAGGTTGCACCAGCATTCATCAGGCCAAAAGGCATCTTCACATACATAAAGGTGCCCCATGGAGTGGTAAAGGTTGTTTTGAGTTGGTCTTATGGGATTACTAGGACTTGGTTGTAACCTAAAAAACGATCTAGCAGGGAGATCCTTTTAGAGCCTACCACCCTTTGAAGAATATGTTCCATTTTTGGCAAAGGGTAATTGTCTTTGAGTGAGGCCCTATTGAGATTTCTGAAATCTATGCACAATCTGATCTCACCTGTTTTCTTCCTCACAGCCACTAAGTTCGATACCCAGTCAGAGAACCTCAAGGGCTTCTGATTTTATTTCAACGGTATTTTATGTTGTATGATGTTTGTGTCATAAGCCCTTAATTCCTCATAACTCCAAGCAAACACATCAATGAATTTCTTGAATAGGTCAATGTATTTCCTTTTCATGTTTGTAGGCAGGGACTTAGCTAATTTGATCATCTTGGGTTTATCTTCAGTGCCTATGTTGCATTCCTCAACATCAGAGTCTGCATGTTCTATAGTGGTCTTTTCTGCTACATCATCAAAGTCAAAAAGGTCTTCTAAAGGCACCAGACCTCGAGGTATGTTCTTATCTCTGGCCTGCAGCACCTTTACTTCTTCACTATCTGCGTTTTCACGTTCTTCGTTTGGATTTCCAATCTGTTGGTTTAAAGTGTTTATTTATATGTTACAGGGTGTCTCTTCCTCACCTGAGGACTCTTCAATTAGGCAGCTACTGTCAGATTTGGAGTCTGAATCAGAAAATTCAAACTAGTTTCTGCCTACCAGGAAATCTTCAATCTGTTTATCTCCTTCAAAAACCTGCCAATATTTTTCATTGTCCGGCACTGCAGGTCTGAATTTGGTCTGAATGATGATCTGTTGGTCGCTTGGAGTCTTAGGGTATGAACTAGCTAGGCAAGCTAATCCATTTGCAATGAAATTTTGACTCCTGGGAACAAAAACAAATCCGTATTCAACAAATGTTTTCAATAAATCCATAGTGTCATTCCTGTAGGCTCTCAATCTAGGATGTTTCGCTATATATTCAACATTCACCTGTTTAATGATCAGCTCAGAGTCCCCGCGCATAGTTATCCTATGGGCTCCTAATTTTATCAACAGGTTTAAGCCTAGGATAAGAGCCTCGTACTCTGCAATGTTGTTTGTACATTTGAAATGCAGGTTACATGCATGGCTCTCTGCGTAACCATTTTCTATGTTATGTATCCACACTCCTGCCCCAGCAGTTCTCTTGGTGCATGACTCATAGAAATTCATTTTCCATAGATTTTCATTCTCAGGTTTGTCATCGTTTACTTCCCTACAACTGGGTTCGCCATTATGTTGCATTATGGGGGCTGCACTAGTCTGTGGGTTGTTTTGTTTCTCTTCATGGGTGTGGAAATATGAGGGGTGACTAGTTGGATGATTGTATTCTGTTTCTGGCTCACTTTGAGCTTTTGTTACAGCGCACTGTTCTGAGTTTTCTACATCATTCTCCTCTGAGTCTAGAGTAGCCATTATGTTAAGGTCCACGGTATCTATTTCCTCATTTGTATCTCTATTTTGGGACTCTGACCCCTCTAAGGATTCATCATTACAAAGGATAAAGGAGTCAAGGTCTGTATGTATAGAGTATAAAGGTGAATTTTCAGGCTTTTCGGGGCTACTAACCAGGAATTTCATTTGTGCTTCCCTGTACAGTCTTCTAAGTTGGCCCAAGATTGGGATAGTGGCATAAACCCCATCCATCTGCATTGTCCCTTGCATCTTGGCTCCCCATGATCTTGACGTCCATGACCATACACTTTGATGGAATCTGGGCAAGGCTCACACATAAATCTTTTATCAGGCCAAGACACTTTACTCTGCTAGAGTCAAATGAATATAGGTCTTTATAGGGACGGGTTATCTCTAGGCCTAATATTTCCATTACTACTTTAGGCATTAAGTTGTGTGATGCCCCAGAATGATGCATTGCATTGTGGAGAATCTTACCATGGATGTTGAGACTGATATAGAAAGGTGGAACTACCCCTTCCTGAAACTTTCCTTCTATCATTGGACCAAACAGAAGGGCAGGTTGATCATCACTCAGATTTACAGTGTCATTTTTCTCGCATAAATTTAATGCCTTCAAAATTTGGCCTTTATAAACATCCTGAGTGGCCAGCTCAGAGAGTGGGATGGAGATTTTAATTTTTGCAATTTCACTTTCCAGATTGAAAGTGGACTGACTCTTTGGAATGTTCAACTCTACTTTGTTAGCCACTGCCTTAGTGGCTGAATTAGCATGTTGATTCTCATTATGTACAGTGTTTGTGACAGTTTTATCAGGGGCACTAACTGTAGTGCTAGTGCTGCTAGTTGGTTTACCTTATGTATCAGTGTTTTGGTTGTCTTTTTCTTTGTTCTTTCCAAAACTCTTGGTTGCTGATTTTTTAATTTCAGTAATCACTTTAGAATTTTTCTCAGGCCTTTTCTTGATGGTGACCTCAGAAGCTTTTGGTTTGGCCGTTTCTTGGCTCTTTTTGCTTCTAAGTTCATATTTTTCTCTGACCCGCATCATGGCATTTTCAAATCCTAACCTGTAATCCTCAGTTTCTAACCATTCCTCGTCCCAATAAGAGGGTGGGGATTGATATTCTTCTATGTAACAGTTATGGATTGAATCTTCTGTTTCAAACATATTTATTGTATTCCCCTCAGACTCTTCTATGATTCCCTCGTCTTCATCTAAATTTTTTTCTTGGAATGGGGGAATAACTTGCTGATATGATTCTCTTTGTTTGTTGGGAGTGGCATTGTTTCTTCTAAATTTCTGGTTCTGGTTATGGTTTTGATTTCTGTTTTGGTTACTGACTGAGACAACCATTTTTTTCCATCATTTTTTGTAGCCTTTCCACATTTTTAGATAAACGGTAATAATTTGGATCAGATGTGGAAGCTACACTATCATCTCTATATGTTACCCTTTTCTCAGCTCTCAATCTTTCCCTTTTCTCAATCAGATTAGCCTCTACACTCACTGCTCCTTTTTGCATGTCTTCCAACGTGTTGTAATATCTCTCCCTAAGCTAGTAGGCCATGTCAGCATCGAAGCCTTCGGGGTATTTCGCTAGAGCCATACCTTGGGGAGGTTTCATGTGTGGAGGAAGAGCATTGTAAATGTTGTTAAATCTTGTTGTGTTATCATGGACACTCTCCCCTATGTTTCTTTTAAGGTTCATATATTCTGCTAGGAGTTGACGAGGGTTGGCCTTAACTTCCCATTTGTCTATGAAAGTCTGATATAGAGATGGAAGATCATTAATGCTACCCGGAGGTAGGCCTTTAAACCATTTTTTCACATCACCTCCTAAGCTCTGGGAAAATATTCTCATTTTGACTGTATCATCATCTATCTCCATATAGTCAAAAGAATCTTCCATCCTATCTACATGGTGTTAGGCTGTGGTAGACTCTTTTGCAGTGAAGTGTGGGATCTTTGATTGATAATCATTGGGTAAGGGTACCCGAGGTTGAGGTAAAACCAGAGGTGCATACCAAGCTGCCATGATGATGTTTTGATGAGGTAAAGGATTGAATTGGGCAGCTGGTATATGGATGATAGGGATATTGTGACCAGCAGAAGACTGATGAGCTGACTTAGGATGACTGAGCCCCAAGTTTTGAATGAAGTGAATATCAGGTGGTGTAGATGGAGGGTTCTATCTATCCCAAAGGTGATTACCACTATGAGGTGGTGAACCAGGGAGCTCAAGGTCCGATTGGTCTAGGACACTGAATGACCTAGTTCTTGGTAAACTGTTTTGAATGCCTAGGCCAAAAAAAGGGTCTGAAAGAGCTGTAAATTTTTCTGGTGTAGAGTTAGCTCTATGGATGTGGCTGGTAATAGTTGATTTTTTAGGTGATGGAGATCCCTTGAGGATGCTCTCAGGGTTGTCAACTATTTCAGGTGGGTCTGGGTTAGGATAAGCTCTTGTATGAATGCTTCTGGAAGCTAGAATGATGTTTTCCAACCAAGCAGCTTAACCTTACTTGTTCCTTCTGGTGTGGTTGATGTTGCTATGGAGGTTGGTCTCTCAGTGGATTCTTGTGTGAAACCAAAAAAATCAGCAAGCCTACTGATCACCAGTGAGTCTTTTAAATCATTTAGGAATTATGGAGTCACCAGGTGGAAGGTTTAGGATGTTTTTTTTTTTTGGGGGGGGGGGGGGAACACTATCCACCACAGTGCTGATGAGATGTCCCTTTTCAAGGATATCTTCCAAACACAGCAAAATCTAACCAAAGATTGACTGGGAGGGCATTTACTAGATATGTCACCTCTGAAAGAGTGTGAGATCTGGAGGCTACCTGGCCCTTTCCAGACTCTGTCCAAGAGTATGGGAGAAACAAAAAAATGGTATAGAGGTTGATGTGTGAATAGGAGTGTCTAACTGCCAACATAACCAGAGATTGTAGGTTTTTGAGGCTCTTATAATGTGGAAGGTGAGAAATACTCAGAATTCCCCAGCAGAGTTGCCATTATGTTGGGGTTCCCATGTTTTGGCCAGATTGGCAAGACCAAAAGATGACACAACATCAAACCCCTTTCAGATCTCAAGACCTAGCCCTCCTGGGTCCTGAGAGGGATCTCTCTATGATATGTCAAAGGTATATGACTTTTAAGCTTAGTGTTAAAATGTTAGGCTAGTTATAAGGCTTAGGGTTTGTTTGTTTGGTTGCTGGTTATCAGGAAAGAAGGGTTCAATGTAAGACAAGGATGAGAAAAGAGGAATAAGGCAGAGGTGAAGTATTCCAGGGAGTATCCAAAACCATTGGGCAATGGATTCAGGAAAGGATTTTCTTGCTACTCAATAGGTAGGTTTTCAATTGGGCTAGTCATCTAAAACATTGGATCTTAAAGATGATAGTGTGATACATAAAGGTAGGAGAGGAGGAGACAACACAGATTCAGGGCACAAAGTTAAAGTCTGGCTGGTCGCACAAGGATCCTAGTGGACAGGGCTAACTCTAATCCCCAGTGTTCCCAAATCTTCCAATCAAATCCTTAACAAGAAACATCTAAGAAAATATTCATTTAATTCATACATCAGAGAGCAGGCAATAACATCCACTATACTGGTTAAATCAACTGAAATCAATTCTTAGATAACACATTCAGAAGAAAAACATCAAAGGCAGGAGAGCAGAAACATAGGGTACCTAACAAGGGTAAATCCTATGCCAATATTCTGATGCAAGCCAATAGAAACGAAATGAAATGAATTAAAACTCAGAGATAGGAAAACATCACCGCTGCTTTAGTTCAGGATCCAAAGAAATGTGCTTGTCATATTAAAAAGAAATACCAGTCAGGTACAATATTGCCAATAGCTGAATACTCAGTCCGAAATCATATTCCTCAGCCTATCTTACAACTTTACGCAGAGACTGTGTCTCAAAAAAAACTACTTGCAATTTTCTGATAACTGATCAACAACCTTTACAATGAGTTTCTTCAAGAATTTATAGCTCTAGTGGAGCAGAGAAGGTAGGTGAAAACTAAATGCAGCATTAAAAACTCAGAAGAGGAAAAGGTCGAAACCCACTCTGTATAAATTTTTTTCATTTATCCATGGCACTCTTTAGATGAAAGGGTGGTCTTCTCCTGGCTCCCATTTACTCCAGTATATCTCTGATGTACTAGGCTGCAGTACTCTGTAGTACTTATGGTGAATTAAACAAAAACATAGAATCAAGATGCTAAGATCTGCCATACTATGCAACAAATGCTTCTGATAGCCTAGGACTGTTGTAGGGGAGAAAACTTCACTTGGATACCACACAGACTGAAACAATAAAGTGTACCATGTCCTGGCTCAGGAAGAAACATTCTGCTGATTTGAAAACTTGTGGTATTGTTTTCTGCGCACTGGACCTCCTGTGTGATCCTCGGGATTTTTGATCCGGTACTCTGCCTTTAGAACTCTGGATTAAGGCTTAAAATCCTCAATACTGTATGTTGAAATCCTTGATCATAGCTGGTATTTTCCCGCCACTTCATAAATGTCTCAATATGAAAAATCTAGGCTTTAATGGCGCCGGAGAGGTTTTCGTAGAGATTGAATTGTCCTTTGATAATATTTATACTGCCGCTACCTTTCCAGGCCTTTCCATTGTAGTACCAGCTTCCAAATTCAACTTTATTTGCGCAACACGCCATTATAATAGTACATATGAACCATGGCGGTTTTCCGCCTCTTTGAAACCCTACAAAATACGAAAACCATTAGGAAAACCATGCATGGGGTTGGATGGTGTGGATGACTGCGAGGATAACAGTGGGACTGTGGACGAATGGTGAAAAACACAGAGGAATGGTGGAGAAGTGCTTTGGTGGCAAGGTTGTTGGAATGCAGAGAAATTTAATGTGAAAACCTTAATTTTGACCTTTTGAATGAATATATATAATGAGAGGGGCGAATGTACAGTGAGACACGTGGAATAGTGACGTGGCGAGACCGAGTGATGATGGGGCAGTCAACGGTGGGGGTGAGAATAAAACTGGGCCATTCGATCTCAGGAGGAGATCGACGGCAGGGGACACAGTGGAGGGCGATGGGCAATGGGCCAGGGGTACAGATGCCTCTGGTTAAACTCCACGCAACTTCGTGAAGCGACATCCGTTGGATGGGCGATTTCAGATTTGATGGCGCACAGAAATATCGCTCCGCGTCCATAGACGAACTTTAATGCAGGATGGGAGGGTGTTTTTCCAGCCGTACCGATGCCACGCATCGGATGATGTATGGAATCACTGGCTGATTGGAAATTACCGCCTACCTCCAAAAGGCGGTGCGATAGAAATCAGTGGTTTCGTACATTGAGCGGGTGCGGGGACCAGAGGAAAATGGGGGAATATGGACCCTCAGATTTGAGGTTTTAAATGGATGGCTGATATTCGATCGGGTAGTGAACGGGTGAACAGCGGGCACGATGGATGGGGCGTGGGTGACGATCTTCGTCCATTATGTTTAGATCAACGGCTATAAACGTGCCCGATGAATCATATGGGATAAGCGATTTTTGTGCTAGTGCTCGGTTCTAGTGGCCAGGTCACGTGGAGGAAAAGCTGAGGGGGCTAGGCCGAAAGGGGCTGAGACCAGACTATGTGGAAAATATGGTTTTTTGGCCCATCTTTAGTGCATTTTCGGGCCAACAAAGGGTAACGATAGGGGAAAGAAAGGGAAATTTGGCCAGACAAGGAGGAAGTGTAGGATGTAAAGGGGACTTTGGGAAGATTTAGGGGATTATAGGGGAGTTGGACAAGGGGAAAACAAAGGTTAAAATGGGCATTCTGCAGGGAACAAGGGGAAAATGTAGACTTTTGAAGCACAGGCCTTCACAATAGAGAGGCTTCATAATGGGAATCAGCAGAGCGGATTTCATCATAGGGCAAAGGCACAGAAGACTTCGAGGATGATGTGTCTCCAGGGGAGATGCATTCATTGAAGGCTCAGAAACAATTTAGCCCCTTACTTTGCTTGTCAAAAATTTATAGGGGGCTAACAGAATCCAAAGAAACTTTTTTTTTTCTATGGAGGAGGGGAAATTTCTCGGTCATATTATATCCAAAGATGGCATTCGAATAGATGCTTCAAGGATGCAATCCAGAATATACATTATCCCAGGAGTAAAAATGAAATTCAATCATTCAATGGTAAGATCAATTTCTTGAGAAGGTTTATTCCTAACCTTGATGAACACTTAAGGGAAATCACTAATATGTTAAAGAAAAGTAGCGATGTTAAATGGTCCGATGAGGCAAGAACATCATTTAATCAAGTCAATTTTTCATTGTCCCATGCTCCCATCCTTATCAGCCTGCATTATACACTTGATTTTTTCATATTTTACTTTGCCTCTAAACATACATTAGTTGATGTTCTCACGCAGAAGAAAGATTAGAAAACAGAGCAGCCAATTGCCTTATTTAGTAGGACAATAATTGATGGGGCTTTGAAATATAATATCATTGAAAAGTAGACATTGGCATTAATTAATGCTTTTAAGGTCTTCCAAGTTTTTATCCTTCATTCTCATGTTCTTTCCTATGTTCTGAATGTTGATGTCAAAGATGTGTTAACACAAAATGATCCTGAAGGAGAGCTTGGTAAGTGGATAGTTTTTATGCTAGAATATGATTTAGAAATCTGACCTACAAAACTAATTAATGGATAAGGCTTAGCTAAGATCATGGCAAACTCTAAATTACATGCCTTAAACATCAGCTTTATTGATGCACTTTCCAAGGAGCAGGAGGCTAATTCATTACCTCAGGTATCTCAAATTTGTATTTCATCACCATGGTATTGATGTATAGTTCATCTGCTACAACATTTGAATCCTCCATCATTTTTTCCCAATAGGAAAGGTAGATATTTGAAATTGAAGGCTCTTAATTATTGTATTCTTAATCATGATTTATATTGAAAAGATCTTAGAGGGGTTTTCTTAAATTTTTTGGTAGAAAGTGAAGTTGATAAAGTGATGAATGATTTCCATAAAGGTGATTGTGGTAGTCATATTTTTTTGGAAAAATACACCAAATAATATGTTGAGGATTGGCTTCTATTAGCCAAGTTTGTATTCATATGTATATAAAACAATCATGAGTTGTCATGAGTGCGAATTTTTCCAAGGAAAGAGAAAATTATTATCGTTTCCCTTGAAACCAATTGTGGTTTAAGCACCCTTCGAATAGTGGGGGATTGACTTCATCGGTGAGATTCATCCTCCATCATTAGCTCAACATAAGTGGATACTCACTACCACTGACTACTTTTCAAAGTGGATTGAATCCATTCCCATGAGACATGCTACAGGCATGGTAATTATTCAATTTATGGTGAGTAATATCCTGTCTTGTTTTGGCTTCCTGCATAGAATCATTACTGACAATGCAATAGCTTTCAAATCCAAAAAGATAATATAATTTTGTGATAAATATCACATAATACTCTAGCATTCAAAAATTTATTACCCTCAAGGAAATGGGTTGGTCGAATCATCAAACAAGCCATTTGTGAACATAATCAAAAATTTGTTGCAAGATAAAAAAATGAATTGGAACAAAAAGTTAAATTAATGCTCTATAGGAAGAGAGATTTAGCACAAATAAATCTATCTGTGTGTCACCCTTTCAATTGTTCTATGCTGTAGATAAATTTTTTCCAACTTCCCTAGCACTGCCGGCAATGAAAATCCTACAAAATATTGATAGTGAGCCAAATGAAATTCAACGAAGAATTAATCAAATGATCCACTTGCAGCAGTCGAGGGAAGAAGTTTTAAATAACATGTCAAATCTTGAGGAGAAGATTAATAATGTTTATGATAAGAAAACTAAGGATGATGATTTCAAATTGGGAGATTTTTTTCTCCGATGGGATGCAAAAAATGAGGATAAAATCAAGCATGGTAAGTTCGAGAATCTATGCAAAGGACCCTACAATATTTTAGCATTCAGAGGGAATATTGCTTACTTATTAGAATATCTTGATGGGAAAGCACTTCTAGGAGAACCGTTTAATGGTAGGCTCCTTAAACACTATTTTACGTTATCTTGAAGAAAAGGTTTCACTTCAATTGGAAACACAATTTTATTTTTTGTCAAAGAATAAAGGAGTTGTCAAACATGTTTGAAGCCCGAGGAGAAGGCCATAAGGCTTCTCTGATCAACTGATGTTTTCTTTTTAAAGTTGAAAAGTCAAGTCAAATTTTGAGTCAAATTAATTCATTCTTTAAGTGTAATCAAGTCATTTTTTGTTTTTCTCAGTCATTTGAGTGTCAAGTTTCTGAATGTGACTCCATTTCCCAATGAATAAGGATACTTGGTCTACGATGTACTTGACACCTCCTAAAGGATTTTTCATCCCCATTAGAGCAAATGCTAGTGTCCAATAGTCACAATGATCATAGTTTACTTTTTTCACTATAGTTAGAGTCGTATGGTAAAATTGTTATATTTTCAAATAAAACTTGACATCTTGCTTGGTTGTCAAATGGTCAAGTCATTGTCTAAGTGTAATGTTTCTCTCCTGTTATGGTCATCAAGGTCAATTCATAATCAGTTTCATGAGTCATTTAGTCACCATAGGTCATTGTTCCTTTATTAAGTGTCATTATTTATAATCGGAAAATGAAGAGTTATGGTGTCATAATTTTGATCATGAGAGTGTCATGAGTGTCATCATATTTCCATTTGGAGTCATGTCATCATCATCCAAAGCTAGTAAGTTGTCATGAGAGTTAGCACTTAGGGAATCAAGTGTTTTAAATATAATCGTAGGTACATATATGTAACATTCGAGATGTAACTTTCTTATTGACGAAATGATGCTGCTATAAAAATCACATCATAAAGTCATTTGGTCAAAGGTACATGATGTCACTCCACTATCAAGCCAAAATCGAGTTTTTTTTAAGTTATAAAGGGACATCAAAGCATTTCAAAACTTCATTCCATCCTTCCACAAGCCACAAGAATACCCTCCATTTGCAAGTAAAATAGTTTTTTTGAGAGAAAAGGATAAAGGTAAGGCCATTATTGATGTTGAGCAAGTGGAAGAAAAGAGCATTCAAACACAGCCTTGGAGACCTAAGACAAAAGCAACGGCTAGGAAGGAACTAATGTAGAAGCTCCATCTCCTCCTCAAGCTCAAGATACTATATTTGACTCCATAATTTCTGAGATTGAGAAAAAAAGGAATATTGGATTGAAAGAGTGAATGTACATTTGGAGAAGCTACTGGAGCAAGCAAACAAGGATACCACCATGAAAAGAAATATGGCAAGGCACTACTATGCTAGGAACATGATTTGCAAGGTTAGGGTGAAAAACATGAAGAATAAACTCAAAAGAACCCTAAGGAGACTGAAAATGAAGAAAATCCTAGACCTATTGGCTGATGCATCACTAGTGGTATGAAGGAAAATAAGAAATCAAAGAAAAGGACACAATATTTTGAAATTTTGAAGTTTTTGTGCACACATGGGAAAAAGCATCCTATGGAAATGCAACAACTAGGTTTTGTGTTTTTTCTTAGATGTTCCAAATCCAAAAATTAAATTATGGTTGGATAGCTAAATGACATAAGGACATCTGAAAATCAATTTTGGATGCTTCTAACGTCATAATTTTAAATAAAATGATCAAACATTGCCTTTTGTTACACCTTTCTTCCACCCTTTTATAAATTCGTTGTGTTTCTAGACACTTGTTTTTAACTAAATTTTGAGGGGGATAAAATGATGATTTTGGGTTATTTAAGGGTCCCAAGGCAGAGTAGACATCCTAAGATTTCTTCACTAGCCTTCAACATCATTCAGAACCTCTTCCAAGTCATCTAAAAATCAAGCCAAAGTTGATGTGTTTCTGCTAAAGGAAATTTGCTGCGTTTCTGGGAAAGTTTGTTGTGTTTCTGTGTTTGGAGGTTTTTCACTACACATGGAGGTCAAAGTTAAAACTTGGTCGATGTAATAGTTAAATCATGATTTATTTTATCATTAATATTCTTATTAATTATCATCATTATAAATACTCTTGTGATTAATGCCTTGAGAGTTAAGCTCAATTAGTTAGCTAAAAAGGGGTAAATTTGTTTTTAACTTCCCTAGGATTAGGAAATGAGTCATTGGGTTCATTAATTAGTTACTATGGATCAAGATTCGACCCCTTAAAGGTGGAATCTTGTTTTTATTCTATATGTACTCAAAAAAAAGTTAAAGAGAAGGTTGGATACTTGAAATTCACACTTTTTGGAACTGGTGTATAGGACTCTTTGCAAAAATAATATAGAGGCAATCACAACTATTTTTATGTGATTCTTGTGATGTGGTTAGTAACAGTGTTTTCTCCATTTTTCCTTATGCATATAATGATTAAGTTGTTCTCGCATCCATCTATGTTCTTCTTGTGTTAATCTCATAAGTTTTAAACATGATAAATTTCCTCATATGGTCTATTTTATCTGAGATTTTAATATAAGTGTTTTATCTTCTAAACAAATGAATTCATACATGTATGCTCATTTAATCCTTCTAAATGATTTCCTGCTCACCACAATACAATGAAAAACTCAATTTGCGTCACTAGTTACATCTATCTTTCCTCATTATATGATTGCAGTTGATCCTTTGGAACACTTGGTCTAGTTCCTAATTTGGTGCTTCTTATCCAGCAAAACCTAAATAAAAAACACTACTGAGATGATAACTAGCCTAAAACCATAATACTCTTGAGTGAATTCAACTGGCTGTGAGGTTGATTTGAGAGAGCCCTCTCTGATTTTGTAGGTCTAGATACCAAGTCAAAATTTGGTATGTGGTTACCTCTTTGGTTTCCTTTCTCAACCTTGGGAAACTAAGGAGCTCTAACACTGCAGAGTCACATATATATTCAATAATATGTTGAGATATATATGTGAGTTGGTTTTGGCATAATTGTGTACATATGTGGACAAGCCTTCTGAAAGGAGTGTATGCAAGCCACAGTTTTGTTGAAAAATGATGAAGAAAATGTTTGATCAGTTTTGTTGTGTTTTTGTTGTCTGTCAATGATGTCTTCATATAGATATGGGTTGTTTGAGTATTGATTATGCTACTAGTTGATTGTGATTAAATATTAATGATTAGTTGGTATATTGATGATTTAGTGAATTATTTGGTATAGTTAAATGTTTCAGTTTGATGTATGGTATTGGGCTTAAATGAGTGCAGTGGATCTAGTCTAAAAATCTGATGAAAAGAGGCCTACAATTTGTGATGCATTGAAGCCGATGGATCCAGTGTGAAAATTTATGAAACATCGTCCGCGATGGTGCTCAGGGTTGGAGTCTTCAGTGAGGGGTTCATAGCTCTCTTCTAGTGGTTGTTGGTAAATGATATCAATGGGTCGCAGTTCCCTCCAGTGGTTTCTTGTAAACAAGATCAGGGGGTTGTAGCTTCCTTCCAGTGGATACCGGTAAATGAGATTAGGGGGTTGGAGCTCCCTTCCAATGGGTGCTAGATAATGAGTGAAGGTTGCAACCTTCTGTAGGTGGGTGCCTACGTGCTGGTATGATTATGCGCTAGTACAAGATTGTAAGTAGTTTTCTATATAATAAATATTGAAGACAAATATGACAGCAATAGTGGTTTTCTCCCACATTGGGTTTCCACCTTAAATCCTAGTGTTCATGTCTATTGCTTATGTATGATGATTTATACTATTCTTACTGCACATGTTTACTTCTTACTAAATGTATGATGAATCATTAATGCACTGGTCTAAGTAAAGTTACTGAAGATTTATCTGAAGTATAAGTTCACTATCCATACACTAGTTTCTTGAATGAAAGTCACGTACATACGCAAAGTACAGTCACGTATAAAATTCAATAAAGAAAATTAAAATTCATTGTGAGTTTTAAATATTGATTCACCCCCCCCCCCCCCCCCCATTATTTTTCTCAACTAGAGGAAGAGCGATAAGTAAGAGAATAATAAATTATGGTAGAGGAGGAGCAGGTGACTAGGAGAAAAATGTAGCCTCAAACAAGGAAGCTAAAGAAATCCCTCCATACTAGGATATGCACAAAACCCTCCCAGTGGTTCAGAGAAATGAGGAAGATGGCTCACTCAAAAACTCAAGGGACTCAAATTTTCAAGTTGTGGGCTTTGGAAGGGATTTAAAAAGGAATATGATGCAAAAAATAAGTTGGCTTAAGAAGGTAAGAAACAGAGAAACAGAGTGTTATCGCCAAATATTGATCATCTAGCCATTCCTAACTAGATGGATCGAAGTACAACAAGTAAGACCAATTTTACCCTAGTAAAATTGCTTTCACTATATGAAATAATTTAATAAACCATATTTTATTAAATCTGGTTAAAACAAGAAGCCCCATGAGGAATAATTAAATAAATCATTGTTTATTTGATTTTCCTCTAGGAGTAATTAATTAAACCATTGTTTAAATAATATTCTTGGTCATATTTAACCCAATTATGAGAAATAATTAGATAAATCATTATTTTTCGTATTTTATCTAGGAATTATTAATTAAATTATTATTTAGTTATTATTCCTTGTTAAATTTGACTAAATCACCTAGGAATAATTAAGCAAATCATTATTTGTTTATTATTCTTTAACCAAATTCTTAAAATTATAAATATATCATTTATTTGTTTATTATTCCTAGATAAAGGTATTTAACCAATTTAAATACCTTTTCCCTCCAACAAAATAAAATAAAATATTCCAAGCAATTAGATCTAGATTATGGCTAATAATATTTTATTATTCTCTATTTTCGAGGATAAATCAATATTTTTTATAAATAGGAGTGTTTTTCCATTTATTACTCACTTCGATCATTCTCATTGTCGCTGTCATTTTCTTTTGCCATTTGAGCTCCCACTTGAGTTCATCACATATTTGGGTTTTCTACATCATTGAGAGAGAAAGACTCGTGAAGCTGAAGCATTAAGGATAGCCAAGAACCCATCCCATTGAGAGGTATTGGTAACATTTACTTGTTTCTTTACATGTAAAATATCATTCTTTAAACTTGTCTTGCCCATTGGTTACTTGGAGTTATTTTTGCATCAGTTACTATTTCATTTTTCTATTTAACCACTTTTACTACATAGATCTGGATTTTTGTAGGATTTATTCTCATTTTCTATTACAGATATAAAGGGGTTTATAGCCATCTCTATTGGTAGGGCTATATGTCATCCATATCTTAAGTAAGGTCTTTTTGGTACACTTGCCGAAATAGTTTAGACTAACAAATGACAACTCCATTGTTGTAATTCAGATTCCTAGGTGACCATCAGCTTCAATGATAAAGGTTTTTCTTCAGCTATTTTTATTCTCTTGATGTTGTTTTTTAAACTTTTTTTCCCTAATTCAGTTAAAATTCCAAATTTTGAAGTTTTTCTAGTGTCCACAAGTAACAGGTACCAACCGCACTAGAGATGAAACCTTTTCCGCAACCTGCCGCCCAAGAACCAAGGAACATAAATCGCACTTTTAATCCCCAAAGTTGCATTATGGAGGTCCAAATCATACTTATTGGCTCAAAAACTGTGATATCACCCAGAAACAGGTCAGAAACTGCAATCTGGAATTTTTTTCTGAGTTTTTTCTGAAATTGTTAGGGTTTGTCGAGAGCCCTGTTTGGATTTTATAACCTCTGTTTCAGCCTATCATAGGCCTAGATATGCTCAATTTGACTCCTTGAAGTAGAATCAAGCCCCCTATGGTTTCAGTACAATTCCACCTTTTTAGAAGGAGTTGAGCTAAGTAGATAGTCTAATATTTGCATTGTTTTCAGCCATTATTTCAGGGTCTGATCCATCGTTTTTTACAGATCCTTAAGATAGGTTATTGTTCCATCCAAAACTCCATTTTGATTTTTTTTGGGCCATTTCCCATATGGTCCCATTGTTTTCCCTAGGTTTTTTACCTTTATCCCTATGTTTTGCAGTAATTTTCCCCTCTGGTTTCTTCTTATTTTATGTGTCATTTCCAACAGTATCAATTCATTAGACCCTAGTCTCATCGACATTATATGTGTTGGCCATTTTAGTGTGTTTTGAGTCAATTTTGTCCCCATCTAGTCTGGTTGTTTGAGAGCCTTGTTTGGGTTCGGATTTATGCATGATTAGTTGTTTATTTTACCGTCATTTCAGTTTTATTTACAAATTTTTAACATTTTTTCTTTTCTAAATAACTGTCTCGGATTAATTAGAATAAACATAAGGCTTTCACACGCTGACACCTAAAGTGAAGAGAGCTTGGTTTACTCTATAAATCCAATACATAAACAAAATAATTAATAAAGTTTCCGCACAAGTTCTTGTTTATCACTCTTCAACCTTTTCGTGCCAATTGTGTCTTACCATCATTGCACCCCCAAGGAATTTCTTACAGAGACTCTAAGGTCTTCACACTCAATTTACTTTAGGACGTATCACTCCCCCTCATAGGGTCTGAGTTAGTCCTCCCCGAGTCCCCATTTAGACTCTATTTCTTCTGCTTCATCGGGTTCTTCCTCTGATTCCGCTTCTTCTCAACCTCACCCAACCAGCATGTCAGGCGCCAATGCAGGTGCAAGAAGCCAAATCGGCAATGGATTTGTCCCTATTCCTGGAGTCACTCTAAAAAAACTGCTATAGGAACCATCCTGACTACTCCTTTGCTACCTTTCATGGCGAGTTCAAGCCTTTCGAATTTCAGCCAGTTAATCAATGACCCCATACTCCATGATGCAGGTTGGCCAGCTATTCAAACTAAGATTCCTTATGACATCCCTAAGTTTGAAGGAAAAATAGGAGATGACCCCACTAATCATGTCCACTCCTTTCGTATGTGGTGTTTGTCTAATTCCATCACTAATGACTCGATTCGTCTTCGGTTTTTCCAATGCACACTCACTGGAGAAGCTGGAAAGTGGTATGTTGACCAACCCACCACATCTCATACAAATTTTGTGATTATTGCTAAATAATTTATGTCATATTTTCAGTTACACCTCTGTTATGATATCGGTACCGAGTTTTTGGCTGCATTCCATTAGACTTCTGCCACCCGCCTTTCGTACCATGTCCAAGAATGGTGTAGAAGAAGAAGCATGTGTAGAGCTTCTACATTTGATGACCGTGTCTATATGGATTATTTTATTATAATTATCTTAGCCCCCACAGGAAAGGATGTCGCATCTCATTTACCTCAAATCGAGGAAGAAGCCCTCCAAAAGGCTTTAAAATATGATGATTTATGTGGAGTTAAGTTATGTTTATACCTTTTTATTGGATCTTCCTAGACCTAGTGGTGCCACTGCACCAAGTGCATCTCATGCCACCAACGGTATCATTGGATCCATTTCACACCCATCAACATATGCTCATCCTCACATGAGTTATGGCTACCATCAGGGGGGGATCAATTCCTCCAACACCTATACCCCTCCAGGAAACTTGCATCTTGTTCAAAGCACGTATTATGCATTTGCAAAACTTCATCAACCAAATCCAGGGCTAGATGTTGCTCAACCTGTTTACCATAATTTTTATCCAACTCCTTTTTACCTTATGCACAACCTGATGCTATAGCCCCTTCAGCATCAGAGGCAACTAGAACCAACAACCATAGGGTAACCGTGGTCGTCAAGGTACTCAACCAAATTCAACCCAGGGGAACCAACCTAACACCCCAAACTAGCAACAAAGAAATCAACCCAAGTAGAATAAGGAAGTTCGCATGAAAAAGCCTTGTGCATGTTGTGGTGTACATGGTATAAAAATGATTGTCCACTTCTACCCCAAACGCATCAAATGTAGGAATCCCAAGCAGTGTCTCGAGGACAAGAACCCATGACATCGCTTTCTCCTAACACTGCTCCAGCCCAACCAGTTGTGTTCACTAATCCTTTCCCTCAACAAGGATATGTATCCACCCAACCACCACAATATCAGGCCACTCCTCAAGCTTAGAAATTTGGTAATCCTGATTACCATATTCTCATGATGAACTCTGATGAGGTCAATACTACTAATTTCAACCTTCAGACCTGATCACGCTAGTATGACAAGCAATCCACTACGTCTGTGACCAAGTCCCAAAACAAAGTGTCCATAGAATCCATTCTGACACTAAATGGTCCCTTACATATCCCTCAGCCTAAGGAAAATTTCATTCCAAAGATCCGCAAAGGGCCATTACCTCGTAATTTTTCTTCTGTCAAACCTATAGCATAGTAGATGACTTGGCGCAGTCTCTTTCTTCCATCTCAACATTGGAAGTTCTCCAGATGTGACCATCCTAGTGAAAAGCTCTACTATCTACTCTAGGTGTTGTGGATCCTTAATATGATTTCTTGATCGTCTTTGATGATGTCAAGTCAGAACATCCCCCTTTACCCTCATCTGTTTCTTTTGAAATACCAATCAAGATATGCAATGTCAATTTCCAACGATGTACCATCGACGAGGGTGAATCCACCTATGTGGTGTCTTCCTCTATTTGGAAGAAACTAGCTTCCCTGGATCTATCCCCATCCACCATAGCTTTGCATGCTTGCGATGTTCAAGCTTCATAGCCCCTTTGGCATGTTCCGCAATTGTCACATCACGCTCGCAGGAAAGACTATTTATATTGACATAGAATTCAACGTTACCCCTTTGGATTAGAATATCCTCTTAGGTCATAGCTACATATATGCGATGTCATCTATCGCATATGTGGTTCATCGTAAGGTGTGCTTCCCCCATAATGAAAATATCATCACCATCAATCAATTGACATATATGAGTCCAAGTCTTAAACCTCATCTGACTCTATTATATCATTAGTGGTTGATAAACAAATAGTCATACCTCTCACCAATATCTCACCTGGAGTCTATAAATATTCCTCATTACTTTGTGCATTCTATGCTCCACCCCCTCTTATTAATGATCCAAAATCATCGAGTGTTTACATGTTGAAAGCATCTCGAGCTAGCCAAAAGAGGCTCGGTATGACTAGCCAACAGCCAGCACCTTTGCAACTTTCTTTTGTTCACTCGCCATAGCCATCAAGACGATTTCCTTAAGGACCTTATCCTTTTAATGGTGTCTCTCCTCATATTTTTCAACAATGAACAGTTCCCCCAAGTCTTAACCATTTTGGATTCATTCTGCCAAGCGATTACCCTTTAGGCCAGATATTGTTTTTAGCTCCCCCATCTGGAGTCTTTTTGTGCTTGTCATGGCTACGTTGAGTTTACCAAATTTAACCTTGGGTATGCTAGTGTGGTACATTGATCCCCCCACAAGAACTCCACCAAATCAAATCAAACCATATACCTCTTTGACCTCGGTTCAACTAGTCGTGATGACCCCTCCCTTTTCTTCAGTTCCACATCAACCTCAACAGGAACCCACTCCTGCTGCGAAAGCATCCAGTGAGGGGGGAAAAGCTAAAAAATAAGAAACATAAGGACAAAGCTTCCCAAACAACTCCAGCTACACCTAAGCCTCCAAAGCTAACACCTTCGTGTGGTTTTTGTGATGTTGTTGGGCATGCCACCCATAATTTTCCTCAAATTCCTCATCTCAAACCTTTGGTCAACGAAAAGTTTCCTGAATATGACATCCCAAAGGTCCATGTTACCTTACCTGTTTTTTCCCTTGTGCTTTGTGCGATCATTATGGCCACTATTCCCATCATTATCCCTGTCTTGATGACTTTCTCAATACCCTTCACGTGATTCGTGGAATCGAGGCCACTCGTAGTGGATCATCTACTCTACTTCTGCTTTTTTCTTCTCCAGAACTGGAGGACAATTATGCACCCATTATGATACCTCCCCCTGATGTCGAGATGATGGACTCTTCGGTCACTATTATCTGTCTGTTGTCTTCCATGAGATCTATGAAAGAACACCCCTCAGGGACTTCCCATTATGTTTTTGTTGAACCTTCCTTGTCGAACACTCTGGTCCCAACATCGATAGATGTTTCTTCTCCTAGCTCTTCATCTACCCATAATAGTGATTCGTATGTGGACCATATTTCTCATGACGATGCGAAAGGTAGCTATGTCACATCAAGTGGTATCCCTTCCTCCAGTTCTCCCATCTTCCATTCCGATGCAGACATCATGGAAGCCATGACCACCCCTAATTTTCCTTGGTATGATATGAACCATTGTGCGTATTTCCTTCCGCAGCAGACCCATGACCAATATGTTGTGGATTCTAAAGACTTCATTCATGGTGAATTCAAATAGTTTATATATATCATTCCTATGCCAGATGCTTTCAAAGAAGGAAACATGGCCAATGTCTCTCCTACCATTAAAATAAAAATTTCAGATAAACAACGGGTTGAATAAAACATTACCGTGGAGGCACACTTTACTCTGAAAGAAATTGAGGCTTACACCAAGATATTCAAGGAATATCATGATGTTTTCATATGGTCTTATTATGAGATGCCAAGACTTGAACCCACCATTGTTGAACACCACATCGACACATGGCTTAATGCCATTCTTGTCCTTCAAAATGTGAGACCCATCAATCCTTCTAGACATGAGGCTATCAAATTTGACATCGATAAGCTCAAGAAGGCTAGATTTATCTATCCCATTGAATATACCACACGAGTTTCCTACCGGGTTCCCATTATTAAGCAACAAGGCACCATTCATGTCTGCATTGACTTTTGTGACCTAAAAAAAGCTTTTCCCAAAGGAAAATTCCCCACACCCTTTATTTACCAAATCATTGATGATTGTGCTAGGCATGAGGTTCTATCTGTTATGGATGGATTCTACGGATACAATCAAATAACTATTTGTCGTGTTGATTAGCTTAAAACCGTGTTAATTATTCTGTGGATAAATTTTGCCTATAGGGTCATACCTTTCGGTTTAAAGAATTGTGGAGCCACCTTTCAGTGAGCCATGTCTTACTATTTCCACAACTTGGCTCATATTATCCTTACTTACCTTCACAACCTCACCTCTCGTTCTAGGCTTTGGGCACAACACATTCAGGATTTGCGTACCATTTTTCTCTGATGTCGCAAGTATAATATCTTCTTTAACCCATTGAAATGTTCCTTCTGCGTTCCGGCTGACAGTCTCTTGGGCTTCATTGTGTCTAGAGATGATATAAATATTGATCCCTCAATAATACTGTTGAGGCTCTCTTTTTCTTTAACAATGTTATCGCTCAATTAATGGTTCTGAAACAATTAGTATTTGACCATGGCCAATATTTCGAAGAAGAGATATGGCATGGGATATCCTCTTTGTTGGGCTTTGAGCACCAATATTCATCGTCTTATTATCCCCAAGGTAAAGATTAAGTTGAAGTGGTCAATAAAATCCTTAAAACTACGCTTCAACGGATGGTGAAAAAGCACAAAACCAACTGGAAACTTATGATCTTCCCTTCTTTGTGGGCATATAGAACTTCTCCCTATAGAACTCCTTTCCACCTTGTTTTTGGTGACGAGGCAGTCTTACTAATCAAGTGTGAAATCCCCTCCCTTCACCCAGTCATTGAACTTCTCCCTGATACTCAACCTTTATAAAAATTACTTATCATGCTTAAGTGTGCCTATGAATACCAATTTATTGCATTGAAAACCATTGAAGCATCCAAAAAGTGCACCAAAGCCCAATATGACGGAAAATTCCATCATCGTACATTTTCACAAAGGCGATCTTGTTCTTGTGTATGACTAGGCTCATGATGTCCTTTGTCATAAGAATTTTGACTCATTATGGCTAAGACCTTACATCATTCGTAAGTACTTGGGCAAGGGTGAATACCTTCTAGAGGATTTCAAAGGCCAACTCCTTCCTAACCCTCGCAATGCACTCCACCTCAAGAAATTTTACCCATAGCAATTCCCAATGACATGTTTGTATTTATTTCTGTTATGAAATTAGATAGCTTTCATTTCCCATCATTTCATTTTTTTCCTTGTGGTGACTTTCAGATGAATCCATCATCCACACCATATATCGTCCATGCCGATGGTGCAAATCTCTTCTCTCGGAATCTAGCCTCAGTAGCTTGGGCCATTTTTACCCCCTTACATTTGTTAGTTTTCTCCAACAACTTATTGATCCAGGTGAATATTGGTTTCCACCCACCTATTCCATTTGGACCCGCACCATCAATTCTTTCAGTCCTCACTCTCAACACAACTTACTATTTTTAGTAGGTTTTTGGGTCTTGCACTCCCAGAGTGGTGTTGGGGACTTAATGATCCAGGTGGATATTGGTGGCCATCCACCGATTCCATTTGAACCCCTGCCATCAGTTCATTTAGTTTGTAAGTTTCAGTACAACTTACTATTTTTAGCAGTTTTTGGGTCCTGAACTTTCGGAGCAGTTTTGAGGCCCTAAAAGACGCTTTTTGGGAAAACCGAAAGCAACATGGGTCTATAGACCGATGTTTCTCACTGAAAAATTTGTATTCATCAAACAGATATTTCTAACGAGGTATGGAGTGCATCATACGGAGATCGTATGCCAAAGTTACATCCCTAGGAAGTTGAAACACCAATTTACCCAAACAAGACCCACAATTTTGGTGCTTCATCTCCTAGGGTTAGGTTCTTGGATGTTTAGGGTTTTACATTGTTTCTCAATAATAAATAGGCTTTAGAGCCTCATTGTAACACAGTGGAGGGGCCTATAGCCATCACATATCTTCTCAGAGGTACGCTACCAATGCCTTCTCTCACTGCATCTCTGTATCTATGGATATATGTGTATTTTGTTGTGTTCCTGCAAAAATTTGGATCAGTGGTATCAGAGCGGTCTTCTCTTTCTCTGTTTTTCTTTTCATATCCCGAATGCGGCTAAGGTATAAGGAGTTCAACCTCGCAAACCCCGTCGACCCCCCATGGCGGAAGGAAAGAAAGGTGAGGGAGAATGAGATCCTGTGAAAAGCTTTCTTGAGGAGGCCCTCAAGAAACAGAGGAACGCAATGATGGATAACTTTGCCCAGATCCTTCAACGGTTGCCCACCAATGACACATCTGCATCCAGCACATCTGACAACATCCAGCACATCTGCCAACAGGTCTGCGACAACCTGTACAAATCCAATACCAAATTCAGCAAAATTTCCCCCCCATGGAGGAACTTAATGCAATGGGGACCATTGCTTCCTAAGCAGGGAGGAATGATCGAGGTGGATATTGGTGGCCACCCATCTATTCCATTTGGAAGTGCAAAATAGATTCTTTTAGTCTTCACTATCAGCATCGCTTACTATTTTTAGCATATTTTCGGGGCCTACACTACCGGAGCCATTTTTGGGACTTAATGATCCAGGTGGATATTGGTGGCCACCCACCAATTCCATTTCATCCCCCACCATCATTTTTTTCAGTTTTTAAGTTTCAACACAACTTACTATTTTTAGTAGTTTTTCGGGTCCTTGAGCTGTTTTGAGGCCCTAAACGACGCTTTTTGGGAAACCCGTGAGAAACATGTGTCTATAGACTAATGTTTCTCACTAAAAATTTGTAGTCCTCTAACAGATCTTTCTAACGAGGTATGGATCGCATCAAACAGAGATCGTATGCCAATGTTATGTCCTCAAGAATTTGAATTACCAATTTACCCAAACGAGACCCACAGTTTTGGCACTTCATCTCCTACAATTAGGTTTTTGGATGTTTAGGGTTTCATATTGTTTCTCAATAATAAATAGGCCTTCGATCCTCATTGTAACATAGTGGAGGGGCCTGTAGCCGTCACATCTCTTCTGAGAGATATGATACCAGTGCCTTCTCCCACTCATCTATTTCCATTATGTTTGTAATAGGCATTCGAGCCTCAATGTAACACAGTTCAGAGGCCTATAGCCACCACATCTCTTCTCATAGATACGCTACCAGTGCCCTAGCTAGTTTCCATTATGTTTGTAAGCCTATTTCAGTCTTCTTTTATTAATAAAACGAAGCATTATTTCCACTGCATCTCTGTGTTTATGGTTATATGTGTATTTTGTTGTGTTCCTACATAAAATAATGATCCAGGTGGATATCAGTGGCCACCCACCTATTCCATTTAGAACTGCACCATCAATTCTTTTAGTCTTCACTATCATCACAACTTACTATTTTTAGCAGCTTTTCGGGTCTTGCACTCTTGGAGTCGTTTTGGGGACTTACTGATCCAGGTGGATATTGGTGGCCACACACCAATTCCATTTGAACCCCCACCATTAGTTCTTTCATTTTATAAGTTTAAACACAACTTACTATTTTTAGTATTTTTTTAGGTCTTGAACTTCCGGAGCCGTTTTGAGGCCCTAAACAACGTTTTTTTGGGAAAAATGGGAGCAACATGGGTCTATGGACCAACGTTGTTCACTGAAAAGTTGTAGTCTTCGAGCAGATATTTCTAACGAGGTATGGAGTGCATGAAACAGAGATAGTATGCCAAAGTTACGTCCCCGAGAAGTTGAAACACCAATTTACCCAAACGGGACCTAAAATTTTGGCGCTTCATCTCCTAGGGTTAGGTTTTTGGATGTCTAGCATTTTACATAGTTTCTCAACAATAAATAGGCCTTCTAGCCTCATTGTGACATAGTGGACGAGCATGTAGCTGTTACATCTCTTCTCATAGATACGCTACTAGTGCCTTCGCTCGTTGCATCTCTATATCTATGGCTATATGTGTATTATATTGTGTTCCTGCAAAAATCTAGATCAGTGGTATTAGAGTGGTCTTCTCTTTCTTTCTTTTTCTTTTCATGTCCCCAACATGGCCAGGGTATAAGGAGTTCAACCTCGCAAACCCCGAAGACCCCCCATGGCGGAAGGAAAGAAAGACGAGGGAGCAGGATGTCCTATCAAAATCTTGCTTGAGGAGGCCCTCGAGAAACATAGGAACGCGATGATAGATAACTTTTCCTAGATCCTTCAACAACTGCCCACCGATGACACATCTACATCCAGCACATCCGCCAATAGGTCCATGACAACCTGGACATATCCAATACCAAGTTCAGCAAAATTTTCCCATCATGGAGGAATTTAACGCAATAGGGATCGTTTGTTCCTAAGGAGGGAGGAATGATCTAGGTGGATATCAGTGGCCACCCACCTATTCCATTTGGACCTGCACCATCAATTCTTTCAGTCTTCACTGTCAGCACAACTTGCTTTTTTTAGCAGGTTTTCAGGTCCTGCACTCCCGGAGCCATTTTGGGGACTTAATGATCTAGGTGGATATTGGTGGCCATCCACCGATTCCATTTGAACCCCCACCATTAGTTCTTTCAGTTTGTAAGTTTCAGCACAACTTACTATTTTTATCATTTTTTTGGGTCCTGAACTTCTTGAGTTGTTTTGAGGCCCTAAATGATGATTTTTTGGAAAACCTAGAGCAACATGGGTAAATAGCCCAATTTTTCTCACTCAAAAGTTGTAGTCCTTGAACAGATCTTTCTAACAAGGTATGGAGCGCGTCAAAAGGAGATTGTAAGCCAAATTTATGTCCTCGGGAAGTTCAAACACCAATTTACCCAAACGAGACCCACAGTTTTGACGCTTCATCTCCTAGGGTCAGGTTTTTGGATGTTGAGGGTTTTAAATTATTTCTCAATAATAAATAGGCCTTCTAGCCTCATTGTAACATAGTGGAGGGGCCTATAGCCATCACATCTCTTCTCAAAGATACGCTACCAGTGCCTTCGTCTACTCATTTACTTCCATTATGTCTGTAATAGGCCTTCAAGCCTCAATATAACACAGTTCAGAGGCCTATAACTGCCAAATCTCTTCTCAGAGATATGCTACCAACACCCTAGCTAGTTTCCATTATGTTTGTAAACCTATTTCAGCCTTTTTTTATTAATAAAATGAAGCATTATTTTCGTTGCATCTTTGTGTTTATGGTTATATGCGTATTTTGTTGCATTCTTGGATAAAATAATGATATAGGTTGATATTGGTGGCCACCCACCTATTCCATTTGGACCTGCACCATCAATTATTTCAGTCTTCATTGTCATCACAACTTACGATTTTTAGCAGGTTTTCGGGTCCTGCACTCCCAGAGTCGTTCTGGGAACTTAATGATCCAGGTGGATATTGGTGGCCATTCACCAATTCCATTTTAACCCCCACCATCAGTTATTTCATTTTGTAAGTTTCATCACAACTTACTATTTTTAGCAGTTTTTCAGTTCCTGAACTTCTAGAGCCATTTTGAGGGCCTAAATGACGCTTTTTGGGAAAACTAGGAGCAACATGGGTCTATAGACTGATTTTTCTCACTCAAAAGTTGTAGTCCTTGAAAAAATATTTCTAACGAGGTATGAAGCACGTCAAACAAAGATCGTATGCCAAAGTTACGTCCCCAGGAAGTTGAAACACCAATTTACCCAAACTGGACCCATAGTTTTGGTGCTTCATCTCCTAGGGTTAGGTTTTTGGATATTTAGGGTTTTACATTTTTCCTCAACAATAAATAGGCCTTCGAGCCCCATTGTAATGCATTGGAGGGGCCTGTAGCCGTCACATCTCTTCTCAGAGATACACTACCAATGCCTTCACTTGCTCATCCATTTCCATTATGTCTGTAATAGGCCTTTGAGCCTCAATGTAACATAGTTCAGAGGCCTGTAGCTGCCACATCTCTTCTCAGAGATATGTTGCCAATGCCCTAGCTAGTTTCCATTATGTTTGTAAACCTATTTCAGTCATCTTTTTACTAATAAAATGAAGCATTATTTCCATTGCATCTCTATGTTTATGGTTATATGTGTATTTTGTTGTGTTCCTACATGAAATAATGATGCAGGTGGATATCGGTGGCCACCCACCTATTCCATTTGGACCTACACCATCAATTATTTCAGTCTTCACTATTAGCATAACTTACTATTTTTAGCAGGTTTTCAGTCCTGCACTCCCAGAGCCATTTTGGGGACTTAATGATCTAGGTGGATATTGGTGGCCATCCACTGATTCCATTTGAACACCCACCATCAGTTCTTTTAGTTTGTAAGTTTTAGCACAACTTACTATTTTTAGTATTTTTTCGGGTCTTGAACTTCCAGAGCCATTTTGAGGCCCTAAATGATGTTTTTTGGGAAAACTGGGAGAAACATGTGTTTACAGACTGATTTTTCTCACTAAAAATTTGTAGTCCTCGTACAGATATTTCTAACGAGGTATGGAGCACGTCAAACGGAGATCGTATGCCAAAGTTACTTCCCCGAGAAGTTGAAACACCAATTTACCCAAACAAGACTCACAATTTTGGCGCTTCATCTCATAGGATTATTTTTTTGGATGTATATGGTTTTACATTGTTTCTCAACCATAAATAGGACTTCAAGCCTCATTGTAACATAGTGGAGGGGCCTATAGCCGTCACATCTCTTCTCAGAGATACACTACTAGTGCCTTCGCTCGCTCATCTATTTCCATTATGTCTATAATAGGCCTTCGAGCTTCAATGTAACATAGTTCAGAGGCCTGTAGCTACCACATATCTTCTCAGAGATATGCTACCAATGCCCTAGCTAGTTTCCATTATGTTTGTAACCCTATTTCAATCATTTTTTTATTAATAAAATGAAGCATTATTTCCACTACATCTCTATGTGTATGGTTATATGTGTATTTTTTGTGTTCCTGCATTAAATAATGATGCATGTGGATATCGGTGGCCACCCACCTATTCCATTTGGACTTGCACCATCAATTATTTCAATCTTCACTGTTAGCACAACTTACTATTTTTAGCAGGTTTTCGGGTCCTGCACTCCCAGAGCCATTTTGGGGACTTAATGATCTAGGTGGATATTGGTGGCCATCCACCAATTCCATTTGAACACCCACCATCAGTTCTTTCAATTTGTAATTTTTAGCACAACTTAATATTTTTAGTAGTTTTTCGGGTCCTAAACTTCCAGAGCCATTTTGAGGCCCTAAACGATGCTTTTTGGGAAAATCGTGAGCAACATGAGTTTATAGACTGATTTTTCTCACTCAAAAGTTGTACTCCTCACACAGATATTTATAATGAGGTATCAAGTGCATCAAACGGAGATTGTATGCCAAAGTTACGTCCCCAGGAAGTTGAAACACCAATTTAACCAAACAGGACCCACAATTTTGGCGCTTCATCTCCTAGGATTAGTTTTTTGGATGTTTATGGTTCTACATTGTTTCACAACAATAAATAGGACTTTGAGCCTTATTGTAACATATTGGAGGGGCCTATAGCTATCACATATCTTCTCAACGATACGCTACCATTGTCTTCACCCATTGCATCTCTGTATCTATGGCTATATGTGTATTTTGTTGCATTCCTGCAAAAATCCAAATCAGTGGTATCAGAGCAGTCTTCTCTTTCTCTGTTTTTCTTTTCATGTCACCAATGTGGCCAGGGTATAAGGATTTCAACCTCGCAAACCCTGATGACCCCCCATGTCGGAAGGAAAGAAATACGAGGGAGCAGGAGATCCTATTAAAATCTTGCTCGAGGAAGCCCTTGAGAAATATATGAATGCAATGATGGATAAATTTTCCCATATCTTTCAACAACTACCCACCGATGACACATTTACATCCAGCATGTCTACCAACAAGTTGCAACAACCTGGACAAATCCAATACCAAGTTCAGAAAAATTTTCCCCTCATGGAGGAACTTAACGGAATATGTACCATTGCTTCCTAAGGGGGGAGGAATGATCTAGGTGGATATCGGTGGCCACCCACCTATTCCATTTGGACCTGCACCATCAATTCTTTTAGTCTTCACTGTCAGCATAACTTACTCTTTTTAGTAGATTTTTGGGTCCTACACTGCCGGAGCCGTTTTGGGGACTTAATGATCTAGGTGGATACTGATGGCCACCCACCGATTCCATTTGAACCCCCACCAACAGTTCCTTGAATTTGTAAGTTTCAACACAACTTACCATTTTTAGCAATTTTTCAGGTCCTGAACTTCCATAGCTGTTTTTAGGCCCTAAACGACACCTTTTGGGAAAACCGGGAGCAATATGGGTCCATAGACTAATGTTGCTCACTCAAAAGTTTTAGTCCTTGAATAGATCTTTCTAACAAGGTATGGAGCATGTCAAACGGAGATCATATGCCAAAGTTACGTCCCCGGGAAGCTGAAACACCAATTTACCCAAACGGGACCCACAGTTTTGGCGCTTCAACTGCTAGGGTCAGGTTTTTGGATGTTTAGTTTTTTACATTGTTTCTCAATAATAAATAGGCCTTCAAGCTTAATTTTAACATAATGGAGGGGCATGTAGTTGTCATATCTCTTCTCAGAGATATGCTACCAGTGCCTTCACCCGATCATCTATTTCCATTATGTTTGTAATAGGCCTTCAAGCCTCAACCTAACACAATTTAGAGGCATGTAGCTGCCACATCTCTTCTCAAAGAGGCACTAAAAGCACCCTAGATAGTTTCCATTATGTTTGTAAGCCTATTTCAGTCATTTTTTTATTAATAAAATCAAGCATTATTTCTGCTGCATCTCTGTGTTTATGGTTATATGTGTATTTTGTTGCATTCTTGCATAAAATAATGATATAGGTGGATATCGGTCGCCACCCACCTATTCCATTTGGACCCACACCATCAATTCTTTTAGGCTTCATTGTCAGCACAACTTACTAATTTTAGTAGGTTTTCATGTCCTGCACTTCTGGAGCCGTTTTGGGGAGTTAATGATCTAGGTGGATATTGGTGGCCACCCACCGATTCCATTTGAATCCCCACCATCAGTTCTTTCAGTTTGTAAGTTTCAGCACAACTTACTATTTTAGCATTTTTTCTGGTCCTGAACTTCTAGAGCCGTTTTGAGGCCCTAAAAGACGCTTTTTGGGAAAACTGAGAGAACATGGGTCCATAGACCAATGTTTCTCACTCAAAAGTTGTAGTCATCGAACATATCTTTCTAACAAGGTATGGAGCATGTCGAAAGGAGATTGTATGCCAAAGTTACATCCCTGGGAAGTTGAAACACCAATTTACCCAAATAGGACCCACAGTTTGGCGCTTCATCTCCTAGGGTTAGGTTTTTCGATGTTTAGGGTTTTACATTGTTTCTTAACAATAAATAGGCCTTTGAGCCTCATTGTAATACAGTGGAGGGTCCAGTAGCCATCACATCTCTTCTCATACATACACTACCAGTGCCTTCACTCGCTCATCTATTTCCATTATGTCTGTAATAGGCCTTCGAGCCTCAATGTAACACAGTTCAAAGGCTTGTAGCCACCACATCTCTTCTTAGAGATATGCTACTAGTGCCCTAGCTAGTTTCTATTATGTTTGTAAGCCTATTTTAATCATTTTTTTATTAATAAAAATAAGCATTATTTTCGTTGCATCTCTGTGTTTATGTCTACTTTTGTATTTTATTGTGTTCCTGCATAAATATGCATCACATATGCATTGGACCTGCCACCAATAATGAGGCCGAATATGATGCAGTGATAGTTTTGTCATTCGATGCCCTTGATCATCACATCCTTCATCTTCATGTTCGTTTAGATTCATTTCTACTTGTCATGAAATTGAATGGTGTTTATCGTGTGCATAACCATATCCTATTTAGAAAATTTCTATGAGTGAAGCTTTTAGAACATGAATTTGAATCCATTACATTTAGTCATGTTCCTAAAGCCCAAAATCACTTTGTAGACACCATTGCAAATAACATTCTAGATTGGCATTTATCACGTGAATTTAACACAAGACAACCATAAAACAAAATGGCTGACCAAAATAGTCATATAAAAAGATGCATATTCATATTATGTATCATCACATAAAAACATAATTTTTTCGATTCCACTACTCTAAATAAATTCGACATGCCCATAGCATGTTACAACAACCAAAAAAGGGGGCACCACATTTCTGCATCCCTAGTCACTATCCGGAGGCTCTCGATCCAATGGCTCTACTCCACCAACTCGTAGATCATGAAGAGCCTGGCTAGCCATCGCCATGTGCCACATGATCCCTCGCCACTCTGAGGGAAGACCCATACATTAATCAGTATACTGATCTTCCACTTCATGCCACCTGCGCTTTGATACCCTGGTCAACACCACATCACATTTGCGATGGATATCCTCTAGCAGAGCCTCATAGACCAGTCTCTAGTTTGACGTTGATCCACCTTGTTGTGCAGCCCCAGGCATTGTGGCTCGTCCTGCATATTTGAATCACACTATATCTGCATACCAAAAAGTTAAGAATCAATACCACATACATATTCTAAAAATTGTATTTATGCCAAAAAACAGTAACCTTCACTTACCATCTAGTCCCCATGCTCATCTAGCCAGAAGTGGCAAGTCAAGATCCCCCTGATAGTTCATACCATTGTATTGATAATCGTCTATGTATAACGAAATTTGATACCAATGCATGAAAAAATCTGGTCGGAACACACACATGACTCTCCCTCCCCCTCCTCGATGTAGTAGCTACCAACAACAACACATCCTAGGCTCCTACGGGCCCCCATCACAGATCTGCACAAGAGGTCGGATAGTCAGTATATTCTCAAAGAAGAAAGAGCATAACATTGTCCCAAATGCACACTCATGGTTCACCTAACATCTTCATAGTGATAGCTATTTTTTCACCGACGATAGAAACATATGGACCCACCCATAATAGTTCCCACTCAAAATACTCTCCACTAACATCATCTTCCCCCCAGTGATGTGACGGAATGTCTGGCTGCCCAAGATCTACAACACTGTTGCGGCGACAGCCCATGTCTCTAGCCTCTCTAGATCACTGATCGTGATGGATGTTCCCTTTGCATGAGCACCCAGTCCACAATGGAGGTCCTAAAACTATGATATCTTCCTCCCATGAAGTAACACTGGATGTATATCCCTCACTACCCCTAGTGGAGGGAGTCCAATAAAAAAATATATATCTTGGATGGTGATCTTGATCTTATGACCCTGCACCATGAACGCCTCCTGGTCTAGATCCAAATACCTCACAACCCTCGATAGAAAGGGCTCATATTCCCTCATTAATGGGTTCTCTAACAACTTGATAACCCCAAACCGAGAAAGTGCTCCTCTCACAACATGATTCCCCTAAATATCAGAGAAAAGAGTGTCCAAGTCTCATTCACACTAGTTGATTTTTAACTCTACCATATCTTCATAACATCATCATGTCATGTCATCTTAGAGCTAAGACAACTGCACCCTACATTGTTTTCCCCCATTCCTCAGTAGGCCAATAGAAAAATCCGTGGCTCAGCCCCAGTTTGCACTTTTCTTCCCAAAAATGTGAGCTCGCAGGTTTTCCACCTTTTCCTATGAGTTAGAGTGCAGTTCAGGGGCAACAATGTGCGACCCAACCATGAGCAAGGGAAATGGTCTCTTACTGAGCTCTAGGGCCCTAATTTGAAAAACTAATCCACCGAAAAATGAAGAGTAAGGTTAGGCCACATACCTCCCACTAACAGATCCTGATTCCAACGGTCAGTTTGTCCTCTACGATTGTCGCAATATTTAAGGCCTTCTCCTCCTCTCCAAATTCACCACAGCTCACTTAGAAAATGAATTAAAATTGGAGGAAAACTCCCTTTTATAGGAAAACCCCCAAGTTTTCCATCACCAATTGCGACTAAACCGTAGCTCAGTATGATGGACCATCAGCGCCAGTGGAAATATGTCACTGAAAACTATAATCTGTATTTTTTTTTGGTAATTTCACACTTCACCCGGAAGCCATTTTTTCCATAAAGTGTCACTTTGTCACCATTTAAATAAAATTTATTCATATGAGCTGCTTGTAATTTGGCACCACTTTGCTCTGGTACTTGTCACCTCATGTTTCTATTTTCATCATGAGTAACCATTCTTTACTCATGTTTTGATAGCCCCCCTGGGCCTATCCTATGTGGAAACATCATCGAGTCACCCTTGTTTAGAGCATCTGAATTGAGTCATCATCGCAATTCATGGAGTATGTCCCGAGTCTCTTTATCTCCTATTACAGTATTCCATCCATATTTGTGCCACATTCATCACATATTTCCCATTTTTCCTCCAGTCATATTGTCCCTCATCCCTAAGAGAGTCGAGTCATTCGCTACCAGTACCAGGTCAACCATGATTTTTATGCTCTGAAAAGGGAAGTCAGTCGTTTGCCTCCCAGTTTCCCCCCTTCCTTCATTATCCCTGGTGTCATTCCATCAGTCACTCTACTATTATCCCCCATGCCTTAGTTGAGGATTCCTCATTTCCCCATCTATGGCAGGCCATATTATGTCGACTTCAACATATTCATTCCATGAGAATGGTGTAGAGGGTGGTGTGCCTTGGTTATTTCTTTCCTTCTTGTTCAATACCTTGGATCAAGCAAAGGGAATCACTATTTCCCTTTGACTTGTTTGTTTCTCACATGCTCAACCCCAGCTCATTATCGCATGATTTAGAATCATACACTTGATGTTTCAATGATCCAAATGATTGTACCAGTGATTCCTGGGTGTGTGTGAGATGTTTCAGACCTCATGAGGGGGTGGCCCTTCAAGTAGCCCCCCACATGCCCACATGACCTCATCTTATTCTACAACCTTAGATGCAGTTCCATAAATTTGATGGGTTCATTTTCAGCTGCTTGTAGCACCCATAGCATGCATGTCTCAATCAGATGCTCCATTCAGATATTCATAGCCCTTTCTTGTTTAGCGGGGCTTCTTTGGTTGTTATACCCAACCCCCTCCCCATGTCATATGGAGGGGCATTATGTCTCATGTACTCATATGTTATTGTATTTATTCATGGCCTGTGTTTTCCTAGGCGCATTATGTATGTGGGATTCATTATATTATTTTCTTGCCCACTGATGCTAGCATGTATTATATCATGTATTATAAAATTTGTAGCTTTGTCTTACATTGTTGGGCTCACCATAATTCTTTGACTTTGTCATCTCGACAGGTGTGGGTATCCCTCCCCACCTCATTGAGAACAGGTAATCCAACATAAAAGGAGACTTATATCACTTCGTAGGTCTCACCCCCTCAATTATTGTCCTCTCTCACTTTGCTTCATTTACATTTTTCTCTATTTGACTCCCCTTTGGTATCTAGTGATTTTGTTCTTACAACTTACTTCAATCATACGATTTTCTCGTAACACTTGTAAATTGGGGGGCAATCTATTATCACCAAAAATTGATCATATATGTTAAACACCATGTTAAACACACACATGGTGTATGAGGAAGATGAACACACACACAAGAGACTCAACACACAATGAAAGATAAGCGTGAAGCTTTCTTATTTTTCCATTATACATGATGTACATTTATAATACAATGGTGTGACTCTTGGTTTCATATTCCAAGGTCACTTGGACTCCATTGTGACTTTTCTCATTCCACACCTACTCATGTAGGATTAGGTGTTCCAACATCCCCCCTTAATCCGAATGGGTATGTGTGAGTCCAAGAAGAGAGTTGTAATACAAATCTGCAAAGTATACATGGCAGCACTTGGGCTGAATCAACTCTCTAAAATGTTGGAAAAAAGAGAGGTGGTTTAAGGATGACCACCAACACTGGAACGCAATACTTGTTGCAGTTCCCGGAACTCTTCCAAAACTGGCAAGAAGCTGAAGGCTTTTGCTAGAGGAATTGTCCCTCATAAAAAAGGGAGACCTTCAACCTAAAAGAAGGGAGGTCTACTACCTGTGATGGTTTTAGGATTACCAACAACTCTGGAATGCTTGAAGCATTTCCTAGAACTCAACCAAAGCTGACAAGAAGCTAAAGGCTTCTGCTAGAGAAAGTGTTCCTCATATATGAAAGGGAGACCTTCGACCTAAAAGAAGGGAGGTCTAGTACCTGTGATGGTTTTACGTTATCCACCAACCAAAAATGATGGTTTAAGGTTTTCCACCAACCGAAGGCATGCTCATGGGCATCCATGTCTCTGGCTACATCTCTGAATCCGGAATGACGAATTGTGGCACAGGCTCGCTTGAACTGCTGGCTACAACTTTGAACATGGAATGAGAGATTGTGGCTCAGGCTCGCTTGATCTGTCGTCGAAGCTTGTACATGACCACCATTTCCCCCCCTGTCAAGGACAAGGTGAGATGATGGCGAAAACTCAACTGCAAGTTTGCTCAATATCTGTGAGCAAGTTCTAACATGTGTCGTAAACATCTTCTTGGCTGTTGATGCCCATTTCCAAGAAGCGATCCATCCAAGATGAATCTTGGTTCTTGCAGGAGGCTTGTGTCTGAAGCATCTGTCTGAAGAATGGGTGTTCCGACCACAGTGCTTGCATGGATGAAGATCAAAACAATGATCTTTAATATGGCAAACTCGATCATAGTGTTGGCATTTTACGATCTGATGTTGTTGTTGTGGAAGTGGAGCAGGATCTGGAATAGCTGCAGGTGAACTATCATACAAGAATCTGACACTCTGAAATATGATGGGCTTGGTGTAGTTTGGAATATGAAAGGACACATCCTTGTCATATCCAAGACCAGTTCGGTGCTTTTTGTGGACAAGCTCTTCCCAAGGTCTGATGATGGGCTTAGGAAGTGCAGGCTGAGCTGCTGCATCTCCATGTACATATGCTCTAGTACAAGGAGCTGAATGTGAATCAGCTGCAACTTTATCTTCTTTCTTCTGATGAGAGTCCTTCACAATCTTCTGAACAGAAATAGGTTCAGAATGGTGACTCTTTTGCTGAAGTTCTTCTTGTTGGAGCTGAGATTCCAACTGCAAAAACTCAATCTTCTCTTGTGCATCTTGTAAACAAGTTTGAATGTTACAAAGAGCATCCTTGCTCATTTTTATCATATCATGAACATTTGAATGAATGAGGTTATTCAACAACTCTAATGCCTCATTGATTTTAGCCATTTTAACAACTTAGGCTCAAAAAATGAAAGGGTGTCGGCTTCAACCGAGAATGCACCCATTTACAATGTGATTCAACAACAAATACAAATGACTCCAAAGAATTTCCAATTATGGAAATCTCAAAGTACAAAGTGTGCTCCTCAAATGATGGAGGACAATCAACAATGACTTACATCAACAACTCAAATTCACTGATTCCAAATATGAATGAAGAGGCAAATTCACTCACAATGTGAGTTCAATACAAAATCTCTGCAAAAATATTTGAATGTCCAGCAAAAACACTTGTGCAAAAAGCCTTTAAGGCAGCTGAATTCTTTCTTCAAAGAGCTGTTTTGAAACTGATGACAAACTTGTCTTCACATGTAAAATTCTTCAGAAAATCACCCTTCTATCAATGCCACAAATCATATAATGTAAAATCTGCAATTTTATCTATGTCATTTCGTCATTCACTGCTGTTCATTTCCTCTCTCTCCTCTCTCTCTGTGCTGTTTTTTTTTATTTTTAATTAATTAAAAATTAATTAAAAAAATTAATTATTTGAAATGGGATATAATTAAAAGGGAGGGGGATGGAAATTTAAAAAAATGTGTAGGGGGGGGAATTAAAAGGAAGGGGGGATTTAAAAGGAGTGGGAGAGTAAGGAGAATATTTTTTATTTTATTTTATTTTATTTTATTTTTTTAAAAAAAATTTTAAATTAATTAAAAAAATTAATTAAAAATGGGAATTTAAAAATCGAATTTTAAAAGGTGTTGGAGGGAGGGGAATTAATGTAAAAAGGGAGGCGGATTTAAAATTGAAGAGGGGTAGGGATTATTATATGAGAGGGGGGATTAAACAATTTAAAAAAGGAGGGTGTATATTAAAAATTTAAAAGAAAATAATTAATTAAAAAAGGGAAGGTTGAATGGCGATGGAGGAGGGAGTGAATCGAGCTGAGGAGAGGTTGAATGGAAATGGGGGAGGGAGGGAGCTCGAGCGGAGGGAGAGTGACTGTGAGAAGCATTGAGGAATGGAGAGCGTGTAGCGTATGAAATGGAGAAGGTAGGTTGCGTTAGTGCGTAGGGAGCGTTTGAGTGTTACAGAGGAAGGAGGCTGTGAGAAGGGGGTGTCAAGGTTAATGCAGAGAGAAAGGGGCGTAGGGCGTGAGCTTGAGGGAGGGCCGGCTACGTGGAGAGGGAGCGCAGGGCCGAAAGGCTGTGGGGAGGGCGGAATGTTGAGCGCAGGTGCCGTGGGAAGATGTAAGGTTGGAGCTGGGTATCGTATTGTGTGTTAGATGGTGAGAGGTGGTGTGCGCAGGGGATTGGAATGGTAAGGGTGCGGGAAGAGTGCACGCTTGTGGAGGGAAAGGCCGACGCAACGGCAGGGTGAGGGTGCTCGGGTAGAGAGGAGAGGGAGAGTTTGATGTGAGGGCGAGTGGGGAGCTCATTGTGTAGTGAGGGTTGCAAGGGTTGAGTTAAGGGAGTGTCGTGGAACAACTGAAAATTTAGAGTATGCAAGGGTCGACTTGCAGGGAGGTGAGGTTTTTTTTACAGTATGCAAGGGTTGTAGAGGTATGTGAGTGAGGTCGAATTGTGGAGGAGAGGGCCAAAAGGCCAATGGTTTTTTTTTTTCTTTTTTTCTTTTTTAAATTTAAAACAACAGAGTAGAGTAAGAAATCATCTTTAACACAGCAGCAAAATTTAATTTTTCCAGCAGCAGAGATTTTAAAAATGTAGAATTTTCTAGCAGAAAAAACTCAGATTTATTTTGCAGTAATAACCAGAAACTTCTTCTTCTTCAGAAACTCAATTTAAACAGTATTTAGCAGCTCCAAAATGGTGCAGAATTTAAAATGCAGAAATTGCAAGAAGAATGAGCAGTGAGAAAACCTTCAAATGCACAATGCTGCTTTTCTCCAAACCAATCTATGAGTGTTGCTCTTATCCAAGATAAAAATTTTAAATGCTGCAAAATCACTGCTGCAGAAATATCTGAGTGCTGCAAAAATTATCAAAGTTTTTGCAGATATGCACAGGCCATAAACACAAATGGCTCACTCAATTTGGAGCAGGGCCAGCAATCGCCCGCTCTGATACCATGTTAAACACCAGGTTAAACACACACATGGTGTATGAGGAAGATGAACACACACACAAGAGACTCAACACACAATGAAAGATAAGCGTGAGGCTTTCTTATTTTTCCATTATACATGATGTACGTTTATAATACAATGGTGTGACTCTTGGTTTCATATTCCAAGGTCACTTAGACTCCATTGTGACTTTTCGCATTCCACACCTACCCATGTAGGATTAGGTGTTCCAACAATATATACATTCCTAACTAGATGGATCGAAGTACACCATGTAATACCACTTTTACCATAGTAAAATTGCTTTCACTATAAGAAATAATTTAATAAACCATATTTTATTAAGTTATTTCTGGTTAAAACAAGAAACCTCATGATGAATAATTAAATGAATCATCATTTATTTGATTTTACTCTAGAAATAATTAATTAAACCGTTTTTAAATAATATTATTGGTCATATTTAACCCAATTATGAGAAATAATTAGATAAATCATTATTTTTCTTATTTTTCTCTAGGAATAATTAATTAAATACTTATTTAGTTATTATTCCTTGTTAAATTTGACTAAATCAAGTAGGAATAGATAAAAAAATCATTATTTGTTTTTTATTCTTTAACCACGTTTATGAAATGATAAATAAATCATTTATTTGTTTATTATTTCTAAATAAAGGTATTTAACCAATTTAAATACCTTTTCCCTCCAACAAAATATAATAAAATATTCCAAATAGTTAGATCAAGATTATGGTTAATAATATTTTATTATTCTCCATTTTTTATGATAACTCAATATTTTGGTATAAATAGGAGGGTTCATCCATTCTTTCTTCACTTTGATCATTCTCATTGTCGGTATCATTTTATTTTTTCATTTGAGATCCCACTTGAGTTCATCACACATTTGGGTTTTCTACATCATTGAGAGAGAGAGACTCGCGACACTGAAGCATTGAGGACAACCAAGAACCCATCACATTGAGGGGGACTGTTAACATTTACTTGTTTCCTTCACCAGGTGTTACATAATAGAAAATATCATTCTTTAAACGTGTCTTTTCCATTGGTTACTTGAAGTTATTTTTGCATCAGTTACTATTTCATTTTGTTGTTTAACTGATTTTACTGAATAGATCTGGGTTTTTGTAGGATTTATTAAAATTTTCTATTGCAGATCTAAATGGTTTTAAAAACTATTTCTATTGTTAGGACTGCATGTCATTAGTAGCTTAAGTAAGGTATTTTTGGTACACTCGCTAAAATATTTTACACTAACATAGAGAGTAATAAGAAAGGGTCACGGTGCCCCATAAAAAAGCAACAAGAGAAATTGAGACAGAGAAACATAAGAAGCTTGGCACTCAACCCCAAATGCATGATACCTTTAAGGTAGTGGCATCCAAGATACAATGGTGTACAAGAAAAGGAGTATGTAAGCCCTAAACAATGCATGACGATCAAAGACTTAGTGAAATAGGAAAAACCTTTGATTCTCCTCTTACAAAACTAAAAGGTAGAAGAAAAAGAGCTCATGAATTCAACAATAAATTTTTGGTAGGATAGTGTTGGGTTATCACAAATATTTCGAGTGCCCTAGGAGGCTTGTGAAAAAACTAAATAGATTTAGTTTTCTCCTTGAAAAAAATGTATTAAAAATATCTATGAGATAAAAATCTTGCTAATAAGGAACTATATGCAGGAGAATATTTCTGTAATCAATGTAAACACTATAGTAACCTATGGAGAAAAAAGTGAATTTTGGGATTCATTGATCTCTTTGAAAGAGGCTCAATGGAATCTAGGTAGCATAGTAGGAGGGGACTTTAACGAAATCCTCTTCTCCTTTGAGAAGTGAGTCAATAGTATAATTTGAGACCCATTCAAGGTAATAATGGAAGAATTGGTAAATTATTGGGGTCTAATTTATATAGTGCCAAAGAAAGGGAAGTATACTTGGACAAAAGGAAGAAGTAAAATGGGTCACATTGTAGCAAGATTGGATAGTTTTTTTCTCCACGATAATTAGATTCTGAAAGGAGTGGACTTTTATTCCGCAATCCTAGCACAAGGAGATTTGTATCATCATCCATTTTTCTAGAAGTTTATCCTATATAAAATATAGGTCTTATATTATTCTCTTTCAATCCAGGATGGTTGATGAAAGAAGGGGTGTTATCCCTTAAAATACCTGCTTGTCAACTCAGAGGAGATTACTATTCTTTTGGTTGAAATAAACCTCTTTATCTAGCCTGTTTTAAGACTATAATGCACAATTTATATTCAATAATTTTTTTATAACACAAGTTATGTACTATGAGGACAATGTTACCCCAGTTTATAATGTGTTGTCTCTTAATCTAACCTATGTTACCGAATTCGCACTCATTCATTGACCAAATTATGGTGTTGTTTAAATTGTTACATGAAAATTATTGCGAGTTTTAACCACTTGACATCCATACTGTTATACAATATTTTAAGTGGTATATTAGTATATCCATCTATGATTTTAATTGAATACTAAATTATGATCTTTGGAATTAGCACTATGCAGGGGGAACTAAAATGGGTGTGCATGTGCCCTTCCTAGTGAGACTCCTCACTGACTAATAAAATATCCCTTCCAAGATTATTATAAAACCCCATAAAAAAATTCCGTTGTCTAGCCATTTGGACCTGGACCCTTGTAGTTTTGAAAGCTATGCAAGACCTCCTAAAGTTCCTCTTCATGTTTAGTTATTTCATTTCAAAAATTTCATTAAATTAGTTGTTAGGTTTTAAAACCTAACAAGGTGTGCCATATGTGTGTTATAATTTCCACTTGTACTATCAATAATCCAAGCATTTGAGAACAAAAAGTGTCCTAGATAGCAAATTCTCACCAAATAATTTTTTTTGGACATGATAGTTATGATTATAATTGTTAATCATGTTTAGTTATATGTGCTATCATCATACCTGCACTAGTAGAAAATGGAAATTAGTGACTAGGTGACTAAAAAATTTAGAAATTATGTCTTTCCATTCTTATATTGGTCACTAAATGAAATCGGTGTGCAAACCCCATACACTTGTAATGTTTGATCTAATGTAGCTTACTCTAGGTCTGTAAGGAAAAAAACACGAGTTAACCCACTATGACACTCTTGTTCACTTAAGGAAACTCCTAAAAGATGGAATCTAATCGCCTTTTCCTCATTTATAGGTTTTTCATAAACAAATAAAGCACTTAAAATTATATAAATGCATCAGAGCATGAGGAAACATCACCCACCCTATAACTTTTTCCAAAATTGCACCGGAAAAGTGGTCTTAATAGCCTCCATTTTGTGTATAAATTTAGATCTTAGCCATTGAGAAAGTGATCATAATTCTATGTATTGTTATGATGTCAAGATCTTACTTGAGAGGGATAATTTTTGTAGCTAGGAGATGGAGGAGTTCATGCTACAATTTCATTTGGTTGTAATCTTCTATTTTTTTTCTATCAAAAATCAATCTACTGTTCTTTCTTCCAGATTATTGTTCAGTGATTGTCTTTCATAGTTTAATAATAATTTTTTGGAATTTTCTCTCATAATGATGTATTCAGTGATCTGTAGTTTTTCATTTACTAGTATTTTTTATTGAAAATATTATTATGATGTAAAGGTTACACTTGTTTTTCTTTGTGTGTGGGATTGAATTTTGGAGTTTGTTGGGAGAGATTCTCAACTACACTAACCAATCCCACTGATCTACATAGAAGGATAATAAGTTCTTCGTTTCCCTTGCTTTTTCAATCTCAGATTAATTATTTCATTATTGAATGGATCATACCTTAGAATAGTAGATCACTTGACCAATCCATCTCGAGTTTCCAGGAACACCTAATAGGGGTTTTTTGTTTTTCCAATCAAGCACAATTCCCTATAACATAATTAGTGACTCCACTGGGGAGCATATTTTTTCCTAGTTTTCTTTTTTCCCCTATATTCTAGATCTTTGATCTTTCCAGTGCTTGGATTCCTATCACTTGTTTGCATGCATATTAGTCTAGTAGGTATTAGACCTTATTTTTGACCTAAACTATATTTTTTTGAGGAAAATTCCTATAACATTGTCTACTGTGGACACCAAATAATTATAATGCACCCTATCTCTTATAACTAGTGAATTACCTCTTGATATAATTCTCCATGTTGGCTTTCTTACCTGTGTTACTACCTCAAGATCTTTGTTTTTACTTTTACTGTGATTTTCACATTCATTTTTTTTTGTTCTGATGTACATATGGTCTCGGACTCTGATTACCCTTATTGCATTCATATTTTATTTTGAATTTTATATTAGTTTACATCATTACAATAAGAATAAAAAAAAAATCTTTCAGCTTAATTTTCTTAATTTTTCAGTTCATTAGTGTGCATGTAGTTGGAGTATCACTATCTACATCTTTTAGGTGTGTTGGAAATTGAATTGTATTTTTGTAGTTTGGGAAATGAATGGTACTTATATCTCCCTATATAATTAATTATCATCAAAATAAAATATTAAAAACATGATATGCATGGTTTGAGTCAGAGTCACATGATTTCATATGTCCAAACCCCTTCTTAAAATATTAAAGAAGTACCTCAAGAAAAACCATGTAATAAAATTGATGAACAAATTTTGTTCACAGGATGAATACATATTAGTTTAGGATAAGGTCTTGGGTTAGGTTGTGTATTTCGAATCCCTATGAGTACAAAACCAAAATAGAGTCATTAACGAGTGAAAAACATGTTTCACTCTCATTGAATGGGACCACTCCTCTCACAGAGAAGTTAAGCGCGAAGCAACATGAGAGCCTACGAGAAGGCATCCCACCTTCTAGTGCATTTCAATGGACATTTTCGTTATTATGGATTCCTTTAGGAAATTTAGAGCGAAGTCAAGGACTTAGGTTTCCTTCCCACAAAGCGTCTTGTGCATAATTGTGATCCTTCGGGTGGTGATTGTGATTTTTAGGTAAAGAATAGTGGCCAAAATATTAGGGAAATATACACAAGGTGATTGGGGCAAGTTTCCTTGGTACCTAAAGACAGAAAAAACATACCCTGTCTTTATTTTTTTGGGAGTGTACTCATCTCCATGGGAATTTTTTCCCCCTTGACACTAAGTTTCAAGTGAAGCTCAAGAATAATTGTAACTGTCTTTATCCAATCTCGTTCTTATTATAGTCCTTCGTAACTGTTAATCCCTTAGAATTATTTTTCCTTTTTAGGAGTGTGTTGTTTTTTACTGAGACTATATATATACACCATTTAATAATAAATTTGTAAAACATATAGCGTTCATCATGGATACTACAGGTCCTCGTCATTAGTCTCGACACCTACGAGTCCTTCATCCACTCACTCTAGAGGAATTTTTCAGTGAACTAGATTCCCCCTCTACTTGGGGGATTCCATCACAAATCTCAAATATTGCATTGCACCATACTGACCAAGAGTCTCTTCTGCTAGAGGGCACTTTTACTGAATGAATTTTGTGTCCTTAAAATTCTCCCCTTACTGATCCTCTTGGTTTATTTTAATTAAGGTCACTCTTTCTTCTAATTTGTCTACATTATTTTCCCAACTAAATGTTCCAATGAATGCTAATGGGTCATGGTATATTCTGGACACCTTTTATTGACCTCCACCCAACCCACCTACATCAAGCTCCTCATGTTTGTTTTGCTATCCTAATGTTCATTCTATGCCCAATATAGAAACACCAACTACACCCACTTTATAAGGTTTGTAGCAATTTATTTCCCCACTGTCCCAACTCCTTTCATGTCAACTCCTCGACCTCCAACCCCCACCCCATCAGGTATTTTCAGTTCAAAAACCTTCAATAATTTTATCTAGCACCTTAAATCATATATTTGTTCAAAATACATTGATTTTATTCCTTTCACCTCTCAAATCTAACTCTCAGGTGAGAGATAAATCTTAGTGATTTCCATCTTTGAATGTGCTTTCTAATATTCTTGACTAGAAGATGGTGTTGAATCTACTGAATATGCTAATGGATATTCATATGCTTTTGGTTTGAATCCTCTACTTAGTTTATCTTCTCCTTTGTTGTAGAGTGGAGGCAATTTTTCTAGCATCTATCTGCCTACTAGGGGCATTGCTCCACCCATGAAAATTGTGGTACAACAGGGTCCTTATTTGATTGATAATTTTCTTATCAGTGGTTATGACATCGGTGGTGGTCCTATACCTAATCTATATTATCTGGCTAGTGGTGTTCTATTTCCTAGACTTGTTTCATCACCTTGGGGCCTTCTAACTCAACTGTCAGTACCTATTAGGGGGAACCTCTATCTTGGGGGAAACCATTTCGCTAGTAACAATACTCAGGCAGGGGGCATGCCTTATAGCCCATCACTCTACACGACCCCACAAACACTACAGGGAAACTATTATCTTTCACAAAATATGTACCATGTTGGAAACCAATTTATGGGAGGACGTCCTGGTCCCTTAGGTCACCCTACCCTTGCCTGGTCATATTTGATAGCACCCACTCCATTTCTATTCTTGGCTACTCTTGATATCCTGGATATGGATAAGTTTACTAATGACCCCATCAACCATAATTTTCTTTGGCCTCTAATCCTACATAAGATTTCTGTGGACATTCCTAAGTTCAAGGAAAAGCAAGAGAGGACCCGACTACACACGTCACTACTTACTGCATTTGGTGTGTCTCTAATTCAATTATTGAAGAGAGTATCCTTCTCAAAATTTTCCCATGCACCCTGACTGTAAATGAAAACAAGTGGTATATTGAATTACCCCATGCATCTGTCAATACTTTCAATACCCTTGCTATGGAAGTCTTAAAACATTTCCAGCTACTAATCCATTACGAAATAGGAATGTAAATATTTATAACTTTGTGCAAGAATACTTCCACCCATATCTCTGATCATATACATGAATGGAGGCAAAGGAGCTTTGAAATGTGTAACTAGGTTTGGTCTTCATAAATGTCAAATTTACTCTTGATTCATGTATATTGTAAAAAGAAAGAAATATTATTGTTGTTATTTTTGAAGCATGGGTTTCATGCTCAAGGTAATTTTATTTATAGCTCAATAACCCATTAAGTGCTTCTATGGTTTTTCATAATGTCAATAAGTCAATAGAGTCATTGCCATATGAAGAATATCCCATTGGGCACCTTGTAACATGTCAAAAGAATTATTTTTGTACTTAAAAAGTGTGAAAATACCTTCCAATACCAAGTCATCCTGGAAGCTAATAAGTCAACCTCATTAGGCCATGCCGGTGTAGGTTTGAGGGGTCTTCCCAGGTTCAGAGTGTTCTATGCAACCAACAAAACCCTCTAACTATTGGCCCTTTTGGTAGTGATCTGCTTGCGTAAACCAAAGTCTCACCCAAAGCAATATGGGGTAGTGTTGGAACCAGGTTTTCGCACTATGAGGGAGCATGTGATGTGGATTTTATCCTTTCTCAATAGATATAAATGTTCTTGTTATACGCAGTGACTTTCTCAACCTAATTCAGACTAACAAAAAAAATCTCGTAATTGTAATGCAATCGTACATGAAGAAGGAAATTATCCTTATTCAGATCTACTCAACAGAAACAAGAATAACTCTTTCACAACTACATAGATCTATCCTTTGACAGAGATCATAAACAATCATGCAATACTTGAGTGAAGACAATAATCTACCATCATAATATGTGCAGCTTCAGATAAATTTGCATTCAATAATAACAACAGAATATAAGTAAATCAATACATTAACATATAAGTATAAACATCATATAGGTATATCACAATTCATCAAAACTCTTCTCTTTATTGATACATATTTAGTCAGTACAGAAGTCTTTTTCTGCAAACACAACATCAGGGTCCTTGCACACAGCTCAGGACTAGGTCTCCACGCACATAGTGAGTAGGAGCCTATCCAACCCGAACAACTTTCCCAAAAACAGATCACATAATATAATTCATTACAAGATGATTCAATATATTCATTTATATTTGACTAGACTCATATATATTTATAAGACTAACACACGCAATTACCATGGTCTCAAACCGTGGTTTGAGCCCCATGTGTTGAGCCCCAAGATTTTTATTTCTTTCATCTTACTTTACCTCATTTTCCTTTGCCCATTGTTATCCCAGGCCCAATTGATCAATGAAATTAGTTAAAATTACTTTTAGAATGATTAACATGGCTAACTTGCTAAGTTTTGTGATTTTGTCATTGTAATGCATTGTGAACTGAAACTAGCTACAGAATGCAGACATTCCGTAGCTAACCACCAATTCTGCAGCTGTCTTCACGTTCAAGCATGTTCCAGGTGTCCTCTCAGGAAAAGCCACACATGGGCATATTCCACATCATGTCCTCATCGTTCGTTGCTCACCATGAAGAATGAACCAAATTCTGGACGTGGTTTTGGTACGTGGGAACTCATTCAAGGAGGCAGACTTCTAATAGGACTAGGACAGTCCAGATGTCCTTTGTCCCTTTACACTGCTATCTTTAGAGTCCTAGTACGATTTTGATAAGGAAAGACAATGATCCCCGTATTGTTGCAAGTTCTGTTATGTAGATTTGTTATAAAAGCACTCGGGAAACCGAGAGACAAGCTCTAGATTTTGGTTAGATTTCATGTATTGACTACTATATTTCTGAAGACCGAGAATACTCTGTTTCAAGTTATTTTCCTTTAATTAAGAAAACAACATTGCTTTGAACGCGTTGAGTTGATTTTGAGTTAGATTCCGTCTGGTGGTAGAGGGCCCCTGCCTCTTGCACGGCTTTACTTTCGTAATTTAGATAAGTATCTTATTTGTTTTCACGTTTTTGAAGTTTGAGTTCATAGTTAATTTAATTAGCCACTATAGCTATACTTTTTCTAAGAAACTCTTCCAAAAGATCATGATAATGAATGGGAAATGGCTGTAGTGTTGTAGGATTTATTTGTAATTTCTTTTGTTCATTATCCCAGTTGAACTTATTCTAGTAAACTCTTCCAAAAAATCCTTATGATGTCTAAGGCATGACTGTGATACTGAATGTTTCAGTTATTTGTTTACACTAAGTAGCATAGCTGATCTTACTCTTAAAACACTCTTCCAAAATATCATAATAATGGGTAGGAGATAGCTGTGATGTCTTAGTTTTTTAAATTTCTTTCAGTCTTTATGTTTTCATTTGCACTGAATTGTACAGCCAGGGTTGTTCTAGCAAGCTCTTCCAAAATACCATTCATGATGGACAAAACAGTCTGTAGAATCCCATAGATTAATTGCATGATAACTTAGTTAGGGTACTCCGGAGTCAAATTGCATTCAATTCATGCTTTGTTATTTTGTTTTAAGTTTGATAATGGCTTGTTAGTTCAGCACTGTTTATTATAGACTAGTGACATCTTAGTTCAATTTTAGCTTAGCTCATTGTATTTACATTCCACATTTAGTTGTCATCCATTGCATATTAGATTACATTAGTTGTTAAACTTAAACAATACGGCCTTCATTATTTACAAAACCTCTTTTGTTCCAAATCTATACTTGACTCATAACCATCTGAACAGAAGACAGTATCATCCCAAGGCCTGAAGTACTTTTGCAACTTCTTTACCACTTCATAAACAAATCCTTTCCTCAAAATACTACTTTAAAAAGAAATCTATAACTTTTGAGTAAGGTTTAGTGATGTTAAACTAAGTTGCAGAATAGAATTAGGAGCTAGTCTTAGAGTAGAGATCTTATGATGTTACCAATGTTTTTCTCCAAATATGTTTCAACAAATCTTTAATCATGGATAAAATGTTGTATCATTATAAGTTGATTGTTTAATTGTTTAGTTAGGAGAATTTGTATACTTAGCTGACCATTTCTCAAGCTCTTCCAAAATACCTTTAATGAAAGAATTGGACAAGTTAAGTTTATGTTTTGATTCATTTTCTTGAAGTCATTATCAAGCTTTGTATTCTTCTTAGTCATAGTTTAGGTTTGATTCTATTTCAGTATTTGCATTTGCATTTGTCATTTGTCATCAATAAATTAGGCTTCACTCTGTTTTTGACCAGTAGCTTCCTTCCACTAGCATTTAGTTCTTTTCCTTGTGAACATAAAACCATCAAAAGACCAAAAACATCATAAAACAATAAACACAATGCATTGAGAAACAAACACTTAGGCACATACAGTGCACTTCACTTCAGTAGTTTACCAACCCTGGTTGAAAATTAAATGAACTCAATTTAGGAGACTAGGTTGAACACAAACACCATGTTTTCCCTTTAGCCCGCTAGAATGATGAAGTAACTTTGACCTGCCCTAAAGTTCCTTGAATTTTCTACACACAACGCGTTTCTACAAAATATAGCCAAAATTGTACCCAAAACTTGACCCTAGGGGACCTTAGACCAACATTCAACCTCCTTGGAAGCCTATATATAGGAGGGAACTCGACTTCCAATGGACACTCACTCACTTCTGAACATCCTATAATAAGGTTAAGAAAATAAGGATAGGAGGATTAAGAATGAAGTTATTGGGTTATTTCTCTTTATCTCTCACATGTGTGAAAGGAAGGTTAGGGTTTTGCAACTACAAGGTCGAAGTTGTGAAAGTTGTAGAAACAAGGTCAAAGAAAGGACTCTTATGTCATCTGAAAGTCATAGAAGGAGAAGAAACCCAAGAGAAGGTCATAGGAAGCCATAGAATCCCTGAATTTTCTCACATGTGTGGAAGCCACAACTACTGCTGAGGCAAAAAAATTCAGACCTGTAGTGGAGGCCGAAATTTTGTAGCTAGGGGTGGAAATTGTGTTGCTGGAAGAGATTTTACTGGGTTTTACTTAGATAGAAGAACACCATCATCAATAAGTTATTCCTTGGTCTTTGAAGGGTATTGGTCTTGGTCTAGAGCTCTTGGAATTCATCATCTGAGGAATCTATAAGAAGAGAAGAGTTTTGCGGGTTTTCCTTTTAAGTGGAGAGGTTTTTTTCCTGACTTGCAGCCTACATGTTGTGTTCTTGTATATTGTTGATCTTCTTGTTTTTATAGTTATTTGATGATAATAAAAACATAATAATAAGAGAAGAAAATAATAATCGAGAAAAATTAAAAATCAATCACAATTAGTTATCAATTTTAAGAGAAATCATCATAATTATAGCCCTTTGGAATTCTCAACATGGTATCAGAGCCAAGTTTGAATAAGAGTGCGATGAAGATCACTACATATTTATAGAAATCATTGAAGCAGTTTTTTATGGTGGCAATTCATCTCAAGCAAGGCTTCAAAGCATTTTGGAATCTCCTCTAACTAAATCGCATGACCAAGACTTCTACAAGGGAAAAAGGGTTATTCTTAGCACTTAATGGTACATTTGAAGATGAAAATATATGGCTAATTGAAAATAAATAATCCATACATATGATAGGTGAGCACAAACAACTAAATATCCTATTTCACCTGTATGGATTCTCTTTTCAACTAAATAAATCTCTCTTCTGAAATCTCTCAACTGAATTTCACCTGTTTACAGTAAGTAGCATAGCTGATCTTACTCTTAAAACGCTCTTCCAAAATATAATAATAATGGGTAGGAGATAGCTGTGATGTCTTAGTTTTTTAAATTGCTTTCAGTCTTTATGTTTGCATTTGCACTGAATTGTATAGCCAGGATTGTTCTAGCAAGCTCTTCCAAAATACCATTCATGATGGACAAAATAGGCTGTAGAATCCCATAGATTAATTACATGATAACTTAGTTAGGGTACTCCGGAGTCAAATTGCATTCAATTCATGCTCTGTTATTTTGTTTTAAGTTTGATAATGGCTTGTTAGTTCAACACTGTTTATTATAGACTAGTGACATTTTAGTTCAGTTTTAGCTTAGCTCATTGTATTTACATTCCACATTTAGTTGTCATCCATTGCATATTATATTACATTAGTTGTTAAACTTAAACAATACGGCCTTCATTATTTACAAAACCTCTTTTGTTCCAAATCTATAATTGACTCATAACCATCTGAACAGAAGACAGTATCATCCCAAGGCCTGAAGTACTCTTGCAACTTCTTTACCACTTCATAAAAAAATCCTTTCCTCAAAAGACTACTTTAAAAAGAAATCTACAACTTTTGAGTAAGGTTTAGTGATGTTAAACTAAGTTGCAGAATAGAATTAGGAGCTAGTCTTAGAGTAGAGATCTTATGATGTTACCAATGTTTTTCTCCAAATATGTTTCAACAAATCTTTAATCATGGATAAAATGTTGTATCATTATAAGCTGATTGTTTAATTGTTTAGTTAGGAGAATTTGTATACTTAGCTGACCATTTCTCAAGCTCTTCCAAAATACCTTTAATGAAAGAATTGGACATGTTAAGTTTATGTTTTGATTCATTTTCTTGAAGTCATTATCAAGATTTGTATTCTTCTTATTCATAGTTTAGGTTTGATTCTGTTTCAGTATTTGCATTTGCATTTGTCATTTGTCATCAATAAATTAGGCTTCACTCTGTTTTTGACCAGTAGCTTCCTTCCACTAGCATTTAGTTCTTTTCATGTGAACCTAAAACCATAAAAATACCAAAAACATCATAAAACACTAAACACAAAGCATTGAGAAACAAACACTTAGGCACATACAGTGCACTTCACTTCAGCAGTTTACCAACCCTAGTTGACAATTAAATGAACTCAATTTAGGAGACTAGGTTGAGCACAAACATTTTGGCGCCGTTGCCGGGGAAGTGAAAAATAGGTAACCTTTGTTTCTTAACTCCCAAAAATAATTATATGCGTAGAAAGAGAGACTCAAGGGGTAGATTCATAAGCAGCAGAAACATAAATTTGATTCCTAGAACACCACTTGTTTCACCTAGACCAAGAGCTATTACACCTTCAACTCAAACCCACATTCCATCCTTTACTGATCCTGGACTTCTAGAAGACCTAAGATCAGATATTCCATTAGAGAAACCTTCCACTTCATCCACTGAACCTTCCTTAGAAAAAGATCTAAAGACTCTTGTTAGGGACACAAAATTTTCCACTTCCACGGGAGAGTCAACCATGGCAGAAGAAGGGGGAGGAGGAGTCTTTAATGGAGAACACACATTATTTGGAGGTAGAGGTAGAGGTAGAGGAGAAGGAGGTAGAGGTGTAGAAGGAGGAAGAGGTAGAAGAGAAATGGGAAGCTCTTTTGGGTTCCCTATAATTGATGAAGAAACCAATACAACCATGAAAAAAATTTCACCCTCTGTCCTTCCAAACTTCTATGGACTTAAAAATGAAGATCCTGAAACCTTCCTATTTGAATTTGAAATCCTGTGTAGAACTTATGACTACTTACAAGATGCTCAAAAACTTAAACTATTTCTTTCAACATTGAAAGGAGCAGCATTGAAGTGGTTTATGAGTTTGATCAACAGTTCTATTAGGACATGGGAAGACATGAAACAAGCATTTCTAGAGAGGTATTTGGATTATTGTATGCCGGTCAATCATAAGGAATAAGTGTTTAAGATGTTACAAAAAGAAGATGAAAACTTGGAAGATTTGTTGGAGAGATTTCATTACAACATCAAAAGAGAAAAAATGGAAAACCTAGATCAAGACACCTTAAAAGCTCTTTTGTTGAAAAAAATTAGGGATGAATGGTTGGATATCCTTAACATGATGGGAAAAGGGGATATATCACAGCTCACATTACCTGAAATATCCGAGTTATGTATCAACCTTTCAAGAGGGAAATCTAAAACTGTCAAAGGTCCAAGAGATCCTGCTCTTGCAAGGGCAAGTAAGTCTGCTTCTGGGACAGTAAGTAGATCAGAAATAGGACACATGCTTGATGATTTTAAATCTAACATCTTAGGGAGTCTTAGTGAACAAATAGACACCCTTAAGATACAAAACAAGAAAAAGGCTGAATCTGATGCCTTGGCAATCTTTTGTCCCAAATGTAGAAAGAAACATGCCTTGAGAGAGTGTCCATTGGATGTAAAAGTTGTAGAGACCTGTGTCATTTGTTCTAAAAAACATGAGACCAAGAATTTTCCTTCTCTTCCTGGTCTCAAAGCTGTCTTTCAGGAGGAAACTCCTACAGATTCCACAGAGTCTCTCAATTTTGTATCTAGAAGGCCTTGGCAGGGACCTCAAACACAAGGATTCCATGATCAAATGTGTAATCAACCTCCACCTTGGAATTCTTGGCAGCAACCTTGGCCCCAATTTCAAAATCAATCTCAGTCCTGGGCACAAGGAACACAAATTCCCTATGGAAGATACTCTCCATACTATCAGTATCCACCATCCTATCCACCATACCCAAATTTTTATCCTCAAAATCCTCAACAAAATTTTCCTCAAAATCTTCAACAAAATCCTCAACAACATCATCAAAACCAACCACATCAAAATCAACCACTTTCATTACCATTCCCTCAAAAATCAAATCAATTGCCTGCTCAACCCATACCAAACCCCAATAATAAAAATCCTCAGAACACATACATGATAGAAGGTCAACAGTTTCCAACTTATTTAATTACTCCTTTAGACCTTAGTGATGTTCAACTTAGGTCTGGAAGAATACTTGAAAAGAGGAAACCTTCTGTGATCATACAAGAACAAGATAACTCTGAGGAAGACTCTCTATGGGTGAATAAAATTCTTGAGGAAGACACATATTTTCAAGACTCAAACACTGAAAAATTAAAGCAAAAAGATCCAATAATTTCAACTCCTGTATTAGAGCAACCATCCACATCTACTTCTATACCTCCCTTTCCAGAAAGATGACAAATAGATAGAGGTGTAGAAAAACAAATTATGGTGCCTAATTATGATTTCCTAGATGAGCTGAGAAATGTTTGCATTAAAATTCCATTATTACAAGCCATCAAGGAAATTCCAATTTTAGCCAAAAAAATAAAGGAGTTGAGGATGAAGAAAAAAAGAAAAAGAATAAGAGAAACAAAGAAAATTCAACTGGCAGGAAAAATAGCAGACATTATGATGGGCAAGATCGCTATTCCAAAGTATCTTGACCCAGGAAATCCAGTTGTTAAAATTCACATCAATGGAATTGAAATCAAAAACACACTCATTGATTTAGGAGCAGCAATCAATATCATGAGTAGACAAATCATGGATAAACTGAAACTTCCTAATCTTCTCTTTACACCCACATTATTACAATTAGCAGATAGATCTGTGATCAAACTAGATGGGGTAATAGAAGACATTCCAGTGTCCCTAGATTCTTGGGAGTACCCTATGGATTTCATGATCCTAACTCCTAAGAATAATCTAGGAGGCCATCCTGTTATATTAGGAAGACCTTGGTTGGCTACAACTGATGCTTTTATTAGTTGTAGATCCGGTGATATGTACATCTCTGATGGTAGTTCAACTAAGAAATTCACTTTATATCCTCCAACTAGGACAATTACAGATCTAGATGACACTCAATGGATAGAGGATGAAGAAGATTTACAACCTCTCTTCACAATTTCAGAAATTAGTGAAGATAATCAAATTCCGAATACTCTAGAAAACTTTGAATCCTCTCCAGAACACAAACATGAATCATTTCAAGAGGGATCCAATATTGAGTTTTTGTCATCAAGGAAGATGTCTCTTCATTCTATGGACAAATTTGGCAGCTCTACAAGTGAGATTTTTCCAGGCAAAACTTTGAACATAAACAAGAACCTAGAAAAATCTCAACAAGAAGAGTTAGTCAAAGTATTACAGAGACATTCTTCTGCATATGCATGGGAATACACTGATATGAAAGGGATAAGTCCCAAGACTTGTACTCATCACATCTATATAGAGGCAAATTGAAAACCAATCAGACAACCTCAAAGACGGATGAATCCAAATCTTAGGGAAATTGTCAAGGAAGAATTACAAAAATTGTTAAATGTTAACTTCATCTATCCCATTTCAGATAGTCAGTGGGTTTCCCCTTTAGTAATTGTACCTAAGAAAAATGGAAAATGGAGGGTGTGTGTTGACTACCGAGAACTGAATAAAGCTACTCTTAAAGACCATTTTTCCTTACCTTTCATAGATCAAGTATTAGATACATTAGCAGGTAAAAAGTACTTTTCATTCCTAGATGGGTTCAGTGGTTACAATCAAATCCAAGTAGCACTTGAAGACCAAGACAAAACCACATTCACCTGTCCTTGGGGTACCTATGCCTACCGAGTATTTCCATTTGGATTATGCAATGCACCTGCAACATTCCAAAGGGCAGTATTAGGAATTTTTTCAGATCTAATACATGATTGTGTAGAGGTATACATGGATGATTTCACAGTTTATGGAAATACATTTGAAGAAGCTTTAGCAAACTTGGAAATTTTTTTAAAGAGATGTCAGGAAGTAAATCTTTCACTTAGTCATGAGAAATGTTTCATGATGTTTACTGAAGGTATTTTTTTGGGGCATCACATTTCAGGGGATGGGATTAGAGTTGATGAGTCAAAAGTTGAAGTCATCTCTAACTTATCTATTCCAAGTTGTCAAAAAGATGTTAGGAGTTTTCTAGGATTTATAGGATATTATCGGAGGTTTATAGAAAACTTCACCAAGATAGCATCTCCACTCTTCAAATTGCTTACCAAATACTGTGAATTCAAGTGGAATTCTGATTGCCAGTTAGCCTTTGAGACCCTAAAAACCAAAATTTCTGAAGCACCTATTTTAAGGGGACCTAACTGGAAGTTACCTTTTCATATCTCAACAGATGCCTCTGATACAGCTCTAGGAGCAATATTGGGACAAAAAGACTTGATTCCTTATGCCATCTACTATACCAGTAAAAATTTGACTCCTGCAGAGTTAAACTATACTATAACTGAAAAAGAGTTTTTAGCTGTTGTTCATGCCATAAACAAATTTAGACACTATATAACAGGCTATGAAACTTTTGTTCACACTGATCATTCTGCAATTAGATACTTAATGAACAAATCAATTACTAATGGCAGAGTCATAAGATGGTTATTTTTTTTACAAGAATTCAACATTACCATTCTAGATAGGCCTGGAAAACAAAACACAGTAGCTGATTTCCTATCTAGACTCCAAAACATCAAAGATGACACTCCAGTTGAAGATCAATTTCCCGATGAATATCTTTTTGCAATTTCTACTCAAACTCCTTGGTTTGCTGACATTGCTAATTATTTAGTTTCAGGAAAATTTCCTTCAATAATGAATGCAAGAGATAAAATAAAAATCATTTATGACAGTGCAAAATATTCATGGGTTGCTAATGAGTTGTACAAGACAGGTCCAGATTTGATCATTAGGAGATGTGTTCGTGAAGATGAGATGCCCGAGATTCTCAAAGCATGTCATGATGAACCTTGTGGTGGACACTTTGCTGATAATAGGACAGCCTATAAGATCCTTAATTTAGGATATTATTGGCCATCCTTGTTTAAAGATGCTAAAGAGTATGACAAAAGGTGTGACAGTTGCCAAAGGGTAGGGAAACCTTCTCCTTCAGGTGAGATGCCATTACAACCTCAGGTACATATTGAACCTTTTGAAAAATGGGCTTTGGATTTTGTAGGACCTATTAGTCCTCCATCAAGACAAAAGATATATATATTAGTTTGCACTGATTATGTTACTAAGTGGGTAGAAGCTAAACCATTACTTGTTGCTAATGAATCATCTGTAGTTACTTTTCTTTTTGAGGATATTTTTACTCGTTTTGGTGTCCCAAGGGAAATTGTTACAGATCAAGGAGTTCAATTTACATCAAGGCTAGTGGAGCAAATGATGGAGAAGTACAAAATCAGACATAGAAAATCTACTCCTTATCATCCACAAGAAAATGGTCAAGTGGAATCTACTAATAAGGTCATTGAAGGAATCCTAACAAAGACTGTTCATTTACATAGAAGAGATTGGGTAGATAGGCTTCCTGAAGCCTTGTGGGCTTATAGAACTACATGGAGAAACACAACAGGTCATACTCCTTATGAACTTGTTTATGGAAAGCAAGTTTTGTTTCCCATAGAGTTCCATATTCAAACTTTCAAAATGGCAGTTCAGCTAGGACTTGATTTAACGGAGGCACAAAAGCATAGATTAGAGTAGATTAATGAATTGGATGAGATCAGACAAGATGCAGTTCAGAAAACAAGTCTAGTCCAACAGCAAAGGACTAGATGGCATGATAAGTACATCAAAGAGAAGAAATTCAAAGAAGGTGATTAGGCTCTCTTGTTTGATTCAAAATTCAAGGATTTTCAAGGTAAATTTCAAACACATTGGCTAGGGCCATATGAAATTGTTGAAATTTTTGACAATGGAGCAGTAAAAATCAAGACAATAGATGAAGAAGAGGTCACTTTTCTTGTGAATGGTCATAGATTGAAGCTGTATCACAAACCACTCTCAAGAGAAGAATTTGTCAAGAAGTTCCAGGAAAACAGTGATGTGAAGTTAATGAAGAAGAATCTTTCTTCTTCATCGACTTGATTGAATTTTCTGAAGCATTTCTTTTATAAAAATAAAAAATAAATAAAAATAAAATAAAAATAAAAATAATAAAAATAATAAAGTATAAACATGAAAACCAATCATTGATTGGCATGTTTATACAGAAAAGATAGGGTGAAAATCAGAGTGTTTCTGACACTCTAACTTTTCCATTTTGTTTTTGCAAGCAGCTGTTACAAAATCATAAGTTCATATCCATTGCACTTATGATCCATCTCATTTCATTTCATTCCATTCACTTATCCATCCATACTCCATTTCATTCATTCATTCATACTTCACTTCATTCCATATTTCATTCATCTCATTCCATATTTCATCCACCTCATTTCCATATCAAAATTTAAAGTTTGATGTTTTTCTGCAAATGAATAACACATGTCATGGATTGCAGGCCATTTCTTATATTCTTCTACTCCATTTCATAAATTGAATCCATCCCATTCCATCATTCACTTCATACATATTCCATTATACCATGTTTCATCACCTATCTTCACTCATTCCATAAAATATTCTATGTATATTCCAAACCACTCCATTCCATGATTAAAAATTCTCTACAGGTACATTCTACAGCTAAACAGATATTCTGCAGCTAATCAGACTTTCCGCAGCCAGACAGTCATTCCACAGCTACAAATCCTGAAGGCACTGATCAACAAACATTTGAATTGCAATAAGATGATCCAGTATATCCATGAAAATGAGGAATCAAGAAGGATTATGAAGACTCTTCCAGAGGAGAACAAAGTATACAAAGATCACAAAAAGCAAATGAAAAGCAAAGGTAAAAAGTTCTGGTTATAATGGCATTTCATAAAAACTTTAGTATAGTCTAGTTATAAATCATTCGAAAAAGTTGTTTTGATTATTTTTATTGATCATGCCAAATATACCCTCCGCAAAACTTTGGATAAAAATCTTTCATTTCAAATTCTATACCCGATCATCATTTAAGCGGTTAAAAAGGCTGAAGTGTTTGATTTCCTCACGTCACCCAGCCAAATCATTTAATGATGATTTTTGAATCCGTTGTAAAAAAAATCTCCGTAGTCTTTTCACTCATTGATTTGTTTTCTTCACCTCACTTCATTAACTCGTTCTGTAACTACTTCCATCACTCCATTCCGTAGCCAGCCCTTCATCATTTCATTCCGCAAAACAGAGATATCTCTATCACCCTGAGCAGAGGTATATTAGTTTGAAATATCAAACCACTATCACCGTGAGCAGAGATTGAAGCACTATCACCGTGAAGCAGAGGTATATCAGTTTGAAGGTTGAAGTTATTGTTTCCGTGAGCAAAAAGAGTACTAATCTGAAGATTGAAGAAGAAATTATGGGCCTCATTGTAAGAACTGAACCAGTGGGCACAAAATACCTGGAAGGATGTTGTGTAACCAGCTCCAAAAATAGAAGAAAAGAGATATGAACGCCTTAGAAATAAGCCACTTCGAGGGGGCAACCTCCAATACATTACATAAATGAACAATTCTTGGATGATACAAATGAACAAAACCTCCTTCTATATATAGGAGTCCATGGGGCCATAATATAATCCTAGTGGGGCCACAATGTAATCCTAGCCGACCTAACAATAATAATGTAAGGGCACAATAATAACAATATGGGGGTTAAAGGGGTACAATAATAACAATAAGGGGGGTTACACTAACATAATAAGGGGCTACACTATTAATATAGGGACACAACATGCCCCTCTCCTTCAAACAAGTGTTGTCCTCAACGCTTGATTATTTCTTGATGCTTCTGTATAAAATTCTCATCCTCCCATGTGAAATCTTCTACAGGAAAGTTCCTCCACTTGCTGAGATACTCTGAAATTGATCGTACTTGTCGAGTTCTTGTTTCTATGACTGCTTCATAACTTCTTTTGATGTGATGTTGATCTTCCTGTTGTTTCATTAGATTCTGCACCAAAGTTGGGTTATCCTTTGAGAGTTGGAGAACTTGTTGTTGATGCTCGCTGTGATCTTCCACTAATTTATCATCCATATTAGCTATTATTTGATCCTTCAAGCCATCCAACTTAGCCTCCATTTATGCTTTTAAACCATCTATTTCATCTTCGATTGCTCTTCGTAAGATTGAAACTTGTTGCACGTGGTACCGTAATTTTGATATCTCATACTGCAATTCTTCCTCCTCATGCGTCATAGTATAGCTTTCTGAGGGCTTAATGGGTATGGAATTATTTTTTGGAGGCATAATAGAACCCATTACTGAAAAAAATTCTTCAATATTCCCTTGGAATCAATTCAACTTGATTCTTCAAACAAGACTTATGCAATTCAGAAAAAACAATACACACCTTTTACTTGCTTTTGAGGAGCTCGATATTGAAATTAAATTATCTCTGTAATTGAAAATCTTCGATATCTAAAATTAAGCCCTGTAGTAGCCCTCTGAAGCTTCTTTCAAGTGCCACAGGTATGACCTGATTTGGATTCTCCAAGACAAAGTTGTGTCCAATCTCCCACAATGACCTAATTTTGGACTAGTTCAGTAGAGCAAACTTGTAGGACTTGCCACGTGTCACTGTTTTGTCCTTTGTCTCTGAAATTGATAGCCAAGAAACTAAAGTCCATGCACTTATGACCAATTTTTACGGCACTCAAATCCACTGCCCAGAGAGAGATTTATTGAAATTTTCCCACGATCACCTCTTTGAGATGCAATTCAGGAGCCTGAAAAAGCACTACCTTCCACAGATCATATCTCCAAAAATATTGCGAACCAAGCTCTGAAAGTTTTTGACAAATTTCTTCAGGATTTCAGCTTCGCACCATACGAATTTCAGATTCTGACCCTTCGTAGAAAAAATTTTATAGCGAAAATTCCATGATGACCTGTTTAGGAGCTTGAAAACAGACCTAACTTCCACAGATGATATCTCCGAAAATGTTGCGAACTAAGCTCTGAAATTTTTAGACAATCTTCCTCAGGATTTCTGCTTCGCACCCTAAAAATTTCAGCTTCTGAAACTTCGTAGAATTAAATTTATAGCGAAAATGCCACGATGACCTGTTTGGAATCTTGACAAAAGACCTAACTTCCACAGATGATATCTCCAAAAATATTGTGAACTAAGCTCTGAAATTTTTAGACATTCTTCCTCAGGATTTCAGCTTCGCACCCTAAAAATTTCAGCGTCTGAAACTTTGTAGAAAAAAAGTTATAGCGAAAATGCCACGATGATCTGTTTGGAGCAGGGAAACCCTAGAATCCCAAGCTCTGATACCAAATGTTGTGTAACCAGCTCCAAAAATAGAAGAAAAGAGATATGAATGCCTTAGAAATAAGCCACTTCGAGGGGGCAACCTCCAAAACATTACATAAATGAACAATTCTTGGATGATACAATTTACAAAACCTCCTTTCTATATATAGGAGTCCATGGGGCCATAATGTAATCCTAGTGGGGCCACAATGTAATCCTAGCCGACCTAACAATAATAATTTAAGGGCACAATAATAACAATATGGGGGTTACAAGGGTAAAATAATAACAATAAGGGGGGCTACACTAACATAATAAGGGGCTACACTATTAATATAGGGACTTAACAAAGGATACCCTCAAAGTAGAGAAATGTTGCAACAGGCAGGATGGCTACAATTTCTTGAGAAATTTAATGGCTTCCACAAAGAAGTTACTAAAACATTTGCAAGGTCATTCAAAGGAGCCGAGGTTGAAGTTGGAGATGTTAAATTCACTGTCACAGAGGTTTTTATTGCAGAAGCAACAGGATTTCTTAGACATGGAGAAAGACAGTTTAAAAATCATAGAATTCCATAATGAATCATGGAAGAAAATCCTAAAATCACCAGGTATGGATGTCACTGTGTTTAAAAAGGGAATTCCAAGTTCTGCATTAAAAAATAAATGGAGAAACATATTGCTTATTCTACAAAAATTTATCACATGTGAAGGTAGATATGGCACATTTTATGTTTACCATATTAGATTGATAATGCATTTTCTGGAGGAAGAGCTAAATTTTCCTTATTTCTTGCTTCAAAGTTTGAAAAAGATGGCTTTTAGTGTTCAAAGGAGAGTCCAATTCCTAGAGACAACTCTATACCATCATGGCTTGGTTAAGATTTTAATTGAACACCATTTAGCCAAAACAAAAGATACTTGGGATAATTTCTTGGTAAGAAATCACTTTGAAGAACCAAAAGAGCCTTCACCTGAACATCAGCCTACAAGGAGAAGCAGAAAATGGAGAGCCTCTAAAATTGAAATTGACAAAACAGTACAGGAAAGTAGTGAAGAAATAATCTCTAAGAAGTTGACTCAGATTAAGAGACAACTTAAGAAAGAGAGGGTAATCAGAAAATCTGCCACAGAAAAAGGAGAGGGATCATCCCAGCCAAGAAGAAGCCATAGACTCAGGGGGAAACTAAGGAAAACATAGATAAAACAAACAGGGGTGATAAACATAGAAGATGAGGAAACATCTATTGAAGAAGATGTTGAAGAAGATTTTAATGAAGAAATCCCTGAAATTGACCCTGCACAGCAAGAAGTTTATGACTATGTTGAAACATTGGAAAGGAAAGCTTCAGAGAGTAGAGATAGAACCCCTAGTCCTCCACTGTCCGAAATAGATGTGTTAAGAAGGGATAGGTATGAGCTGGAAGTACTTAATAGACATATCAAAACTGAGAATGATATTCTGAAGGAACAAGTTAAACTCAAAACCAGTATGAACTCAACCTTATCTCTACAAATGGAAAAAGTGGAAAAGGCTAATGAAAAGTTGAAAAAGAGGAAAAAGAAGCTAATCAGGGCACTTATCAACTTAAGGTTCAATTTAGTCATCAGGAAACCCAGAAGACCTTTAACTTCCAGGAAAAGAAGAAGAAGAGGGTTGGATGTTCTTGCAGAAGTCTCTGAGTTTATGGAATAAGTTGCATGAGGACATGCAAGAAGTCAGCAGTGGGGGTATGTTGAGCCCCAAGATTGTTCTTTCTTTCATCGTAATTTACCTCATTTTCCTTTTCCCATTGTTATCCCAGGCCTAATTGATCAATGAAATTAGTTAAAATTACTTTTAGAATGATTAACATGGCTAACTTGCTAAGTTTTGTGATTTTGTCATTGTAATGCATTGTGAACTGAAAATAGCTACAGAATGCAGACATTCTGTAGCTAACCGCCAATTCTGCAGCTGTCTTCACGTTCAAGTATGTTCCAGGTGTCCTCTCAGGAAAAGCCACACATGGGTATATTCCACATCATTTCCTCATCGTTCGTTGCTCACCATGAAGAATGAACCAAATTCTGGACGTGGTTTTGGTACGTGGGAACTCATTCAAGGAGGCAGACTTCTAATAGGACTAGGACAGTCCAGATGTCCTTTGTCCCTTTACGCTGCCATCTTTAGAGTCCTAGTACGATTTTGATAAGGAAAGACAATGATCCCCGTATTGTTGCAAGTTCTGTTATGTAGATTTGTTATAAAAGCACTCGGGAAACCGAGAGACAAGATCTAGATTTTGCTTAGATTTCATGTATTGACTGCTATATTTTTGAAGACCGAGAATACTCTGTTTCAAGTTATTTTCCTTTAATGAAGAAGACAGCATTGCTTTGAACGCGTTGAGTTGATTTTGAGTTAGATTCCGTCTGGTGGTAGAGGGCCCCTGCCTCCTGCACGGCTTTACTTTCGTAATTTAGATAAGTATCTTAGTTGTTTTCATGTTTTTGAAGTTTGAGTTCATAGTTAATTTCATTAGCCACTATAGCTATACTTGTTCTAAGAAACTCTTCCAAAAGATCATGATAATGAATGGGAAATGGTTGTAGTGTTGTAGGATTTATTTGTAATTTCTTTTGTTCATTATCACAGTTGAACTTATACTAAGCAAACTCTTCCAAAAAATCCTTATGATGTCTAAGGCGTGACTGTGATACTGAATGTTTCAGTTGTTTGTTTGCACTAAGTAGCATATCTGATCTTACTCTTAAAACGCTCTTCCAAAATATCATAATGATGGGTAGGAGATAGCTGTGATGTCTTAGTTTTTAAATTGCTTTCAGTCTTTATGTTTACATTTGCACTGAATTGTACAGCCAAGATTGTTCTAGTAAGCTCTTCCAAAATACCATTCATGATGGACAAAACAGGCTGTAGAATCCCATAGATTAATGCATGATAACTTAGTTAGGGTACTCCGGAGTCAAATTGCATTCAATTCATGCTCTGTTATTTTGTTTTAAGTTTGATAATGGCTTGTTAGTTCAGCATTGTTTTAAACTAGTGACATCTTAGTTCAGTTTTAGCTTATCTCATTGTATTTTCATTCCACATTTAGTTGTCATCCATTGCATATTAGATTACATTAGTTGTTAAACTTAAACAATACGGCCTTCATTATTTACAAAACCTCTTTTGTTCCAAATCTATACTTGACTCATAACCATCTGAACAGAAGACAGTATCATCCCAAGGCCTGAAGTACTTTTGCAACTTCTTTACCACTTCATAAACAAATCCTTTCCTCAAAATACTACTTTAAAAAGAAATCTATAACTTTTGAGTAAGGTTTAGTGATGTTAAACTAAGTTGCAGAATAGAATTAGGAGCTAGTCTTAGAGTAGAGATCTTATGATGTTACCAATGTTTTTCTCCAAATATGTTTCAACAAATATTTAATCATGGATAAAATGTTGTATCATTATAAGCTGATTGTTTAATTGTTTAGTTAGGAGAATTTGTATACTTAGCTGACCATTTCTTAAGCTCTTCCAAAATACCTTTAATGAAAGAATTGGACAAGTTAAGTTTATGTTTTGATTCATTTTCTTGAAGTCATTATCAAGCTTTGTATTCTGCTTAGTCATAGTTTAGGTTTGATTCTATTTCAGTATTTGCATTTGCATTTGTCATTTGTCATCAATAAATTAGGCTTCACTCTGTTTTTGACCAGTAGCTTCCTTCCATTAGCATTTAGTTCTTTTCCTCGTGAACATAAAACCATCAAAAGACCAAAAAAATCATAAAACACTAAACACAATGCATTGAGAAACAAACACTTAGGCACATACAGTGCACTTCACTTCAGCAGTTTACCAACCCTGGTTGACAATTAAATGAACTCAATTTAGGAGACTAGGTTGAGCACAAACACCATGTTTTCCCTTTATCCCGCTAGAATGATGAAGTAACTTTGACCTGCCCTAAAGTTCCTTTAATTTTCTACACACAACGCATTTATACAAAATATAGCCAAAATTGTACCCAAAACTTGACCCTAGGGGACCTTAGACCAACATTCAACCTCCTTGGAAGCCTATATATAGGAGGGAACTCGACTTCCAATGGACACTCACTCACTTCTCAAAATCCTATAATAAGGTTAAGAAAATAAGGATAGGAGGATGAAGAATGAATTTATTGGGTTATTTCTCTTTATCTCTCACATGTGTGAAAGGAAGGTTAGGGTTTTGCAACTACAAGGTCGAAGTTGTGAAAGTTGTAGAAACAAGGTCAAAGAAAGGACTCTTATGTCATCTGAAAGTCATAGAAGGAGAAGAAACCCAAGAGAAGGTCATAGGAAGCCAGAGAATCCATAAATTTTCTCACATGTGTGGAAGCCACAACTACTACTGAGGCAAAAAAATTCAGACCTGTAGTGGAGGCCGAAATTTTGTAGCTAGGGGTGGAAATTGTGTTGCTGGAAGAGATTTTACTAGGTTTTACTTAGATATAAGAACACCATCATCAATAAGGTATTCCTTGGTCTTTGAAGGGTATTGGTCTTGGTCTAGAGCTCTTGGAATTCATCATCTGAGGAATCTATAAGAAGAGAAGAGTTTTCATGGGTTTTCCTTTTTAAGTGAGAGGTTTTTTTTTCCGGATTTGCAGCCTCATACATCTTGTGTTTTGTATATTGTTGATCTTTCTTGTTTTATAGTTATTTACTGGATAAGAAAAACATAATAATAAGAGAAGAAAATAATAATCGAGAAAAAGTAAAAATCAATCACAATTAGTTATCAATTTTAAGAGAAATCATCATAATTATAACCCTTTGGAATTCTCAACATGGTATCAGAGCCAAGTTTGAATAAGAGTGCGATGAAGATCACTACATATTTATAGAAATCATTGAAGCAGTTTTTTATGTTGGCAATTCATCTCAAGCAAGGCTTCAAAGCATTTTGGAATCTCCTCTAACTAAATCGCATGACCAAGACTTCTACAAGGGAAAAAGGGTTATTCTTAGCACTTAATGGTACATTTGAAGATGAAAATATATGGGTAATTGAAAATAAATAATCCATACATATGATAGGTGAGCACAAACAACTAAATATCCTATTTCACCTGTATGGATTCTCTTTTCAACTAAATAAATCTCTCTTCTGAAATCTGTTTCACCTATATGGATTCTCTTTTCAACTAAATACCCTTTCAAGGGGAAAATATTCATACTTTGTTGAAATTGGTTAAAAGAAGAGATATCAAGTAAAACAAAATGGATCAACCTTTTTGGAGCTATAAAATGGAGGAAACATTCATCTCAACAACATTATATTCATATCAGGTTTGCAAAATAATTTACTTTCTATTTCATATCTATAATATAAAGGAGATAGAGTCGTTTTTATAGATGGAAAGGTTATGGTATGGGATAAATAATCTAGCATCAAAAATTCAAAATTCATTGGGATTCATGAAGGAAGACTCTATAGGTTGTTGAAACCTCTCTCCCAAGATTTGGTTCACATTGAATTAAGTCCTTATGAACTTGGGCATAGAAGGTTTGGATGCCTCCACTACAAAATATCACCAAGTCTAAATTAAATGGTGAATGACATCCCTAAAATTAATGAGGATCATGAAAGAGTGTGCAAGGGATGTGCATTAGGTAAAAATGTTAAGAAACCATTTGGAAATAGTGCTTTAAGATAAAAATAAATCCTGTATCTCATTCAATTTGATGTTTTTGGTTCTATATCTACAACTTCTCTTGGATTTCATTTATATTATGTAACTTTCATTGATGACCACTCAAGAAAAACTTGGATCTATTTGTTGAAGTTGAAGGATGAAGTATTTGAAAATTTTCAAGAATTCAATGTAGAAGTATAAAACCTTAAGGAAATAAGGGTAAATGTACTAAGACTCTAATAAGGGAGGAGAATACACTTCAAAGGAACTCATATATTTCGATAAGGAGGATGGAATTAAGAGGGATTTGATAGTTCCATATAATCTAGAGAAAAATGGAGTAGCAGAACAAAAGAATCGCTTGATTGAGGAAAGTGTTAGAGCCATGTAACATGATCAAGACTTTCCTAAATTTTTGTTGGGTGAAGCAACCAAAAATGTTTTCTACATTCAAAATCAAATTCTTCATAGATCACTAGACAAAATGACTCCTGAAGAAGCATTCACTAGGAAGAAGCAATGTGTATACCATATCTAGATATTTGGTTTTCCTATCTACTTTCACATTCTGAAAGATAAAAGAACTAAGTTGCATCCTACAAGAATGCATGGTATATTTTTTGGCTATAGTAACACTTCAAAGGAATATAGGATATACATAAAGGAAGGGCACAAAATTGAAGTAAGTCGAGATGTGATATTTGATGAAAGTATTGCATTCAAGAAATATATGGATCTCTCGATTGACTCTGATGATTTAGAACTTCCAATATTTGAAGAATTTATTAGGGAGGAAAAGAATTCGAATCCCCAGGAAGAACGTCCCAGTGAACCTATGCAACAAGTCAACATCCTTAAAAGTATAAATATACCTAATTGGTTAAAGTCTACTCTTCTAGATGTGGAAGGACATGGAGTAGCCAAAGGTGCATTCAAGGAAAGCAAGAAGCCTAAAAGGTATTTAGGGTATGCATCCTATAAGACAAGTTTTATTGAAGAAAAATCATTCACCTTTGAGGATGTTGTCAAACATCAAGAATAGAAAGAGGTTATGAATGAAGAATATTAATCAATAACGAAGAATGGAGTTTGGAAAATAATTCCTAGGCCTAAAGACAAATATGTGGTATCTTCCAGGTGGCTCTACAAGATTAAAAATACAACATATGGAAGTATTGATAAATATAAGGCAAGATTTGTGGCTATGAGTTTCTCCCAACAAGAAGGCATCAATTATGAAGAGATATTTGCACCTACAACTAGGTATACAACTATACGATCTTTGCTCTCTTTGGCAGCATCAATGGGGTGGAATGTTCATCAAATGGATGTCAAGATGAGATTCTTGAATGGCACTATAAATGAAGAAGTATATATATAATATCCCTTGGGATTTGAATTAAATGATAAAGAGGCTCATGTATGTAGGCTGAAGAAGGAAATTCAACGCCTTAAGCAAGCTCCAAGGTCTTGGTATGCAAAGATGGACACATATCTACAAATATTGGGCTTCTCAAATAGTTTTTCTATCTAAATATATATATCAAGGTTGTAAAGGGTGAGCATGTAATAATTCTTCTATATGTGGATGATCTTTTCCTGACAGGTTTGGAAGGTCGTATTCAAGAGTGAAAAAATCAATTGCCAACATATTCAATGTGAACGATGTAGGGTTGATGCATTATTACCTAGGGTTGGAATTTTGGAAATGGCATGATGGGATATATATGGGTTAAGGAAAATATGCGATTAAGATGTTTCAAAGGTTTGACATGATGGATTGAAAACCTATGAAAATCCCTATGATCAAAAATTTGAAAAGGTTAAGAATTTTGGATTCAAGCCTTGTGGATTTGAAAATTTATAGACAATTGGTTGGCTCTCCGGTGTATTTGGAGAATAATTCACCAAACATTTTTTTTTTAGTGAATATTCTCATTCAGTACCTGATAGAGCCCAAATATGACCATTGGATAATATCCAAGCATATACCAAGATATAGGTGAGGAACAATTCACTTTTTCCTGAAGTATGATAGAAAAATTAATATCCAATTGATGGGATGTACAGATTCTGATTGGGGAGGAAGTGAGAAAGATGGAATGATCACTACTAGAGGATGTTTTAGTTTGGGATCCTCTATGATATCCTAGATGAACAGAGAGAAAGAGTCAATTTATTTAAGTAGTGTTGAGGCTAAATACATTGCAGCATTTGAAGTAAGAAGAGAATTTGTTTGGTTGAATAAGTTATTATTCGACGTATTTGAAGGACTGATGGACCATACGGTTATACATTGTGATAACACCAGTTGCATAAGGTTTCCTGAATTATTGATTTGTGTAGCTTGGGAGGTACTCCAAGCCTTGAGGATAAAATTTTTGGAGGAAGGAGCTCCACAAGTAGGCTTGTGGGCTTGGAACCCAAGCTTGGGGTTTTTCACCCATTGGAATTTGGTATAAAACCATGAGAAGTTTGAGCATGATCAAATTTGAGGTGATAAAGCTTGGCATGGTGATTCCAACAATTGAAAAATCACTCAAATTGGAGTTCTAAAACATGAGATATTAATTTTTGGAGTTGCAAGTGGGTTTTTTGGGTGATAAGTCATGTCGTCTTGTGACTTTGGACAAATGTACAAGCTCACCTTTCATATTCGTTGGAACCCTTGTCAGGGCTATATATTAAGGTAAAGTGTGAGACATAACAGAGAAATCCAAAGTCATATTATATCATAGATTACCTTTGTGTTTGAAGTGAGGATCTGAGGCAAGATAAAGGAGACCACAACCGAGTTTTGAGGAGGGGTCTCTCTGCGTTTTGGTGTGGATTCCTATGTGGAGAAGGCGGAAACTCTGAGGCAACTCGGAAGGTGCTTTAAGGGAAGATTTGTGGGTTTTCTTTGGTGTGTTTCCCTTGGAGACTAGGCCACAGTAAAAGGAGGTGAGTTAGATTTTTTTTGTGCATCTCTTTGGGTACGTATATCTTTGTTTCAGGGCATAGTGAGGGTTTTATACAACAGCAGTTGGGGGTGAATTTAGAGTTTCGAAAAGCCTAGAAAGGCCCTCCTAATCAATCTAGAATCATCTCTAAGGATAGCGAGAAAAATAGGGCTATTCTCCTCGTATGTTGGGCTTGTTTACAGTGCTGGAGTGGGAATATTGCTTTAGGTCTTAGTTGATTGTTTTATGGAGATTTTTGGAGGTTCCCAAGTCCTACAACATCACCTTAAACACCTAGGAACCTTCAACTAATGTAAGCAACATGTTTGGAGAAAATTAGGGCACTAGTGTAGCATTGTTGTGTGCCCTAACCAGTCTTATGCATGTACATAACTTAAGGGACAGGAGGAAGCAGCAAGTTAAGGTTTCATATGTCTCATTTTTGACAGTTGGATGTTAGGTGGATGGAAGTCCTAGATTAGGATAGTTGAAGGACATCTCAAGAAAAATATCATCATCAACATTAAATTATGTTAAGAGGAGAAATAGAAAGTTGTGGGGTAGTTTAGGCATTCTCTTGAGTTGATAATTTGTAGGAAGATTGTGTCCTAGAAGAGGAATGTTGATGAAGTCTATTAGTAGCCAAGAGGAGGGTTTCCTAAGGGTGAGGATGCCCTACCCAGAAGCTGATACTACAACAAGTATTGGACACTTGTGGATTGTTGGAGGGCAGCGTGAGAGTGGACCAAGTGTGGAAGAAATTGGGAATTTATGGCATGTTGGAGGACAGCATGATAGTGCCCAAGTCGGAGCCCGGTGTGAACTATCTTCATGGATTTATATGGTTTCTAGAGTGGTCGTTGTTTAGCTCAAGGCTCTGATCAACGAGGAGCAATTTTCAGTAGCTCGAGACTTGTTTGTGGAGAAAGAATTCTACAATAGATGATGGAAAGTCCTCCTAGCTTGTGTTCATTGTGAGAGATGGACATCTTGCAGTGATAGGTGAAAACCCTTCATGGGTTGAATTACCTAAGTATATGAGTGGCATTAGTGGCCATATTGAGAGTTGTTCACAAGTGGATCTGTGAATAACTCGATAGGAGTCTCAATGTGTTGGTATGTTGGTGGACGAATGATCAACTAGTGAGAAGATTGATAGTCGAGGTTCAGTGGTTAGATGAACTTGGAGCATTGATCTATGCAATAGCTATAGATCGGGGGTTGAAGGACCAGGTAGGTAGAGGGTACGACTGATAGGATCTAAGAGAGTCAATTTCATCAGCCATATGGTTAGATTGTCTTTTTGAGGGTATATTTTTCGTCTATGTACCAAGCCCTAGTTTGTATCTTGTACCTAGTGGATGATTGAGGGTCATTATCCCTAGTAAAAAATCCCTACATTGTTGTAGTATATGTTGTTTAATATAACAAAGTTGGGTTGAGAAATATAAAAATTTGTTTATATTTTGTGCATGTGTGATTTACTATTGTTTATATTCCATTGTGCAAAGTATTTCTATTGAGATTCTTGGTTTGGTAGCGTCAAATATTTTAAGATTCTATCCTAGACCCAAGATCATGGAAATGAATAGGGTATGAGAGGGTATATGAGCTATTTTGATGGACAGTGAATCATAGTGTGCACAACTAAGAAAATCAAAGGGACTTTTCAGTATCTAGATGATGAAGTAGAGGGTACAACTAGATACATGGAGATGTGGTCTTGACTGGATTGGCAGTGAGATTGGTTGGGAGTTCTGGTGGATTGGTGGTGAGCCTGGTGAACAAAAATTTGTTGTAGCAGAGGTTGTTGATCGTGGACTTCCATTGATCTTTCATGGATGCTTGGGACAACTCGAGGATTACTTTTTCATGGATGAGATTAGGTTTCTTAAGATGGATTCAAGTGATGGACTGGATATTGGCAGGCTAGAGTCTTCATCAGATCGTGATGTGGCATATCGAAGATTGGAGGTATTTTAATGCATGGTATTTTATCCAAGAGGATGAATACTTGCAGGACCAAGCTAGTGGAGATTGTGTAGGCTCAAAGTGAGTCTAACAACAAACGGATTAGCGCTATGGATTTTTGGGATCTTTAGGTTCAGATGTGATTAGGTAGAGACACTACCAATATGTAAGGCTCATTATATAGAGTATGTTGTAGCGATGGATGCCATATGAGCTAGTGTTGTTGGATGATTATGTTTACTTCCTAGTCTTGGAAGTACCTCCCTCACTAAGAGGGAGTGTTGACTTTTGTAGCTTGGGAGGTACTCCAAGCCTTGAGGATCAAAGGTTTGGAGGAAGGCGCTCCACAAGTAAGCTTGTGGGCTTGGAACCCAAGCTTGGGGTTTTGCACCCATCAGGATTTGGTCCAAAACCAAGAGGAGTTTGATCATTAGAAATTTTCAGGTAATAGAGCTTGGCGTGGAAATTCCAAAACTTCTAAAATTACTCAAATTGTATCTCTAGAAATTGAGATATTAATTTTTAAATTTGAAATATGTTTTTATGGGTGACAAGTCATGTCGACTTATGTCTTTGGACAATTGTACAAGCCCACCTTGCATATTTTTTGGAACCCTTATAAGGGCTATATATTATGGTCAATTCTGAGACATAAGAGAGAAATATGAAGTCCCATTATATCACAGATTACCTTTGCGTTTGAAGTGTGGATCTAAGCCAAGATAAAGGAGACCACGACCAAGTTTTGAGAAGGGTTCTCTCTGAATTTTGGTATGGATTCCTATGTGGAGAAGGTCGTATATCTGAGGCAACTCGGAAGGTGCTTTAAGGGAATATTTTTGGATTGTATTTGGTTTATTTCCCTTGTTGACCAGGCCGTAGTAAAAGGAGGTGAGTTAGAGTTTTTTTATGCATGTCTTTGGGTACGTATATCTTTATTTTAGGGTCGTCATGAGGGGCTGCTACAATAGTATTTGGGAGGTTAATCTAGTGGGTCAGAAGTCCTAGAAATTTCCTCCTAGGTAGGACGTAGTCATATCTAAGGACAACAGAAAAAAAAATGGTATTATCCTTGTATGTTGGGATTGTTTATAGTGCTGGAGTGGGCTGATTACTTTAGGTCTGAGTTGATTGTTGTAGGGAGATTTGTGGAGGTGCCCAAGTCCTACAACATCACCTTGAACACCTAGGAACCTTAATCTGATGTAAGAAAAACCTATTTGGAGAATATTAAGGCACTCATGTAGGGTTGTTATGTGTACTAACTAGTCTTATGCATGCATATAACTTAAGGGAAAGGAGGCAGAAGCGGGTTAAGGTTGTAGATGTTTCCTTGGTGATAGTTGGATGTTAGGTGGATGGAATTCCTAGATTAAGAAATTTGAAGGACATATCAAGGAGCATATCATCATCAAAATTGTATTATGTCAAGAGGAGAAATAAAAAATTGCAGGGAATTTTTGGCATTCTCCTGAGCTGATGATTTGTAGGGAGATGGGTGTCCTAGAAGAGGGATGTTGATGAAGTTTTTTAGCAGCCAAGAGGAGGGATGTTGGCTCATTTTGGCTTGGCCCAAGTTTGTCTTGGACTTTGCACCAAAAAATACCTCAGACACCGGCCATTTAGGCAACACCCTGCAAGCATATCGCAGTCTCACCCAAGGTGGCTACGGGTGGTTGCAGAACTAGGTTTTTGTAGCCTTGAGGGACTGTGCGAGGTGGCTTTACTTCACTTCTCTATAGTTAAAAAATATTAGAACATGTACATTATTATTGAGCAGTGTAGTTTAATCAATTACTTTGCATAATTTAGATAAACATAAACACATTAGAGAATAATATAAATTGTGCTATCATCACTTCGCATAAAAAAATAGAAAGCAAACACAACACATGTAAACATAAAATATGCTCAAACTTCTTCTTATTTATTAAGATGGATATTTTCAATGCATACAACTTCTCTAACCTACGCACACAGCTGCAGACTCTTCAAGGTCTCCTCACACTTAGCTACGGAGCGGTCCCTTAAGGCCCAAAAATAGACTAAAGACACAAAATACAACATTTTGCACTCATCAACTATCAAAATAATGACTTCAACAAAGCCTTACATTTATTTGTATATATTTTCATAATTACAAAACCATGGTTCATATACCATGGGCTAGACAAAAAAAACCCAATACCCATTACAAAATGAGCGGCTTCGACCCACTACAAATCCCCTAAACACCGTGTAATAGATATTGATTCATAGTACCGCGCACTCCGTTCCTCAATATGCAGAGACTTTGACCAAAAATGGACCAAGTTGGATTGCGCCCAATAGGTGTAGAAATTTGCTGAATAATGAAGATTTATCCACTGAGATTATCCTGGTCACACATTAATTCGAATTCATGCATAACACATAACCTCTTCTACAATTGATCATCAATTTGCGGAAATAGAAACAAGCCGATGCGCATTAACTAAACACAATATGTAATGGGGAAAGCTTATAGCTGAAAACCCCCAGTTATTTTGTATATTATAATAGAAGAGAACATGTAACAATCTCAGTACAATACTCCTCACAAGTACTCAGTACTGTCTCCAAAAGTTACACACAAACTAGCTCAGTTTTGAACAAGTCACAGGTTCAAAACTCATCCACTAATTGCCTGCCTCTATTGCGCAATCCAAGTTGGTTAAATGAGAGATCCAAGTTCGAATCTCCTTGGCTTCAAATGTGCAATCCTCATGGGAAATCTCCTCCAATGCTTGTGCAAATCTCATGCACAACTGATGTCGCAACTAATAGCAAACTCACCCTTTCATCTACCTCTTCCACTGGTCTTCACTGAACTGTCCATGCACTGTAGTAAAATGATGTGTTCTTGAGTTGAATAATGAGTTAATAATTAGTGAATTAAATAATATTTAATTCACTCCACTCATCACTAGTGTATTAGCCAGTTAAACTAAACACAACTAGTTCAACTAAGTTAAATAGAACACAACTCCACCAACTGTCTCATCAACTCCACCAAACTCTGCCACTTGAGTTCTAACTGAAGTCAAGCATGCATGAGCTCACCAAACCCCTAGGGATAGCGTAATTCCTTCTGTCAGATGCATGAGCCACATCCGTAGCTCCAACTAAAGTGTTGTAAGAGAATAAACTGAAGTTTAGAGTCCAAATATTATTAAGGGCTAATAATATTTGACTGACCTATTTTTAGACAGGCAGTCTAAAAATAGACTTCGACCTGTATGTATAAAAACAGAGGTCCATATATTTTTACCAACTCGACCAATAATCCAAGAATAGCATACTGCAACTCCTAGACCATGCTCCATATGTCTAAAAATAGACATAGTCTAAAAATAGACTTTGCGCCAAAAATAGCCTGCGGGCCCACTTAGTGAAGGCGACTTCATTTCACTAAGATCCATCATCTTGTTGCATTTTCAACACTCCCTCTCAAAAAGATATGGATTATCTGCAACCCCTATCCTGCCTCTGTGGAATTCAAATTTTCTCCTGGTGAGCGCCTTCGTCAAGATGTCAGCATCCTGATCCTCCGTGGGAACATATGAAAGTAACATGATTCTCCGCTGCACACAATCTATGATATGATGGTACCTGATGTCGATGTGTTTGGATCTATCATGAAATACTGGATTAGCCGAGAGTTTAATGCAACTCTGGTTATCACAATAAATCACAGTAGGCTCCAAGTGCGACCCGAACAATCTGACGAGGATCTTCCTCATCCAAATAGCCTCGCATGCAGCCAAGCTTGCTGCCATGTACTCGGCCTCTGTTGAACTGAGTGCCACAAATCTCTGCTTCCTGCTGTACCAGGAAACTGCTGTCGACCCGATACTGAAAACTCCTCCAGATGTGCTCTTTCGGTCCGTTGGGCTCCCTGCCCAGTCTGCATCAGTGAAGCCGCTAAGCTTCGCTCCATCCTCCTGTCTGTACCATAGACCATATCCCGATGTGCCACTAAGATAACGCAATACATGCTTGTCTGCCTTCCAGAAGCGCTTGGTAGGCTTAGCCATAGCTTGCGAAAGCTGGTTAACAACATAGCATATATCGGGTCGTGTATGGACCAGATACATAAGCGACCCCACCAACTGTCGATAGACAATTGCATCCACTACCTCCGCTGAAGTAGCATCCTCCTTCCTCCAACCACCAGGAAGAGGAGTGTCAACAGGCTTGCAGCCATGCATGTTGAACCTCTCCAAAATCTCCCGGGCATACTTGCCCTGAGAAACAAACAGTCCTCCACTGCGCTGCCAAATCTCCAATCCCAAGAAATAATGAAGGATGCCCAAGTCCTTCATCTCAAACTCTCGTGCAAGATCCTCCTTGCATGAAAGTATCAACTGCTCATCGCCAGTCAAAATCAGATCATCTACATACAGTACAATGATCAACAACTTCCCCTCCACCACAATCTGGTACAGGTTAGGATCCGCCTCACTCTTGGAGAATCCAAGCCCGGTGAAGTAACTGTCTATCCATGTGTACCAAGCATGAGGTGCTTGCTTAAGCCCGTACAGTGCTCTCTTGAGTCGGCAAACATGCGACTCACTGCTGAAGATCTCGAAACCTTCAGGCTGCTCTATGTACACCTCCTCCTCAATGACTCCATTGAGGAACGTAGTCTTCACATCCATCTGATGGATGTGCCATCCCATCTGTGCTGAGAGAGCTAGGATCATCCATATGGAAGAGTACCTTGCGACAGGTGCAAAGGTCTCCTCATAATCGAACCCCTTGATCTGTGAGAAGCCATGGGCAACAAATCTTGCCTTGTACTTCTCCACACTCTCGTCAGCCGCCTACTTCACTTTGTAGATCCATCGCGAACCAACCACTGATTTCCCCTCCGGTCGCGGGACAATCTCCCATGCATTGTTTCTGACAATCAAATCATACTCTTCCACCATGGCATCTACCCATGCAGGTTCCTCCACAGCTTCCTCGAAAGAGGATGGTTCTGTCATGACACATTTGCTCACAAGAGCCATGTATCCAATGTACTGGTCCGGTGACTTTCTCTGTCTACGCTGTGTTGTAGGTGGTCCTACAACCTTCTCTGCATCTCGAGCCAGTCGCTCAGCTTCTGTAGTGCGCTTGCGCCCTCTGATGGTTGGCGCTGCATGAGTGGTCTCTTCCACCTCATGAACTTCCTCTTGTGGATGATCCACATCCAGAAGCTCCTCCTTAGGAACTAATAGCTCCTCATCTGCATGCAAGTGTGGCTCCCTCTCAAGCGAACACTGCATGGATTTCTCCTCCTGAAATTTGATACAACAGTCTTGCGACTGTCTAAAAAATACACACGATAGTTGTGGGGCGTATCAGTGTACCCCACAAATATCCAAACCTCTGCGGTTGGATCCAGCTTCTTTCTGGCATCCTTCGTCACATGCATGTAGACAAGAGAGCCAAAAATCCTCAGATGAGAAATATCAGGCCTCTTTCCAGAAAACGCCTCCTTCGGTGTACTCATGCCAAGTATCTTGTGAGGAAAATGGTTCTGCACATATACTGCAGTATTGCATGCCTCATCCCACAAGTGAAGGGGTAGGCCCTGATCATGCAACATCGCTCGTGCAACACCCATGATCGTTCTGTTCTTCCGCTCAGCAACCCCATTCTACTGTGGGTTATGGGGTGCGATGAGCTCTCTCCGAATCCCTTCTGCGTTGCAAAAGTCCTTGAATTCAGTAGAGTTAAATTCACCGCCATTGTTGCTCCTAAGAGCCTTCACATGCTTCCCCGATTCCTTCTCAACTAGCGCCTTGAATTCACAGAACTTTGAATATGTCTCGCTCTTCTTCTGCATGAAGAAGATCCAGTTCCAAGAGAAATCATCAACAAAGATCACATAGTACTTGTGCTTTGCTGTCAAAGCTACTAAGAAAGGACCACACACGTCTGTGTGAACTCTCTCAAGGATCGTCGTGGCGCGACTATCCTTCTCGTGAAAGGTGGCTTTCACATATTTTCCCAAGGTACATCCCTTGCACTGATCTGACTGTGCAAGAGTGCCCTTAGGAAGCCCAGTATAAATCTGCTGCAGTATCTTCAAGGCGCCATGGTGAAGGTGGCCCAATCTCCTGTGCCACAGCTCGCCCTCATCATCCCGACTCACCACTTCTCCCGCCTTGCATGCCATTGCTATGCAACCATCTACTTGCAACTGGTAAAGGTTCTTGACTCGAACCCCTATCTTCCGGGTCTCTCTAGTTGTCTTACTACGCAGGAAAGCCTTTCCTTCGTTGAAGACCACATCATACCCCTTGTCTTCCAACATTGCCACAGAGATCAGATTCTTCATCAATCCTGGAACATGCAATACTTCCTTCAATATGAAGGGTTTACCAGACTCCCTCTCAAAGGAAATGGTACTGATACCGGTCGCACTGTATCTACCATCATCGCCCATCTCGATGTGCACTCCAAGATCTTTTTCCTCCAGATCTGAAAACAGATCCCGATCTCCTGTCATGTGAAAGGACGCACCACTGTCCAAGAACCATACTGATCCCATCACACTTGAGACCAAGCATGCGATCAGTGAAAAATCAAGTTCGAACTGGGAGGCCAATGCCTCTCCCACTGCAGATCCAGCAGCCTTCTTATTTTTCTTCTTCTGTGGACAATTTGTGGCATAGTGTCCGTGATGGTGACAGTGAAAACACTTCACCTTGGACATGTCTTGCTTCTTGCCTTTCGCACCAGACTGAGAAGCTTTCTTTTTCTTCCCCTTCTTTGCTTTGGCAGCCAAAGCGCAATTTTCTTCATCAAATACCTTTTATGAAGATCCGTCCCTGGTAGTCCGCCTTATCTCCTCTTGCATGAGATCCGCCCAAAGTCGCTCCCATCCCAGCAACTTCTCCCGACCATTGACAGAGTCCTGATAGGAATGCCAACTCTTCGGAAGACCAAGGAGAGCCAGGTCCACCAAGTCCTCTTCATCGACAGTCACCCCCACACTTCCCAGCTCATCTCTGCATTGAGTGAACTTCGTGAGGTACTTGGCGATACTGTCGCCTTTCTCCATTTTAATGTTTCTGAGTCTATCCTTGAGCGCCAGCTTCCTTTGGTCGCTCTTGCTCTGGAATAGATCTGTCAACACTTTCCACATCAAATATGGAGAATATTTTCCATGCAGGTTGGATACAATGTGATCCTTCACGCCCTCCAACAGAATCCTTCGACATTTCGCCATCTTCTTTTGCCAAGCCTCAACTTCAACAGGATCAGTAGGCTTTTGGACATCCATATATACGAACTCCTTCAGCTCATTATCTTCTAATACTACCTCCATCCGATATTTCCATGCAACATAATTCAAACTGCCTTCAAGAGCATATTCGAGTCGCAAACCGTTGAAAGACATTTCAACTCCGACACCAAGAAAACAAGCTGCTGCAAAATTCGAATTCCAAACTCAAAAACTCAACTGCTTCTGGATCTGTGAGAACAAATTATTTCTAGCATAGAGATCGACTGTAAGGGCATTTACTGGATATATCACCTTTCAGAGAAAGGATGGATCCAGAGGCTACCTGGCCCGTTACAGACACTGTCTACCGAAATAAAATTGTAATCACTGTAATAGATCCTGATGATAAATTCCCTCTGATACCATGTAGAAATTTGTTGAATAATTAATATTTATCCACTGAGATTATCCTGGTCACACATTAATTCGAATTCATGCATAACACATAACCTCTTCTACAATTTATCATCAATTTGCAGAAATAGAAACAGTCGCATGCGCACATAAACACAATATGTAATGGGGAAAGCTTATAGCTGAAAACCCCCAGCTATTTTGTATATTATAATAGAAAAGAACATGTAAAAATCTCAGTACAATACTCCTCACAAGTACTCAGTACTATCTCCAAAAGTTACGCACAAACTAGCTCAATTTTGAACAAGTCACAGGTTCAAAACTCATCCACTAATTGCCTGCCTCTATTGCGCAATCCAAGTTGGTTGAATGAGAGATCCAAGTTCGAATCTCCTTGGCTTAAACTGCGCAATCCTCATGGGAAATCTCCTCTAATGCTTGTGCAAATCTCATGCACAACTAATGTCGCAACTAATAGCAAACTCACCCTTTCATCTACCTCTTCCACTGGTCTTCACTGAACTGTCCATGCACTGTAGTAAACTGATGTGTTCTTGAGTTGAATAATGAGTTAATAATTAGTGAATTAAATAATATTTAATTCACTCCACTCATCACTATTGTATTAGCCAGTTAAACTAAACACAACTAGTTCAACTAAGTTAAACAGAACACAACTCCACCAACTGTCTCATCAACTCCACCAAACTCTGCCACTTGAGTTCTAACTGAAGTCAACCATGCATGAGCTCACTAAACCCCTAGGAATAGCGTAATTCCTTCTTTCAGATGCATGAGCCACATCCATAGCTCCAAATGAAGTGCTGTAAGAGAATAAACTGAAGTTTAGAGTCCAAATATTATTAAGGGCTAATAATATTTGACTGACCTATTTTTAGATAGGCAGTCTAAAAATAGACTTCGACCTATATGTCTAAAAATAGAGGTCCATCTATTTTTACCAACTCGGCCAATCATCCAAGAATAGCATACTGCAACTCCTAGACCATGCTCCATATGTCTAAAAATAGACATAGTCTAAAAATAGACTTTGCGCCAAAAATAGCCTGCGGGCCCACTTAGTGAAGGCGACTTCATTTCACTAAGCTCCATCATCTTGTTGCATTTTCAACAATAGGCCCCCAACACTCACATGTGACTCATCCTGAGTAACTCAGTTGGTATGTGTTGAATCTTTGATGTTATGTTGTCATAGGCCTTATTGTAGGGCTGAAGCATCTCTACAATATCCTTTTCTTCATGGCACACTTGTTTGAGAAGATTCTCTATTGTCGGTCTGGTGGTCTTATATAGCACATTCTTCTGCCCCTACCACATCTCCGTAAGCTTTCCAAATACTGTCTACGAGAGCTGAATGGCCTCTTCCTACCATGGCCGAGTCCTTGCTATTATAAACTGCACTTTCCTCTGAATAACCTCAATTTTAGTTTGAATATTGTTTCCTTCTGTGATCCTGGAGAGCCTCTCAAAGACTGCTAAGGTCCTCGTAGTTGCCTTTATTTCATCCAACTGCTTCTGCTTCACCTATATCTCTTCCTCAATGTGTTAAATGTTTGGATCCTCTTGCAGCGAGGTCCCAATCTCCATTGTATCATATAAAATATTACCACATTCCTTTACTATGGCGGAGATGACTTCCAGTGTGTTTTTGAGATCCGCTTACCTCCGGTAGTGTGACTAGATGCAGCCTTAGTTGTAGCTTAGTAATATGTACCTAGTATTCAAACTTAAACTTCTCAATGTTGTTCTTTGATTCTTTGATCGCGAGGGCGAGCTTCATAACCTTGTTTACTGGAGCTTCCTCGGCATAGACTTGAACATCTAGAACTTCACTCCAATTTTTTTCGATGGCTTCTTCCAACTGAAGTTTTACTAACGTGCCTCATCTCTTTCCTTGAGCACCCAATCGAGCTTCGTCTTCATCGTAGTTATTTCCTTTTGAACCTGTATGTTTGGCTACAAAATAAATTATTACCACCCTTTTAACTCCTCTACAATTCCTTGGTGGAACTCGTGCAAATTTTGCATCAGCAGCACAGTGATGTTGATACTGATATTGTCCCATCCTTTCACACACTCTCTATCTTCTACAGCTTAAAATTGTAGCACTCCTGGTATCTACAAAATATCAAACCAAATTGTGTCTCTATTCAACACTCTAGCTGTGCTAGTTGACTTTTCGGTGCTTGTTTGGTAGCTGGTTGTACCTGTTGTCTCATTGTTTATTCCAACACCTTGAGTTCCTGTATGCCTTGTTGCACTTCTGTCAATACTTTTTTGTAGTTATCCTCGATTATGTTACATTTTTCTTCTATGATGTGTTGTACCATGTCTCCAATTTCATCAATGTCCCCATTAGTGAGGACCAGTGGCTATGCCTGTTTGGATTGATCTTCCTTCTGCTTCTTCTGTGCATCTGGAATAGACTTTGTAGGTACCCTCTTCCTTATGATAAATGGTGAATCAACTGGATATAAATCTCTAGGAGGGTCTTGGCCACCCTGTTCGTGCTCTTTCTCCATCCCTTCGGTCTCTTCTACATCTTTTCCTGCCTCTGTGTCCTTTCCACTGGTTCTCGCATGCTATGTGGTATCTTCCTCTACCTCAATGTCTCCAATGGATGCGGTCATCCATTCCATCGACCATCTATTTATGACTTCGACAAGGTAATCCTCTGTGACCAAATATGGCAAAAGATACCATGTCCCTGTCGAGTCCCTCCTTCCCTTGACGTAAACCCTGTGGAAATTGGCCTTAAATTCTACAATATTCTGGTACTGCTCATACAAACTGGGTGACATCCTAGGATGTTGATTCACCACCATGTGAAATTCCATCTCAATCCATACCCAAAAATTATTTTGTTCCATTATGTGTGTTGGTTCCTTGGAAAACCAGAGTGAGGCATACCACGCGGCTTCGCACACATTCGACTCAACTATAGGGAATTGGGAATCTGTCGATTCCTTCCATGCCAACAATGCGATGATCAATAAAAACCACATGTAGTGTAATGCCTTTCATGCCTCTTGTTCTTCTCTGAAATCCTCCAAGGACTCCTTGCATAGATATTCAACCTAGTTAAACCAAACCCCTTTACTACATTGTGTTGCTAAAGAAACCAGAGTCACAGGGACATCATTTTCTTTACACTTTCTCATTAATTTTCCTATGAGAATTTGTGCGGTAAAGAACACCACTTGATCACTGATAGAATTCACATCATAGCCTATGGAATTCTTTACTAACCCATACTTCGTTTTCATCTCCTTCATGATTTTTTTGTCTTGATTTTTGCCAAAAAAATCTTCAACGGGGTCCTTTCCCTGATATGGTAGCGTGGTGATCCTTTTGATCAGCATCTCATCAATCGGGATCCTCTCTCCCAGCCATAGGTACCCATCAAGCACAAAATATATAATTTTTCAGACATAGACTGTGTTGATGGCACTTCAACCAAAATGTGGCACATTCAACATATTAAACAATCATGCCCTTTACAATTCGTCCTCCCACTGGTTTGGCTCTAACATAGTGACTTTACTCTCCAGAAAGTACACTTGGTGTAAGTACTTTCTTGTCTCAAATTATGGGTACTTTCTTCAGTCATTGAAATCCCAATCCTCCATTTTGAGCTGTGGTATTTTCCCCAACACTTCACCTCCAAACGGGACCTTCTCAGGAAGAAACAATGTGAAGGTGCCGAACTTAAAATTTTTAGGATCCTTAACCAGTTTAGCACCTAGATTTCTTAGCGGCAAATAGGGTGGCCACATAGAGGGAAGTTTTGCACCCTTTATCTCCATCTCTTCCAGCTCAATTTCTTCCTCTCTTTCATCGATCTCCACTAGTTTCTTCCCCTTATGTATGTGTTGTTTATCCTGCTACTTCTTCATCTAGTGCTCCTTGGCTAATTTATTTTGGGGGATTTTCTAACTCCAGATACCTAAGTTGGTATCTTCTCATGTTTCTTCATCAGCTTTACTTCTATGGTTGTGTTCCTTCACATTGACCTTTGTTTCCTTGGGGACAAAGGTAGACTTGGTGTTGTAGCTTCCATAATTATTATTAATCTTTTCTTTACAAATTCTCTGGAAAGCTCTTCAAAAATTCCCTCAGAAATACAGCATGATTCTCAGTTCTCTCTTGGTCACAATTTAAATGTTTTAATTCTCGAGAGCGCATAGCATAAAATGTGGAGCATATAGAAAATTTTAGTTTCAAACCCGATGAATATCCTAGATCTTTCTAATTTAATGCATATATGGCGGAATATTTGACCATCCATGCTTCATAAATTCATTTTCACCACTCCTTTTAATGATAATTTTTCTTTTAATGACAACTTTTTCCTTCCAATGGTCATATTTCTGGAAAAATTCGATGGACTTTCGCTTGTGTCACAGTAATCCTTCCTTTCTCTTGGTCCTTTGAGATTTCAACATACTTATGAATATCACACATTGGTCTTCCCTCATTGAAGTTCCCTTCTATAGAGTTTTTTATAGTCCAATGCGCACTTTCAACTACATGTGGCACTAAGGTTGTCCTCCCCTCGTATTTGAGTGTGCATCCCCAGGGACAGAGTCATCCCTATATATCTTCAGTCTTCTACCATTCACTCGTCTTGGCATCAGCTGACCATCCAACTTCGTGAGGTGAACTGTGAAACCATCATAAATGTGCTTGATGATATATGGTCCCAACCAATGTGTTTTAAACTTCCTCGGAAATTTGTGAATTTTCTATCATATAATAGGACAATATCTCCTTCCATGAATTTCTTTTGCTTGATGTTCCTTTCATGCCATTCTTTCTCCCTTTATTTTTGTACTTGTTGGTGAAAGCCTGCAATAAACATGTCTTATTCCAAAGCAAGCAATTGTTCCATCCTTTCCTCCATTATATTGCAGTCTTCCATATCTTTGGATGCTACAATTCATAAACTTGGCAGAATGTACTCCATAGGAATGACTGGTTCTTGTCCAGATACCAACATAAAAGGTGTTTGGCCTATCAATTTCTTGCATTTTGTCCTATATTCCCATAATACTGATGTATTTTCTTAGATCCTTTTCATTTTTTATCACATTGCACACATTTTTGAGTGTGTTCTCTAGAATATTATTGAAAGCTTTGACTGTCCCATTCGCCTATGGATGATAGGGTGTACTCTACTAATGATGTACTTGAAATTCTTCAGTCGGTGCCTCAATATTCTTATGCAAGAAATGTGATCCTTGGTCACTCATCAAGACTTTTGGACACCCAAATATGGATAGAATATACTCAAGTATGAAATTTGTGCTGGTATATATGCTGAAATCCTTCACTAGCTATGCTTCGTCCCACCTCGTCAAATAATCAGTTGCAGAGATTATATATGTATCTCACGCTGGTCTTATTTCTGGGTGGGCTAATAAGTCCACAAAGTCAATAATCCACTTGAATAATCCTTGTGATTTCACTTGTGGATTTAATGGAATTTCATCCCTTCTAGATGGATTCCCTGTTCACTTGCATGCATCACATGCTCGAAAAAACTCCCTTTCTTCCTTATACACTATGGGCCACCATAACCCAGCTCTCAAGATCTTCTGCACAGTGGCCTTTCCATCATAATTTCCTCCTACAACTCGTCCATGATATTATGCAAAAATATTCTACCTTTCATGCTTACGGACATATCTGCACAGTATTTCATCTAGTCCCATTTTGTACAAGTGTCTTGCAATAAATGAGAAATCAGTTGATTTAACTACCAAATCCTTCTTTTGTTGCATAGTGTACTTCACGGGCACCATTCCCATGGCTAGAAAATGAATAATATCTGCGAAGTGATCATCTGCGACCCTGATTGTGAATAACTGTTCATCATGTAATTTGTCCATGATACTTGTGGGTTCTTCTCTTGTCTCTATTCTTGACAGATGATCAGTCCCAGAATTCAATCTTCTTGGCTTGACTACAACTTTGAATTCGTACTCTTGGAATAATAACAACCATTGACATGTTTTTCCTCCTAAAATAGGCACATTTACCAAATAATTCAGCGTGGAGTGATCAGTGAACATCTTGAAGTGTGCTCCCAACAAATAATTCCTGAATTTTTGTAATGCATAGACCATAGTTAACCCTTCTCTTTTTTTCGAGGAATATTTCTTCTCATCCTTGGAAATTTTTCTTCTTGCAAAGGATATGGGGTGATCAATTTCTCCTTCTCCTACTTCAGCCAATATTGTACCCAACGCTATGTAAGATGCATCGACATGTACACGAAATTCCTTATTCTAGTCTGGAAAAAATAGAATAGGCATATTTACCATATTCTCTTTTAGTACATCGAGGCTCTTCTAGAATTATTCATCCCATTGAAAAGTGATATCTTTCTTCAATAACTTCTCCATTGGCACAATTATCTTCGCATGCCCCTTTATAAACATTATGTAATAGCCAATGTGTCCAAGTGTCATTAGTATTTGTTTCACTATCTTAGGTGGATCCAGTTTTAGAATAGAATCAATCTTCGCAGGGTCCACCATGATTCCTTGCTTACAAAAAACATGTCCCGACAATATACCCAAAGGCACCCAGAAGAGACACTTATTCAGATTCAATGATATTTGATATCGCCTACATGTATCCAATGTCAGCCTTAAGCTTGCAACATGCTTTTTCAAAATCCAAAGACAATCCAATCATCAAAGTAAACCTTTATAAAATTGTGTATATACTCTTTGAAAGTTGCAACTACAACTCTAGAAAATAGGGAAAGAGCATTCTTCAAGAAAAAAGGCATTGTTTTCTACTAATAATATCCCATTCTATAGTAAAAGTTGTCTTATGTCTATCTTCTAGTGCAATTCTAATATGATGGTAATGCAAAAATCCATATGTAAAAGAATAGGCCTCTTGTCCTCCCACATTGTCTTATACTTCGTCTGTGAATGGTGTGGGAAAGGGGCCATGCAAACATGGATCATTCAATTTTATTAGGTCCACACATATTCTAATATTTTTGTTTACATTATTTTCATGAACTACCATGGGGCTTACCCATTTAGACTCTTCAACCGATTCAATGATCCAAGATTTGATCATTTTATCTAATAACACCTTCACTTTGTCCTTGTATTTTAGCTTCAACCTATAGGGTATTTGATTTACTGGCTTCGCATCAAGTTTCAGAGGAATCCTCATAACTTATAGGTATCCTATTATGCCCTTCAATTCAGAAAATTTCGTGGGGAAGAGCTCTTGATATTCATGAAACAACTCTGCAATTTTGCTAACTGTTTCTTCATCCCAATAATCTCCAATCATTGCAAATTTTGGTTCTTCATCTGACCCAGTATTTACCTTCTTCATTTTTGTGGGTTGCGTTATATCAAGTATTTCAAGTTTTGTTCAAGAAAATTTGCAATATCCTTATGATTATGGGATATCAATATTACATGGATCCTTATAATCCTCCTATGTGGTCACATTATAGCATTCTAGTATGTGTTGCAACTACGCGGTCCAATTTGGATGTGTCCACGTTATCGTAGTTGTGCTCTTAAAAACCCCTTCTCTAACTTCCTGAAGGGCTTCATCTATGCATGGATATTCATTTTCAAAACTAAATGTTAGTATGAAGCCTTCAACCAAATTTTTCCATTTCGTCGTTCCATTTCACATTTCTGTCTCAAGATACCAATTTATAGGTATCATTTAAAATGTGTGAAAAAACAAACGTACTCACTATTGTTCTGGAACTTCTCCCCAAACTAAATTCAAATGATAAATATGCTCCTGGGGGTCAGTCTTTCAATCATATTTTACTTCGATTCTGGTATTTACTGGGCCAAATCTAACCTTCATCAGCCTGCGATACTCTTTCGAGCTCCCTATATTCTCTTTATGAGTACCCCACCATCTAGTAGGTGTAGACCTCAGGGTGACATCCAAAGCTTGGAACCTTTGTTCTTCTGGTATTTATTTTTCAAAGTTATAAAAAAAACAGACTTACATATCCTATCCCATCATAATAAGGCAGATCACATACCTCTAAATTTATGCAGTGCAATGATCTTGTGATTCTGTCACATCATCTCATAGACACTTCATGCAACTTGTTATGCTAATTTTCTAGTTCTTCATCAGAATCTGACATATAGGAGTTGTCTTGTTCCCATCTTGACCTTCCATCTGAAGTTGTATTAATCCAATCTTCCTCCTTAGTTGTTATCTTGTAAATTTTTTCTACATATGTGTTGCAATAGTCATTTTGGATTGACTATGTATAGCACACTCATTCTGATGGGTCTAGAAGAAAAATGATCCTCAAATCATCCTTCTCAAACACCATTGTCTCTTCTTTAAATTTATTATCACCATAGTATCAAAATCCCAATCCAATCCAAGCAGCGTCAGATATGGATTTCTATCATACATAATTTGAATCACTTCTAAATCTCCAACATCGCGCACTCATTCAATATCTACTACAATTCCAAATAACCTTACATAAGTATGATCTTATGTTGGTTGGCCATCCTCAACTAGATCGGTGACCATTGCAACTTTGGAATTCCCATCCACTCCCAAGTTTTCTTAGGAAACACATTGGCATCAGATCCCAAATATAGGATTAGCTAATCCATATCATATTCCATGATCTACGCATTTAATCTCATTTCCCTCCCTATTCCATTCTTGTGTCGATGTAAAATTTTTACTGCGTGTTGACCACTTTTTAGCACTTCTTTATCAGAACAGGAGTCTAGAAACTCCTAAAGTCCTTCGACAACCTTCTAATTCCTCAACAGCTTCATGAAAGTATATAAGAATGATATTAAATTACTTGGATCAAATTATTTCAGCTGAGTAATTACCTTAGTGTTGTCTTACTTTGGTATGAAGTTCTACATTGGTTGTGCTTTAGATGTCGAAGCTACACAATCCATGAAGCTTCGATTCAACTCCATGAATGTTTCTTTTTCTTGATGAATACTGAACCCATGGGCTCTTTTTGTGGTCTTTCCCACCCATGTATATTCCATTAGCTTCTTACCTTTTGCTTTAACATATCCGCCCCATCGTAACTCCACTTCTTTTCATGATTTTAATGCGTGGTTCATCCTCCCGTGGTTCAACGATCATCATTTTCAAAAAAAATTGGGCTACTAGTTCCTTTTCTCCTGAATATTTTCCATAAGAACTGGAAATTATTCTATCACATGATCCAAAGCTTTGCAGTACTTATAAGTTGAAGTAGGATGTTGATAATCTCTGGTAGAGTGTCATGTCTCTCTGTGGTTATAACAAATAGTCGGGCCGCACCCTCAACCAACTCCTCCTCCTTGTCATCATCCTCTTCCTTGGAGACCTCCTTGACCAAAATATTTTCCTTGATCCTCGTGCACATCTCCTTCATATTTCACTCTATAAGCATCAACAGTTTGTTCCATCATCAAGTCATAACTTTGACAGTTATTCTCATCTTGCCCCACTGACTTACAGAAGTTTCAAAACAGCTGCCTAGGGGTCTGCACATACTTTTGTAATAAATAAAATTATTCTAGATGATGTTGTCCTAAATTTATTCATATCTCACACCAAAGGTTTGATCCTAGATTCAATGGATTAGGTGCCCCACTAGCCAAGTCATATCTTAACACAAGGCATTGTTCCCTAAAATGGCATTTAGCTTTTCACTTTATACACCAAACTTTTGATCTAACTTCTGCTTTGCATTCCTTACCTTTATTCAAATCTTGCAATTCCAACGTTACATGCACTAGCTAAGTCTGAATCTATTGTACTCCTATGTGATTATCTCCCACCGACAAGGCTTCTAATTTCATTGCAATTTCCAGAGCTTCAGATTGAGTTGTTATTTTTTGCTGCATTAAGGGTAACCTGATATGTGGCAGCAACACAGCTATAAACCACTCCTTATTCTTCTCTTTTGGAATGCTAAAGATTACCTATCCCATTAAAATTTTTAACCTTTTATCCAACTCCCAAACAGATTCATTTTTCATTTGTTTTATCTCCTTTAATTCAGTAATACATTGTGACTACTATTTTTGCTTCTTAAGTTATGGGGTCAGTGCTTTCTTTGTATCATCTAGTGAAGCAGCCTGATGAGTCATGGAATAATTTATGTACCATCTCAGTGCTCTTTCCCACAGCACTGTGACAATCTACACCTTCTTGACATCTTCACCAGTAATCTATCTTTCTTTCCATACTACCTCAGCTACAAACCAAAATTGCTCAGGATCCTCTAATCTGAGTCCTCTAAATATAGGTATCTTGTATCATCATCCATGTTTTTTTGTGGGGGGTTAGGGGGAGGGGAGGGGGTGTAGAGGAACTATGGGGAGGGGGATCGGGGGTAAGGGATTAGTGGGATGGGGAATCCCAGAGGTTCCTTGATTATTACCACCTCCTAGTTGTGATGCACCTCTAGGAGTTGCGGGGTTACTTCTTTCACCCAATAAGGGACTATAGTAAGTCCCAAAAAAATTCTCGCAATCTACCCTATATCACTTTCCACTTCACGTAGATCCAGTTCCAAACTTAGTTATTCCTCCAAAAATTAATTTTACTTCATTCCTAGTATGCCCTTTTCACATAAAATCAATTTAATCCACAACTTAAAATTATTTAGATACTTACCTTGCGTTCACTTGAAAATTCTTCACTCAACTTCATTGTAAGATACATATGTTTCTATGGAAAACTCAATGATAAATCCTCCTAGGATACTATCAATCCAAAAATAAGTAGCTCTTGAGATGTTGTCACTGGTATCCTTGAATCGTTGTTCCAATTCAGGGCTCCATGCAGTAGGCTTGTAATTTTAAAGAAAGTCTTGTTCTTAGTCAACCCTGACAACAACTCATGTAGCTCATTAGAAAACGTCATGAAGAAAATTTCATGTTGTTATGTGAAAACATACCTCTGCAACCAGGCTTCATTCGTTAATTGCGGATTTCTATTTTCCTGAGTTGTGAACTCTCATTCTTTCAAATCTACCAAATCTTGTATTACCTTCTTTGATAGATTCCACATCCACATGTCCCTCAAACAAATCCTGGTACTGGCAACGGAACGATTTTTTTTCTCATTTGGGCTTGACCTAGGTTCGACTTGGACTTCGCACCAGAAAAACCCTTATACACATGCCCTTTTGGAAATGACCTTCAAGAAGATCGCAATCTCACCCGAGGTGGATATGGCTGGTTACAGAACTAGGTTTTTGCAGCCTTGAGGGTCTTTTTACTTAACCAATCTTCTAACATGTTTAGTATTACTACGTGGTGTAGCCTAATCAATTACTTCACATAACTCAAATAAACATAAAAAAATTACATAATAAGATAAACTACGCTATCATCACTTCGCATAAATAGAAGAAATCAAACACAACATATGTAGACATAGAATATGCTCAAACTTATTCTTCTTTATTAAGATATATTATTTCAATGCATGCAACTTCTATGACCTGCGCACACAGCTACAAGTGGTCTGTACACATACCTGCAAACCCTTCAATTTTTTTGCACACTTAGTTGTAGAGCCTTCCCTTAAGGCCAAAAAATATACTAAAACATAAAATACAACAGTTTGTGTTCATCAATTATCACAATATATGTAATATTCCCAAATGGGGAAATCAACAATACATGCACATAAAACGGATTTTTCAGAAATTTATGCTATAAAAACTCATCACAGCTCATGGATCCCTTATTTTATTCATTATAGGACCCAAATACAAAATGATATCAGAAAAAATCATGATAGATGATTTAAACAAGTCTCCCACACCCAGATTTGCCCAAAAACAATGCAACCCCAAAACTACTGCAACACAGAATTACTGCATAAAGTGACAGCGTAGTCTAATAAGGGTTTATACTTAGAAATTAAAGAGATAAATATATCTTCTCATATATTAATCAATATTGCTCAAAAAATGAGTTCTAATCTCCTTTATACAAAACCAAGATAACCCGAAAAGGTTTTCTGGAAATACACCCAATACAAATGTTGATCTACAACCAAAATATTGAAGAGTCACTGCAGACTGAAGCACATAAATATAGGAGGCTAAAATAATATATATCTGATGCAGATCCACTCAAAGGTCTCCTTCAATGAAATTTTTAACCCTTCAATCACACGAAAACACTCTAAAAGAGCCACAAGATCCCTCACTGAAGCTGCCCTCCAAAATAACACAATTCCACGCTGAAATTACGTTTTAAGTGATGGGTATAGATTGGCATAATGAAAAATATCTAAAATGTGCTCAAGAACCCTCCAAATTGATCTCCCAAGAGAAGGAATCCTTCCTCCTTTGAAAAACTAGCTCAGAAAGTGAGTTTTTCAACCCTCCACTACAACAAAAAAAAATATTATGTAGAAACTGTGTTGTAGCTGAAGACTGAAGCTTGGCCAGAATTTTTTATATGTGGAATGATAGATCAGAACTCTCCCAAGAGGCCTCTCAAGGAAAGAGATGGAATTCCTAAATAGGAAAACCTCGTGTTAAGTCGCACCAACAATCTTAGCTAAACAACTGAAGAGAGAAAAAGTCTAAACCGACATATCAAAATATAATTCATAAGCTAACCTCATATGGCTGCCATACTCTTCCTTATAAAAAATGTGAGCGTTCTCACCTTGGGTCCCACTTATTAGGGTTTCCACCATCACACAATCAATCTACCTCCAAAAATGTGTTGTCCCATCACTAATTCCACTCCTCCATAAACAACGTTGTTTGATTTGGTGAAAGTTGACCTCTTCAACTTGCTCCAGCCCTTTTCACACCTACTGGTTGTCTCTATTGATGATTCACTCCCTCCATTCCATCATTGTTGACTTGTTCAAACTTGACCTTGTCTTCATGCATCAGCCTTTGTTCACACATGAGGGTGTTTTATCTAACTATGAATATGATCCCTTTTCACATTAAGAGGGATTTTATTGCTGCTAGAAATGTCTATCGCCCTCCCTACCCATTTATTCATCTAACTATAGGTTAAGAGAAAAATTAATATTCCAATTAGCTACATGCTAATTTAGGAATATTACAGTCCTCCCCTCCCAAATGTTGCTTTTCCTCAAGAAACTATAATGATGGAATTGAAGAGCCTCCTCTCCTCCTCCTGTAGAATCCTCATATGATAAACTCCTCCAAGGAACAAGGCATTTTCTCGTCAATACATCTCCAAGTTTCCCCTCCCAAATATGCAAGTTAGCTTTTGGTGACCATCCCAAATAGCTATCATCATGTAGAAGTAAAACACCCATGGAGGCAACAATTTGCTATCCAGAGGCCTTCTTGAGGCATGAGATCTGATATATATTGGGATTTTTCATCCCCATGTGAATCTCCCATCCCCAAGCTATCATCCGTACAAAATGAGCCACCCTCTTGTTAGGAATCTGTTATCAGCAAGATTGGAAAAGTCCGATCACAGAAACAACATCGTTTCAACCACTTTGGGATTCTAGGATCTAGCCCTCCTAAATCCGGAGAGGGATCTCTCCAATAAGTGCAAAGATGGATTTGTCTTTGAAGTTTTGGGTAATGATATTAGGCTAGTTATGAAGGCTAAGGGTTTGTTTTTTTTTTGAATGGTTGAGCATGATTACTGTTTGAGGTGGAAATTCCTAAATGCAAAGAGTTTCAAAGGTGAGAAGTTGCGAGCAATAAGAGTAAGCTTCGGCCAAAAAGATAGATAATTGCAGGTTTTAGTTCATTGGGCTATGGAGTCATAATAGGGTTTAATTGTAACAGCAAGAGGCAAGAGTGGTCCATGGGGCAAGTCATCTATGTCTAAGGATCTCTTTGAAGTTTGATTTATGGAATGAAATGATACAACAAGTAGGAGAATTAAACAGATGAAGAACAAAGAGAAACCCAGGATCTGGTAAGTACTTCTAAACTCGCCAGCCTTTGACATAGACTCAAGAAAAACATAAAAGTAAACTAGGATCTGGTAATTACTTTTAAAATAGCCAGCCTTTGATATACTTTCAATAGAAAACATCTTAAAACAAAGGGAAGCTTGAAGGAAACCTTTGGAGTAGAAACCAGTGGGCCAGGCTCACCACAAATCCTCTCCTAGCTCTGCTTTATTTGGTTACTTTCAAGACAAACACAAAGATAACATAGAATGGCCTAATCTTTGGTAAGTACTTCTAAACTAGCCAGCTTTTAACACATTCCAAGGGAAACATTCAGACAGTTGTGGAGATGAAACTGGGACCAGGGCTCACCATATCTTCCTTAGTTCATCTTCACTAAACATATACTGAAAATAACATTTAAGAATAACATTAAGCTAAGACAATAAGACGAGGGAACGTCAACATTCCTATGCTTGAACTGAACAAATCATTCCTAAATAACACAATTTAGAAGAAAACATTCAGATAAAGATTTTCAGTCAGAGAAGGTTACTGATGTACAGTAGGTCCTAACTCTATGCATGTTGTTCTTTATAAGAGAAAATGGAACACAGTGAAAACAAAAACAAAATAATGAGTTACAATGAGAAAAACATCACCATCAACATAGACCAGGATCCCATAAATCAACTTGTATTGATGCTCCAAAACAGTTACAGCTTTAAGCCCAGTGATTTAGTTTAGAAACCATCTACACATCTCAACCTAACCTATCTATCACCAGCAGAGCTCCAAGAGCCAGTGAATATTGTTTACAATCATAAGTTTCCAGCTCAATTACATTACAATGTTCAATGACCTTGTCAACCAACCCCTATCTCATCTTCCACAGTAGTATATATAGAAGAATGAGGAGGTGAGATCTGATAAAAGATCTCCAATTACAATTAATATAGAATTAATGGCTTCTTGGCCTTTGAGGGGCTCAATGAAGAAACTTTCATACATATCCTCTGTATTAAATGATTTTCATAAAGATTTAAGCTCGGTGGGAGCTTTTGTTGACCTTTGAGGTTCAGTGTGGCGTCGAAGTAACTCTGCAGATGTTTTTCATTAATTTTCCTGCAGAATTTACCTTTTGGCTATGTTGTGAGGCAATTATCCAGTCCTGATCAATAAATTCAGCCTCTGATTGAATACTTTGAGGTACAGGTGGCATTTCAGTAGCTGGGAGGAATCAATTTGCCTCAGATGTGGTGGTGGCGGTGTTCCTGTTGATAAAACACTTAAGATCTTTTTTAAAATGTGTTTTAAATCGGGGATTAGGCTTTTGATAAACATTCTTAGCCGTGATCCCCGCAAATATGTCTTCCATTCTCTGTCCTGGTTCATTTTGATCTTCGTCACTGATACTCTCTGACTATGCCCGATTTATGGTTTTTGCCGGTATGCAGGGCTGCGCAGGGTTATGTGGCATAAATGCCTTATGAATTATTGATAAAATGTGAAATTTGAAACCTGCGAATGATTTCTCTAGAGGATCGAAGGCAGGAGGATCATCACCCTCTACTTCTGAATTTTCTTTGGACATGGAGGAAAAACCATTGAAAACCCTACAAAATACAAACAAAAATTATGAAATCCATGCATATATAGGTTTACTACTTCAAAAGGCACATGGAGAGAGTGGGGCCATTAGATGGCATCATCCAACGATCAAGATTGATCGGGAGAAAAAAAAAGGAAGGCGGAAGAATAATTTAAATCAGAGTCGTCAATCGCGCAGAGATCGACGGTCGAGAGGGCAGGTGGAAATTCAAAATGGAGAAAACGGACGATGAATTTTGGGTCGTCGATCTGCAGATCAGATCGATGGTAGAGATGCTATTATCACTGCACTGGAGCCTGGTTAACTGTCAGGCATCTTCGGTGAGTGGTAGCCGTCCGATGGGCGGCCTCAGATCGGATGGTGTACGCCAATATCGCTCAGGGTCCATGTCCAATGTTTAACGCATGATGGAAGACGGTTTGGTGAACAGTGCCAGGGATACGTGTCAACCAGCGTATGGAATCACTGCGAAATGGAAGAAAACCGCCCTTCGCTCGAAGGCGGTACGATGGTTACCGCCAGTTTTGGTGACGACGAGTGGATGGCAGGGACCACCGTGGTGAGGGATTTTGCATTGTCGATCTGCAGATCAGATCGACGGTGGGGATAGACTGGGGCTTTGAACCGGCAGAATTTTAGAAAATAATTAAAAACCCAAAGTTTGAGAATAACATAAGTTTTTAATATTATCGGGGGGCTAGGTATATATATAATATGATCAGGCGCCCGGCTGCAGGGCCTTTGGGTGCGTGGAGAATTATATGACCAAGGGTCAAAGGGAGAAGGGCTAGGACCCATATATGTCCAAAATGTGGGTTTTTATGGTTTTTAATGGTTTTCAAGGCTAGTAATGGGCAACGATAGAGGGAAAAGGGGAAAAATGATTAACAAGGGGTACTTTGAGTGAAGGAAGAGGATTTTGGGAGGATTTAGAGGGTAAGAGAGGAATTTTGTCAAGGGGAAAAAGGTTTAAATGAGGTAAGTTTGGAAGAAGGGGAAATGGGAAATGGTGTTTGCAGCAGTATTCTTCCTTGGGAATCAACAGGATTTTTGAGTGTAAAATAAACCAGCAGTGAAGATTACGGACAGAGGCAGGAGGCCTCCAAGAGTCTTCAAGAGCCAACACTTTTTAGTAATAAAATTTGTTCCTTGAAGGCTCAAAAAGTCTTAGCCACCTTTCGCTATAACAAATTTTATAGGTGGCTAACAGTGGCTCCACTTGGGGATGGTGCCTTCTTGAAGGCATCAAGAACTTCAAACTTGCATTCTCTGGGAAGCTAACCTGTGCCTGATCCATTGGGCTGTCTTTCTTCTTGTAGATGATGTTCTTTTGAAAACATATTGGTAGCCATAAAAAAAATGGTTCTTTCATCAACAAGATTTCTACCTACCCAATCCTACAGATCTAACATTTTTTCTTCATTGGAGTGCACTTGGATTGGAAAAATCTTTTACAACATTTTATTCTTTTGAAAGCAGGAAAACTAATCTATTTCTACTCTTTATTTCTCCATGGACCTAGTTTAAACAGTTGAGCCCATATGATTCTCTACCTAATCTACTGTCTATTGTGATTAGACTGTCCAACAGACTTTATTCTCTAAATTCTACAACAGAAATTAAAAAGAATCCAAGTCAGGATTGAATAGTCTAACTTGTTGTTGGTCTATGGCATAAAAACAAGCTGCACATAGATATTTATTTTGCAGAAAAATTAAATCAAAATTGAAGGCTTAAGATCTGAAAGTTTCTCATCATGACCTTCTCTTTTCTTTACAGCTCTAGTGTGAATTTGTTTGAGTTGTTTTGTCTTTATCAATTGGTTCGGATTTTGAGTTGATTGGAACCAGATTTTTACATCTCTCAACTCAGAATTTAAAGCAGATCTGAATCATTTTCTTTTTGAAACCTTAGGTTCAGATTTTGATCTTGTTTGAACCTACAATTTCTATCCTAAACTATCTACTGATAAGCCAATATTAAACAGTTTGGTGAATCGAATTCACTATCCTATCAGCAGAAAATTTAAAGCTAATTAGTCAAGATTAGATAGTTTGACTAACTAGAAGTGTGTTATTCAGGAGTGGCATTTGAGCTTGCACACTTTCAGATTTGTTTCTCTTTTTGGTATGGGGCTATACCTTTTTTGTTTTCACAATCTACCCTCTTTTATTTCTTTTACATTGTTTTTGTATTTTCGATTTTTATAACTTTGAATGAAATATTTATAATGGAAAAAATATTAAAAGGCTTTTGGAACATAACATGGATCAAGAGAAGTAATGCTTAAGCATCCTGCCATTGACAGGACCCCCAAACAGTTCCGCTGATCCATTCAACTCCTGCAAGAAAAATGCATTGTTACCAGCAACTGAATGAATAGAGTAAGGGCCAAGCCATAAGTTGTCAAATTTTCCATGCTTGCCCTTTTCTTCCCTCCTTGAGTCCCACTTTAAAACTTTTTCCCCAATTTTGAAATTGCTGGCCTTTGTTCTTCTGTTAAATTTTTTTTAATGCTGATCTGTTTCTGCAATGCTTTGTTATAAACTTCCTCTCTGGTTTGCTGAAGATGAATGGTTTGATTTATTCTTCTAATCATGTCATTATCTTCGGTTTGTAACTCTTGAATCAACTTCATTATTGGTACACCAAAGCTGTTTGGAAAAATTTCATCAGTACTGTACACAAGCTGGAAAGGTGACATACCAATAGATTTCTTCAAATTCAATCTGTTAGCCCACAGTGAATGAACTAGCTTTGTGTGCCAAAACTTTTTATTGTCCTCCAACAGTTTCTTGATTATGTTCACTAAAATTTTATTTGAGGATTCTGCAAGTCCATTACCTTGAGGTTAATAGGCTGTGGAATGCCCTAATGTTATCTGATATATGTGACAGAACTCAAACATCTTCTTTGATCCAAATGTTGCTGCATTATCAATGATAATCTTGGTAGGACAGCCAAATCTGGAGAGAATGTTAGTCTCCATAAATTTTATGATAACTGAATCATTGGCCTGCCTACAAGGTATGGCTTCTATCCACTTAGTGAAATAGTCTGTGGCAGTGAGAATCCATCTATGCTGGGCAGAAGATGGGAGATGGATTTCTCCTATGAATTCAAGTCCCCACTGTTGAAATGGGGCTTCAACAGTGATTGGATGCAGAGGCAGGGGTAGCAGTTTTCTTTTGCCTTCAAAAAGTTGACATTTGTGACAGGCTATGATCATCTTGTGCACATCATGAAAAAGAGTAGGCCAATAGAAACCAGCCCTCAAAATTTTGTTGGCTGTTGTCTTCCAATACAAATGACCTCCACACTCTCCTTCATGGAACTGGTATTTAACCTTTTCTGCATCAAACTCAAGCAAACATTTAAGCAATACACCGCTTGCATTTTTCCAATAAAGACATTTATCAATAATGCAATAGTTTACAGATTTTAAATTTAGGAATATTGTCTTTGTCTTTGTCAAACCAGGAGGTGTATTCAAATTGAACAAAACATAAACAATATCAGCATACCAAGAGGAATTCATAAAATGGTCTTCAACAACGAGTGTTAAGACTTCCTCTTGATCATCTAAAGCATTAATCATATTAATATCAAGAATTTCAAAATTGGATTCAGCCATTAATCTAGCCAGACCTTGGCCTTTGATGAGTTTAGTGGGTTTTATCTCTAAATCGTATTCAAGGATAACAAAAATCCACTTACCTCTCTTACCATCTGGGTCCTGTGTTATAATGTCTTTAACAACTAAATTTGGGACAATGGCAATGATGTGTGAGTGAAGGATGTACACTCTGAAGTCTTTAAAACCTTTAACCAAAGCAAAAGCTTGTTCTTCCATAATTTTATACTTCAAAGGGGCATCCCTCAATGCTTTGCTAAAGAATGCAATAGGCTGCTCTTGTCCTTGCGGTTTTTTCTGTAAAAGGACAGCAGCTATGGTATGTTCTGATGCAAATGAAAAAATATAAAAATCCTTTGAAAAATCAAAACTTATAAGAACCGGTGTTTTGGTTAATGCTTGTTTCACCAGCTCAAAGGACTTCTTTGCTTCCACGTTCCATTTTACCCCTTTATCCTTCTTCAACATGTTTTTTATATTCCTAAGAAGCTCAGCTAAGTTGGGGATGAACCTTCTCAAAAATTTAATCTTCCCGATGAAAGATTGCAACTCCTTGATGTTGCGAGGATGAGAGATTTGCAATATGGCCTCAATCCTCTTTGGATCTATCTTAATACCCTCTTCTGAAATAATGTGCCCAAGAATTTTACCTTCTTGGATACCAAATAGAGTTTTCCTAGGGTTTAAAGATATCCCATACTTTCTGCATTTCTCGAAAACTTTTCTTAAATGTTCTAAGTGCTCTTCATATGTTTTTGAAAACACAATGACATCATCAAGGTATATAATGATGAAGAAGCCCAGTTCCTCTGAGAATGTTATGTCCATGGCTCTTTGAAAAGTTTCTCCAGCATTCATTAGACCAAAAGCCATTTTCACATACATGAAAGTGCCCCATGGTGTAGTGAAGGTTGTCTTTAATTGATCAGCAGGGTAAACTAAGATCTGATTGTACCCTAAATATCCATCCAACAAAGAAATTCTTCTAGACACTACCACCCTTTGTAAAATATGATCCATCTTAGGTAAAGTGTAGTTGTCTTTTAATGAAGCTTTGTTTAAGTCTCTAAAGTATATACAAAGCCTGATTTCTCCAGTTTTCTTCCTAACAGACACCAGATTAGACACCCACTCAGAATATCAAATAGGGATAATAATACTAGCATCGTACATTTTCATGATCTCCTTCTAAACCAAAGACAACTAAACAGGGTTTATTCTGCGCAGTTTCTGTTTAAATGGCTTTTGGTTTTCTTTGAGGGGAATTTTATGTTGTATTATTTTAGTGTCATAGGATTTAAGATCTTCGTAACTCCACGCAAAAACATCAGAAAACTCTTTAAACAACTCTATGTATTTGAGTTTAATGTGATTTGGTAAAGTCTTAGGCAGTTTAATCATCTTTGGTTTAAGTTCACTGCCTATATTTCACTCCTCCACTTCAGTCTCTACAGGTTCTAGTTTTGGATTTTTGGCCACATCGTTCAGATCAAACAACTCTTCCAAAGGCGTTAGACCACTTGGCAAACTTTCATCTTTAGAGTGCAGAGTTTATAACTCCTCTGTTTCTAACTCTACAGTCATTTCCTTTTTGTTTTCAAGTTTTCTATTCAGAAGATTAACGTTGACAAGCTCAGGAGACAACTCTTCTTCACCAAGAAAATTTTCTTCACTGCAGTCTGTATCATAATCTGAGTCTGAACTGTTTAGTTCGAATTCATTTCTGAATTGCATGAAGTCTTCTATTTGTTTGTCATTGTCAAACACTTGCCAACACTTTTCATTATCAGGCACATCTGGTCTAAATTTGATCTGAGTTGTGCAGTCTTTGGTGTCATATGGCATTAAGCATGTCCTAGCTGCAAAGGCTAAGTTGTGGGCCCCAATATTTCTTTTTCTCGAAACAAAAATCAATTTGGAGTCCTCGAAGGTTTTCAACAGGTCCATGACATCGTTTTGGTAGGCTCTAAGTCTAGGATGATTTGCGTTATATTCCCCATTGACTTGCCTAATGACTAACTCTGAATCCCCATACACATTAATTCTCCTGGCTCCTAACCTTTTCAATAGATGTAAGCCTAAGAGAAGGGTTTCATACTCTGCTATGTTATTGGAACACAGAAAGTTTAATTTATAGGAAATGCTTTCTGTGTGGTTATTTTCAGTGTTGGAAATCCAGACACCTACACCAGTGCTAGTTCCAGTGTAGGATCCATCAAAATACATACTCCACAGAGGACTAGTTTTAATTTCATCTGTTTGGTGAATGTCCTCTTCAACTACGGTTCTTTCTGATTGTTCTTGAGTATCAGCACTCAGTTGAATTTGTTTCATTTCCTCAGATATATTATTGGGTTGAGGACTGCTTTCTTGACTCTCAATTTTTAAAAGCAAAGGATGCATGACTTGTGGTTCAAGACCTTTGTTTAGTTTGCTAATGCTTAATGGTTCAGCAAACTATTTTGACAGTTCTGTGGTGTTTTCCTCTTCCTCCCTATCGGCCATTAACCTTATTAAAGTGACTTGTTCACTAAGTGTTTCCTCATTAAACATGATAAAAGAATCAAGGCCTATATTTACAGAATACATAGGAGAGTTTTGGGATTTGTCTTGACTTGTAACTGTGTATTTCATATGTGACTCCCTGTAAAGTATTATATTTTGATTGAAAACGGGGATAGTCACATAAGTCATGTCCATTTGCATAGTCCCCTGTAACTTAGCCCCCCAAGACCTAGATAATAACATTCCATACTTTGGGGGCACATCAACCACAACAATATCCATGACTAAACATTTGGCTAGGATTTGGGCTAAGTTAACATAGAGGTCTTTGATTAATCCTAAACATTTTACTCTACTATAATCAAAGGAGTAAAGGTCTTTGTAAGGTCTGGTGATTTCTAGACCTAGACTCTCCATTACAACTTTTGGCATTAAATTATGAGAAGCCCCGGAATCATGCATAGCATTGTGAAAATTTTTGTCATGAACGTTTAAACTTACATAAAAGGGAGGAAAAGGTCCCTCTTGATACATACCTTCAATATTAGGACCAAAAATAAGTTCTGGTTGGTCATCATTAAGATTGAGAGTGTCCTCACTCTCTTCAATGTTTAAAGCCTTCAAAATTTGGGTCCTATATACATGATGGGTAGCTAACTGAGTTAAGGGAACAGAGATTTTGATTTTCAAAATTTCCTGCTCCAGGCTTAAAGGAATTTGACTCTTTAAAATGATGGTTTCGGCCTTATTAGCTATCATTCTATCAGCAACATGGGTTTGATGATTTGTTTTATTTACACTTGACAAAGTTGTTTTCACAGGAGTACTAGCTGAAGTGTTAGTACTACTAATGTCTACACTCTGTTTTTCATTGTTTTGAGTGCCTTTCTCTTTACCATTTTCAGAATTTACAACCACTGTTTTATCCTTTTTTTTGGTAACTTTAGGCTTGGTTGCAGCGCTGTTTTGTGAAGATTTGTCAGAGGTTTTATTGTTGGGGGTTTGTTGACTGGTTTTTCTTCTAAGGTTATATTCTTTTTGAGTTTCTATGATGAAATTTTCCATGTCTTGATAATAATTTTCATTATCATCACTCCTGTCATCATAAGGTGTGTATAGACCTTGTTTTCTATCATAATGAATCTCAAATTCATCATCTTCTACCCCAAACATGTTGACATCATCTTCCTCTGTTATCTCATCCGTTTCCTCAACCTCACTTACATAGTTTTGATGAAAGGGAGGGGTGATCTGTTGATCATCTTCCCTAGGTTTGTTTGGACATTGGTTCCTTCTAAAATTCCGATTCTGGTTCTGATTTCTATTTTGAGGAGAATTTTGGTTTTGGCTTTCTTGTGCTCTCTTGATTAGGCTCATTTCTTTTATCATTTCTTCCATCATTTTATTCATTTTTTAATTGGAAGTAGAGGGTGTATATTCCTCTCTAAAGGACACTCTTTTCATTTTTCATTCTTGCTCTCTTTTCCATTAAGTTGACCTCCACAGAAAGAGCGCCTCTTTGCATATCTTCAAGAGTTGCAAAATCTCTCTCCCTCAGCTGATAGGCCATCTCAAGGTCAAACCCTTCGAGAAAATTGTTTAAAGCTGAGCCTTATGGAGGTTTTAGTTCTGGGGAAAGTGCATTATACACACTATTAAATCTAGTGCAATAAGCTTGCACACTTTCCCCAGTGTTTCTATGGAGGTTCTTGTAATCAGAAAGGACTTGGAGAGGATTCTTCTTTACTTCCCATTTGTTTAAGAAAGTTTGATGGAAGGCTTGGAGATCATGGATACTATGGGGATTTAAAACTTTGAACCATTTCCTTACTTCTCCCCCTAAGCTCTGACCAAAAAATCTAATCTTGACAGAATCATCATCAATTTCATTTCTGTCAAAGTAGTCATTCATTTTATCGACATGTTGTGATGCAGTTGTAGCATTGCAAGCATCATATAATGGAATTTTGGACTGATATTCCTGTGGAAGATTGACTAATGGTGTATGAAGGACTAAGGGAGCATACCATGTTTCCATGATATGTGGTGGGGGTGGATTTACAAGAGTTGGATTAACAAGAGGGAAAGTGGGCTGAGGTGAAGTGGTTTGAACGGTGGATGTAGGGTGAGCAGAAATGGATGGACCAGGAATAGATTGTTGAGCTGATCTTGGATGAGAGACACCTAGGTTGTGAAGGAAATTTCAATAAGGAGGTGTTGTTTCTCTACTTCCAGGAGGTTCACTTGTTTCAGGAGATGAAAGTGAAGACTCAGAATCTAACTGATCTAAATCATCAAGAGACCTAGTTCTAAAGGGATTTACTAAGTCAACTTGTGATTGTTGTAGAGCTGAAATATTTTTAGGGACTGAATTAGCTCTTAAGGGTGGTATGAAAATAGTTGATAATTTAATCCTAGGAGACTTCCTAAGGATACTTTCTGGGTTATCAACTAACTCAGGTGGATCAGGGTCAGGATAGGCTCTAGTGTGAATCTTTCTAGGAGCCACTATGTTGTGTTTTTTAGACCCAAATAAACAAGAAAATTTCAACCAGGTATGAAAATCTTTGAGAGGTTAACTAATCTATTTACAGAAATTTCAATCCTACAGTCCTCTAACTGAGTTTGACTAATATTAGAATGCTGAGGGTTATTCCCTGTAGAGTCTTAAGGTCTGCCAAGGATTGTGGAGTCACCAAGTGGAATTTTTTAGCTCTTTTCAAAGGTAAAAGGTTTTATGGTCCACCACCATGTTTATCAGATACCAATCTAAAATATTTTTGATGTTTTCTGAGTTATTTTTCAATTGTGTGGTTTTTAAGAATGTCCTAACTCTGTTTCAAAACTTAGCTACGATTATGAGACAAAGACACTCTATTCTCATGGCTAAGCCAGCTGATCTTTCAAGGTTTAGACACAGTCTTAAGAGAATCCTAGGGTTTACCTAGTTTGTCACTGATTCAAACAAGCTTTCTCATGATTACCATTCTTTGGTAGTGCTTGAAAAAGGTTGTTTTTTACTCACAAGTTTTATGAAGTTTTAAAGGGAACCCAAGGTGATCTGATGTCCTATGGTTACCCTACAATGAAAGAGATTATGGGTTCGATTCCCTAGCAAAGTCGCCAGAAATGTTAGGAATCTGTAATCAGCAATATTGGCAAAGTCCGATCACAGAAACAACATCATTTCAACCACTTTGGGATTCTAAGATCTAGCCCTCTTGAATCTGTAGAGGGATATCTCCAATAAGTGCAAAGATGGATTTGTCTTTGAAGTTTGGGGTAATGATATTAGGCTAGTTATGAAGGCCAAGGGTTTGTTTTGTTTTTGGATGGTTGAGCATGATTACGTTTTGAGGTGGAAAGTCCTAAATGCAAAGAGTTTCAAAGGTGAGAAGTTGTGAACAATAAGAGTAAGCTTCGGCCAAAAATATAGATAATTGCAGGTTTTATTTCATTGGGCTATGGAGTCATAATAGGGTTTAATTGGAACAGCAAGAGGCAAGAGTGGTCCATGGGGCAAGTCATCTATGTCTAAGGATCTCTTTGAAGTTTGATTTATGGAATGAAATGATACAACAAGTAGGAGAATTAAACAGATGAGGAACAAAGAGTAGCCCAGGATCTGGTAAGTACTTCTAAACTAGCCAGCCTTTGACATAGACTCAAGAAAAACATAAAAGTAAACTAGGATCTGGTAAGTACTTTTAAACTAGCCAGCCTTTGATATACTTTCAATAGAAAAAATCTTAAAACAAAGGGAAGCTTGAAGGAAACCTTTGGAGTAGAAACCAGCGAGCAGGGCTCACCACAAATCCTCTCATAGCTCTGATTTACTAGGTTACTTTCAAGACAAACACAAAGATAACACAGAATGGCCTAAGATCTGGTAAGTACTTCTAAACTAGCCAGCTTTTAACACATTCCAAGGGAAAAATTCAGACAGTTGTGGAGATGAAACTGGGACCAGGGCTCACCATATCTTCCTCAATTCATCTTCACTAAACATATACTGAAAATAAAATTTAAGAATAACATTTAGCTAAGACAATAAGATGAGGGAACACCAACATTCTTATGCTTGAACTGAAAAAATCATTCCTAAATAACACAATTTAGAAGAAAACATTCAGATAAAGATTTTCAGTCAGAGAAGGTTACTGATGTACAGTAGGTCCTAACTCTATGCATGTTGTTCTTTATAAGAGAAAATGGAACACAGTAAAAATAGAAACAAAATAACCAGTGACAATGATAAAAACATCACCGTCAACATAGACCAGGATCCCATAAATTAGCTTGTATTGATGCTCCAAACCAGTTACAGCTTTAAGTCCAGTGCTTTAGTTTAGCAACCATCTACACATCTCGGCCTAACCTATATATCACCAGCAGAGCTCCAAGAGCCAGTGAATACTATTCACAATCAGAAGTTTCCAGCTCAATTACATTACAATTTTCAGCAACCTTGTCAACCAAACCGTCTCTCATCTTCCGCAGTAGTATATATAGAAGAATGAGGAGGTGAGATCTGATAAAAGATCTCCAATTACAATTAATATAGACTTAATGGTTTCTTGGCCTTTGAGGGGCTCAATGAAGAAACTTTCATACACATCCTCTATATTAAATGATTTTCATAAATATTTAAGCTTGGTGGGAGCTTTTGTTGACCTTTGAGGCTCAGCGTGGCATCGAAGTAACTCTGCAGATGTTTGTCATTAATTTTCTTGCAGAATTTACCTTTTGGCTGTGTTGTGAGGTAGATATCCGGTCCTGATCAATAAATTCAGCCTCTGATTGAATACTTTGAGGTACAGGTGGCATTTCAGTAGCTGGGAGGAATCAATTTGCCTCAGATGTGGCAGTGGAGGTGTTCCTATTGATAAAACACTTAACCTATTCTTTAAACTGTGTTTTAAATCGAGGATTAGGCTTTTGATAAACATTCTTAGCTGTGATCCCCGCAAATATGTCTTCCATTCTCTGTCCTGGTTCATTTTGATCTTCGTCACTGATACTCTCTGACTGTGCCCGATTTTAGGTTTTTGCCGATATGCAGGGCTGCGCAAGGTTATGTGGCATAAATGCCTTATTAATTATTGATAAAATCTGAAATCTGAAACTTGCAAATGATTTCTCTGGAGGATCGAAGGCGGGAGGATCGTCACCCTCTGCTTCTGAATTTTCTTCGGACATGGCGGAAAAACCATTGAAAACCCTACAAAATACAAAAAAAAATTATGAAATCCATGCATATATAGGTTTACTGCTTCAGAAGGCACGTGGAGAGAGCAGGGTCGTTGGATGGCATCATCCAACGGTAGATATTGATCGAGAGAAAAAAAAATGAAGGTGGAAGAATAATTTAAATCAGAGCCATCGATCGCACAGAGATCGATGGTCGGGAGGGCAGGTGGAAAGTCAAAACAGAGAAAACGAGCAATGAATTTTGGGCCGTCAATCTGCAGATTAGATCGACGACGGAGATGCTATTATCACTATGCCAGAGCCTGGTTAACTATTGAGCATCTTCGGTGAGCGGTAGCCGTCTAATGGGCGGCCTCAGATTGGACGGTGGACGCCAATATCGCACGGGTCCACGTCCGATGTTTAACGCGCGATGGACGATGATTTGGTGAATAGTGCCCGGGACACATGTTAGCCAGTGTATGGAATCACTGCGAAATGGAAGAAAACCGCCCTCCACTCGAAGGCAATGCAATGGATACCACTGGTTTTGGCGACGGCGAGTGGATGGCGGGGACCATCGTGGTGATGGATTCCGCGTCGTCGATCTGCAGATCAGATCAACGGTGGGGATAGACTGGGGCTTTGAACTGACATAATTTTAGAAAATAATTAAAAACCCAAAGTTTGATAATAACATAAGTTTTTAATATTATCGAGGGGCTGGGTATATATATAATATGATCAGGCACCCGGCTGCGGGGCCTTGGGCGCCTGGAGAATTATATGACCGAGGGTCAAAGGGAGAAGGGCTAGGACCCATATATGTCCAAAATGTGGGTTTTTATGGTTTTTAATGGTTTTCAAGGCTAGTAATGGGCAACAATAGAGGTAAGAGGGGAAAAAGGCTAAACAAGGGGTACTTTAAGTGAAGAAATAGGATTTTGGGAGGATTTAGAGGGTAAGAGAGGAATTCTGTCAAGGGGGAAAAAGGTTAAAATGAGGTAAGTTTGGAAGAAGGGGAAATGGGAAATGGTGCTTGCAGCAGTATTCTTCCTTGGGAATTAGCAAGATTTTTTAGTGTAAAATAAACCAACAGTGAAGATTACAGATAGAGGCAAGAGGCCTCCAAGAGTCTTCAAGAGCCAACACTTTTTAGTAATAAAATTTGTTCCTTGAAGGCTCAAAAAGTCTTAGCCACCTTTCACTATAACAAATTTTATAGGTGGCTAACACCTCCAAAATGGTAACTCATGAAAAATATCCTCCTCCTTTCGCTCCTGCAATGTAGGTGGGCTTAATAACTAAACATGGTAGACAAAATAACCTACCCCATGCTATCTCTCTCTCCACCTATGATAAGTGCAGAGTAGCTGTTGATCTTAGGATGCAATAATGTTGCCCTCAAGTGGCAAGAAGAAGATTGGATCTTCAAAGATCCTCTCCATAAAATCATGAATCATGCTGGTCCAATCCATCCCATACAAAGAGACTGGCACATTATCACCATACGGTATTAAAATAAGAAAAATTTTGAAGGTTAGGTGCAATTTTGGATACAGCGCAGTCTTTCCAATTGCTATTTTAGAACATCATGTGGCAAGTTGTCTTTCAACAAGTTACTAGCTATGCATGTTTTCTCATCTACTATGAGGTAGTAAATGGCATTATATATCAGCTGAGTATAATAAGAATAAAACCACACTTGCCCAAATTCATGTAGAGAAGGATTATCTCCATCACAAGTGTTGGTCCTAGGATGACCATGAAACCAAAAAATAACCTTGCCCTCTTGTGGAGAAATGCACTGTAAATGGATGGTGAGATAATGAAAATACTCAATGAAATAATCAATAAGTACAGAAATACATTTCTTACCATGATTAGTGAGTAGGCTGAAAGTGAGGTCAATGGATGAGTCCTACCATGAGAATCTTCTCATAAAATTCTGCAACGTGAAGGGATGCATACTCCCCTTGGAACATTCCATCAACAGAAACATACTCCCAAGTGACAGTGTTGTTGGCCTTAGTGATAAGGCTCTTGTCACTCCATGAATTCCTTCTTTGACATTCCATATGCCAAATTCATCCACCAGCATGCTGCTATGTGTGGCAATATCCTTCCTATGTGGAAGTACCTCATTATCCTCCAATGTTGAAGGGTAGCCTCTTTGCACTTTGATTGTGCCATCCCTTTCTCTGGAAATATCATGCCAAGTATGGGAAAAACATTTCCCATACTACTCCCAAGAGTAGCCAAAGAAACAATCACTCTTGCTACCCCCTCACACCTCCATCATACAAATCATGGGGTGAATATATGATGATTGACATGAAGAATGCCATATCAACATAATTCACCCAAACTCCTTGCTGCCATATGATGCAAGTATCCTGCCAAGTTTCCTCCACGAACATACCTTTTGGAGAAGGAAATGTCACACGATGGCCAAACTCTTTCAAGAGAGCCAACACAACCATGCCTCATGCTGCCCTGTGTCATAAATATGCAAGTGGCTCACCAACCTCTAGCTCACCATCCACACCCATTCATCCAAATGTGGGTGTCTCCCATCATGCTCCATCTTGGTACCCCTCCAATGGAGAATACCATCCTACCAAATCATATTTCTAACTTTTCATTTCATGGGATGTTGAAATGCAACTTCTTGGAGTTATCCCAGTGAAGACCCCACACGAATGACCATATTGAATCCATAAGGATTGTAATATCCAAAAAAGGGAATGCATCAATTCTTGAACACAATTGCAGTGTAAATCATCTCATAATATGTGAAATTAACATCTAACCATCAAATGAATGCTCAGCAGCAAGAATATGACCTATAAAGTCCTTCCAAAGTGAGGAAATGCAACAATAAAAATGTTATTTACATAGAAATATGCTATAATTTTGAGAAATGGGACTTGGATCCCTTATTTTATACAATATACATCTCACATATGTCATGGGACCAAAAAAAAAACTTTAGCCAAGTTAAACAGATCTCCTCGTTCAAATATGGCTTAAAAATGCCCAAATCCCATGACTTATGGAATGCAGAAATGACTGAAGCAAATAAAACATAATTATGAGAGGTTTTCTATAGAAATATGTTATAAACAATATATTTGGATTTTATTTAGCCCAAACTCAGAGAAAAATAGAGATACAGCCTCATTTATACAATGTGAAGATAACCCGGGAAGGGTTTCTTGAGAGAATAAGTATACAAGAGTAGATCTGCAAAACTAGATATGAAACAACATAGTTATAATAAAACTCAGTAAATAGATAGCTAAATAATACAAGAAACAGGAGAATATTTTCTATACAATCCTTCCGGGAGAAGGGTTGTCCCTTCCTCTAGGGAACAAGCTCACAAACAAGGGTCTTGACCCTGCTGCTACAACACTGAGTAAAATGGCACAGTTCCTGCCAAGGACTATGCTGTAAGAGATGGATACTACTTTGGCCAAGTGCCAAGATGTAAAATATGCCTAGAGATATTCCTTACAGATTTTCAAAGAAAGGGAAGCTCCCTCCTCTGAAAGATAAGCTCAGAAGGTGGTGTTGTGAACCTTCCACTGCAACACCCTACAACACAACGTTATGCTCTGCAGAAATAATTTTGTGGCCAAAGGAGGATGCTTGGCCTCAAGCCGGAATGTGGAAAACTAAAGTACAATACTCCTCCAAGAGGCCTCTCAAGGTAGGAGAAGGAATTCCTAAGCAGGAAATCCTTATGCTAAACAGCACTATAGCTCTACTAAATAGCAAGAGAATGAAAAATAGTCATGTAGACCATACATCAATAATCATCAAGCTAACCCCAAATGGCTGCCTTCCTCTTCCTTATAATCTATGTGAGCCTCCTCACCTTGGGTCCCACCCATTAGGGTTTCCACATGCACATGATCAATCTCCCTCCAAAACTGCATAGTATCTCCATTAAGGCCACTCTCCCTTAACATCGTTGTTTGATTTGGTCAAGGTTGACCTCTTCAACCTGCTTCATCCCTTTTCACACCTAAGTGTCTTCAACCCAACTCTCATATGTTTTTCTAAGTTGATCCTTGTTCATATTGAGTTATTTACATTGATGATTCATTCTTTTTCATGCATGTTGTTGACTTGGTCAAACTTGACTTTGTCCACATTCAAAATTCCTTGTTCACACATGAGGGTGTGAAATCCAGCTACTAAAGTGATCCTATTCCATACTAAGAGGTTTTTTATGCTAATTAAGTTAATTATGGGTCTCCTCCCCTATTTATTCATTTACTAGGTGAAAAAACCAAAAATCAATATTCCAATTAGCATACATGCTAATTTAGGAATATTACAGTCCTCCCCTCCCAAGTGTTACTTGTCCCCAGGAAACTACATGGATAGAACTAAATAGTGTCCTCCCCTCCTCCTGTAGAATCCTAATATGATAAACTACTCCAAGGAATATGATGTTGTCTCAACAGTGAATCTCCATAGTGCCTCTCCCAAGCATACAAACTAGCCTTTGGTGAACATCCCAAATGGCCATCATCATATAAAAGGAAAGTGCTCAAGGAGGAAACTAGGTGTGGTCTAGAGGTCCTCTCAAGGCATGGAGTCTGAAATGCATGGGTAATTTTCATTCCCATGAGAAATCTCCACCCCCAATCTATCATCCATACAAAATGAGTCACCCTCCAACATGGCAACTCATGAAAAATATTTTCCACCCATGGCTCCTGAAGTGTAGGTGGGCTGAATGGCTAAACCTGGTAGGAAAAATCGCCTACCCCACACTGTCTCTCTCTCCACTCATGATAAGCATAGAGAACATGCTAATCTTTGGCTAAAATAATGTTTCCCTCAAGTGGCAATTAGAAATTTGGACCTTCAAAGATCCTCTCTCCATTGTCCTGAATCATACTAGCCCAAACCATTCGATACAAAATGGATGGCACATCTTCACCATTTGGCATCCAAATCAGAAATTTTTTGAAGGTTCTATGCAAGTTAGGATGATACCAAAGGTTTCTCAAGTGAATACAGCACAGTCTTCCCAACTTCTGCTTGAGAACATCATGTGGGAAGTTGTCTCCTAATGAATTACTAGTTGTGCATGTTTTCTAATTTACTATGGGGTAGTAATCAGCAATATATATCAGCTGAGCACAATAAAAACAACAATACACTTGCCAAAATTTATGTAGGGATGGGTTATTATCATTACAAATATTGGCCCTAAAGTGACCATAAAACCTAAGAATAACCTTGCTCTCATGTGGAGCAATGCATTGTCCATAGATGGTGAGAAGCTTCAAATGCTCAATGGAAAAATCAATAAGAACAAAGATATATTTCTTACCATGCATAGTGAGTAAGCTAAAAGTGAGGTCCATGGATGAGTCCTCCCATGAGAATATTCTCATAAAAATTTTCAAAAATAGAGGTTGCATACTCCCCTTGAAGCACTCCAAAAATAGAAACATACTCCCAAGTGACAGCGTTGTAGGCCTTAGTGATAAGGCTCTTGTCACTCCATGACTTCTCTCTTTGAAATTCCACATTCCAAATCCATCCACCAACATGCTGCTATCTGAGAAGCTCTTCCCCTTAGGTGGAAGCCTCTCCTTGTCCTCCAATGCTAAAGGGTAGCCTCTTTTCACTTTGAAGGTGCCTTTCCTCTCTCTGGAAATATCATCATAAGTATGGGAAAAGTTCTTCCCATACTCTCCCAAGTGTAACCATAGCAAAAACAACCTTTTCTACTCCCTTATCTCTCCCTCATACAAGCCATAGAATAACATCATGATGGTTTCCTTGTATGATGCCTCATACAAACAAATATTCTGCTACCATATCATATGGGTGCCCTGTGTTAGCCACCTATGAAATTTTTTATACCAAAAGGTGGCTAAATCATTTTGGACCCTTCAAGGAACAAATTTTATTGCAAAAGTGTTGGCTCTTGAAGACTCTAGAAGGCCTCATGCCTCTGTCCAAATTTTCACTGTTATGCCCTTTCCACTCTCTGGAATTCTGCTGACTTCATGACAAAATAATACTGCAAACACTTTTTCCCCCCTTCCCCCTCTTCCAAAACTAGCCTCATTTTTATCCTTTATTCCCATTAAAATCCCTCATTTTCATGTTTTTCCCTTTTCCCCTTCATCAAAACCCCTTTGATAAAGCATAAGACTCCTTCTTTGCTTTATCGAAACCCTCAAATTACTTTGAAAAACATTGAAAATTGCATAAAAATCACATCTTTTATATATTTTAGACTTAAGCTCCCTTGGCCTAAGTCTTTAACCCTTCCCCTCCATACGCCCTGGTGCTGGAACCAGGCACTAAGCCCTTTGGGCTCTTATTGCATTGGAGGAAAACAGTGCACAAGTATTTTGCCTCACCAAGTCCTCCGATGTCGATTATCTCTTCCTCCATAAACCCCCGATCATATGGTTTTCCATATAACCTACGACCCCGCAGTCGGGCACCTATCCACTTCGAATAAATATTTCCACCCTGAAGTATAAACCTTCATTCATAAAAAAATTTTGGTTTTTATTATTTCCTAAATTTTATGTCGTTGCAAATTTCTAATCACTCTCCACTGTCAATCTGATCCGCAGATCGATGGCATGCAATCTCTCGCCCCAGTGGCCCTCGCTAGCCACTCACTGTTGCAAAACCAAGCGGAATTCATCACACCGCTTTCAAGAGGGAGGTGGTTTCTTTCGTTTGAAAGCGATGCCATTCACCGCCCGACGCATGTCTTTGAGCACTGTTGAAAAAACTACCCTCATCACACATTAAAGGTCGGATGTGGAGTCAGCGCGATATTGATTTGTGCCATCCGATTTTAGGCCGCTCATCGGACGGTGATCGCACTCTGAAGAAGCCCGTGCAATAATCATAGGTACCACGTGGTCATTAACGCATCTCTGTCGTCGATATGATTTTCGGATTGACGGCCACACTCCATTGCCCTGGTCCCTGGTGCCACATCAACATCCACGCGGCATAGTTTAATTACGGTGGATCTCCATGTGTTTTTCACACAATCACCCAATACGGACCCGAGAGCTTTATTCAGCAAGGTTTTATTAAAGGTTTGATGTCCGGGCACATTTCTAAGGTTTATTGGCACCTGTTTCTCCATCGTTGATCACGTGGCCCGATATCATCCGACAGCCCACATTCGTCTCGACCTCTTCACTCAGTTTTTAATATTTTTTCTCCAAAACAAAAGTTTTAAACCTTTGTCTCTGCTTTTCATTTTTTCCGAATAATGTGACCCCTTCACGTTATTTATTCACCTCCGCTCCTGACCATCAATCTCCACGCGATCGATGGCTCCGATTCAAACTCTTCTTTCGCCTTCCCTTTGACTCCCTATGATCAATCTCAACCGTTGGATGATGCCATCCAACGGCCATGCTCTCTCCACGCACCTTCTAAAGCAGTAAAACTATACATGCAGGATTTTATAACATTGTTCGTATTTTGTAGGGTTCCAGTGGTTTTTTCCGTTATGTCTGAAGAAAATTCAAAGGCAGAGGGTGACTATACTCTTGCCTTTGATTTATCAAAGGGAATCACTTGCAGGTTTCAAATCCACGTTTCTTCAATGATTCATGAGGCATTGATGCCATACGACCCCTGCACAGCCCTGCACACCAGCAAACACAGTGAATTAGGCACAAATCAAAGAGTATCAGTGCCGAAGACAGGAATGCACCAGAATAGAAGATTGAAGATAGATTTTTGAGGATTACGTCTAAGATGGTTTATCAAAAGCCTAAATCCCCGATTAAAACACAACTAAAAGAAAAATCATAAAGGTTCTGTTACCCACCTATGAAATTTTAGTCAAGCAAACAGGTGGCTAAATTTTTTATGAGCCTTAAAGAGATACATTTCCCATGAGAAATCTCTCATCCTTGAAGCCTCTATGTGTCCATCGCCTTTGAAAGAACCTCACTACTTCTTCCATCCAAAAAATCCTCACTGATTGTAAAAAATTGTGCTCAAGGTGGCCTTCATTTGCCCCTTATATCCCTGCAGAATGTCCCATTTTAACCTTTTTTCACCTGTGTTAAAGTCTCCCTTTTTACCCCCCCAAACCCCTCCTAAACCTTCTAAATCACCTTCATTCCCCTCTTAAAACCTGCAAATGCCTTTTGTTTGGTTCAAGGGCCCCATACTCCCTCTACTGTTACCTCTTTCTGGCCTCACATTTCATTAAAAACGGGCCAAAAAACCCATATTCTTCACATTTCAAGTTTAGCCCCTTTCGGCTCAGCCCAAAACCATTTCCCCCCACATGACCCAGCACTAGAACTAGGCACTAGCCCGAAAAGTGCTTAGCGCGATTGGATATCGGGAGCGCTATTAACCATCGATTTCCCAGCATCCGATGGTCACCGCAAGCACCTTTCGTTTCATGTTCGCCCCTCCGATCATATCACAACTGTCGATCTGATCCACAGATGGACGGTCCATATTTCATCCACCCCGATGTTCCTCGTGCCAGAGCACTGTGCAGAAACCGGCAGTTTCTATCGCACAGCCTTTGAGAGGAGGGTGGTATCTTTCGTTTGGCAGTGATGCCATTCACCGGTTGACACGTGGCCCCGAGCACTATTACAAAATCGCCCTCATCGCGCGTTAAAGTTTGGCTATGGAACCGGCGCAATATGCACGTACACCTTCCAATCTGAGGCTATCCATCCAATGGTGATCACGCCATGAAGATGCTCGGGGGATAATCAAAGCAAAAAGGGACCCTTGGCCCACCATCCTCGCCCTCCAATGCATTTTCAGCCGTCGATCTCCTCCTAAGATCGGATGGTCCGGATTTAATTCAGCCCCGCCATTGACCAGGTCCCACCACATCACCCATTCCATATGTTTTCACCACATTTTTTCCCGTTACCTTTATATTTCATTCAAAGGTTAAATTTTAATGTTTTACGTTTAAACTCCCAATCTCGTCGTTTTCCAAATGCATCTCCCGCTGATCCATGGCGTTCATCCACAGTATCCTCTGCATTAATCATCCTCATCCATGCCACGTTGCCATTTTCACATTCTTCCACAACTTCCGCCCACCCCATGCATGGATTTATTAACGTGTTTTCATGTTTTGCAGGGTTGCAGGTGTTGGAAAACCTCCACTATTCACAGTCATTGTTCTAGTGACAAAGAGCGCAGAGAAGGTCAATGTTCGAAGCTTGATATTATAGGAATATGTTTGGGAAGGTTTCTGCAGGAAAGTTTTCATCAAATTATGGTACTAGACACTGATTAACCTCCCCAGCATCATTAAAACTCTATTTTTCACAGACGGAGACAGTAAATGGAGTGGCAAAGAGTATCAGTGAAAGATCAGAGAATGTAAGGCCGGTAATTGAAGATTGTGAGCCTTAATTCAATAATTAAAGGAAAAATATCAAACTGAAGACCTCATGAATCACATAGAAGGCCTAGGGCACACGAAACGATATATATCAGTGTCACCATCAGCAGAATGTTCCTACCCATGAAAGGACGAAGTGCCCATACTGTTTTCTTTCTATACTGTGTTCTTGAGGAAATTTCAGCCCTGACAGCATTCCTATGCTATCATAAGCATTTGTTACATAGTATGGCAGAGCCAAAGGCATTTAATATGTTTTTTCAATTCACCAGACTATTGCAGAGGTATTACAACAAGTACATCAAAGACATACCTGGAGTAAATTGCAGCCTGACGAAGACCACTCTCTCATCCAAAGAGTACTGAAGATAAATTCCAAGAATTTAAAACAGAATGGGGCCTCGACCCTCTTCCTCTTCTGAGTTTTAATGCTACATTTATTTTTCCATCTACCTCCTTTGCTTCTCTTTCAACTATAAAATTCATGGAGAAACTCATTGTAAGGGTTTTTGATCGGATATCTGAGAATTGCAAGCTGTTTCTTTTGAGATATAGTCTCTGTGTAAAGTTGTAAGATAGGCTGAGGAAGATGTTTTCAGACTGAATATCAAGTTGTTGGAAATGTTGTACATGACTGGTGTTGCTCTTTAATATGACAAGCAAATTTCTTTGGATCCTGATTTAAAGTAGCAGTGATGTTTTTCTATCTCTGTATTTGTTTTACCTTGTAGTTCATTGCATTTCATTTCTATTGGCTCGCATCAGAAATATGGCATAGGATTTACCCTTGTTAGGTACCCTATGTTTCTGCTCTCCTTGCCTTCAATTTTTTCTATTGTATGTGTTATCTGAGGATTGTTTCAAGCTAATTTAACCAGTGTAGTGGTCAAAACATATGCTGCTAGCTGATGTATGAATTAATGAAACTATTCTCAGATGTTCTTGTTAGGATTTGATTAAATGAATTGGGATACTGGAAGTTTAGATCTTTGTCTCTTCCTCACTAGATTCCTTTTCACTTGATTAAACCTTTCTAAGTTCCCTTAAGCTGGATACCAAAGCAATGAGAGTTCAAAGTCTCTCTCTGATCTCAGGTTTTCACCGTTTTGTTCTGAATCTTTAATGTTCCTTTTTTGAAGAGTTAAACTTTTAGGTTTTGGATCACAGGTTGTCCAATGGTATGCCCTGTCCCTGGATCTGATTTCTAAAAGGTCACCTTAGAGGTTTCCTTGCTTTCACCCTCTCTCTTACCATTTCATGTCACACTATCATCTTTAAGATCCAATGCTTTAGATGACTTGCCCAACTGAAAGCCTGCATATTGATTAGCAAGTAAACCCTTCCCTAACTCCTTTGCCCTGTTAGACTCCTATACCAATAGGTGTCATTTTTCATGATTGGCTTGATTAAACTATGGAATATGTTCAAACCTTTTTTTGAGCAAAGGTGTTCCATATTCTTGAAAAACCAAAAAATCAAAAATTTTAAAAAATGTAAAGAGGGTATACCCCAAAAGAAAATCAAAGGGTAAGAAAAATAAAATGGTCAAAAAAGTGAAAGAAATGAACCCCAAACAAAAATTAGACCAAGGAAAGTGTGCAAATCCAAATGCCACTACTATTTCATTTTTGTAAATAAGCAATTGTGTGCAGCTTGTCAAACTTTGCCACAATTTATGAAGGGTCAAACTGTTTAAACTTGACTTATTCATATTTCAATTTCATGTTATAGAATAGAGAATAAATATCTGACCAAACAGTTTAATCTTGGCAGATAAGTAGATAGGTAGAGTTAATAAAAGGTGCTCAACAGCTTAATCTGAGCCCTTGGATGTAATAAGGGTAGAATTAGATAGATTTGCCTTGTAAAAAAGAAAAAAGATTGATAAGGGTTTGCAAGTCTAAATGCACCCTAATAAAGAAGAGAAAATGGTAGTGTCAAGTAGATAGGGTAGGTAGATGGTGCTGCAAAGTGTTATCTGATGAATGATGCTGCTACATGTTTTTGATCCTTTACTTTCATCACAAATACTAAAGCAGGAAATACACTGGAAAATCACAGCAAGCAAAGTCAAAATCATTAACTTCCCTCATCACTTTCCCCTTAAAGTTTTACTAATTTCCCCCAAAGTACTAAGGTACTTGGAGATCAAAGGGGCTCAAGGCATTTCCTTGACTTTTGGAGGGACCGGACCCTTGGCCTAATGATCAAAAAGACCTAAATACTTGAGATAATTCATCATTATAATCATTCACCTTTAACCTTTTCCTAAGTAAAATCCCATTTTACTTAGGAAAATTATGCAAAATTCCATAAAATCCCTCAAAATAACTTACTATTCTAAGTTTAAGTGTTGAAGATGATATATTGTTATTTACTTCACAAATTGTCACTTTCTTAGATATGCAAAGTATTTTGAGTTCCCTTGTCCCTTTGTCATATTAATGTTTAACTCTAGTTATTAAATCCCTAGTGAAATACCCTTTCCTAAGTATATAACTCCCTTTTTTATAAATATCCCAAAAACCCATTTATTATAATGTTTACCAAAGTATTATATCCCCGCACATTGAAAATAAAAACCCCGCTTTATAAGCCCTTTGGTTAAATATATCTTTATAATATAAATCCGCCCCTATGGTAAGTTAATTGCATATGATTAGTTTACCATATAATAAAATTATGTATCCAAAAAGCATTAAACATATGGCGTATATGTTTAATACCAAAGAAAAATAAATCCGAAGTTTTATGCCCACGTGGCTTGTCCACTTGGCATTTCCCTGATGATTAAAACCCCACCGCGACCCCCCATGTCCTTCATTCTTTCCGCCAGTTAAATATCCCCCGGAGCGATTAAATAACATTTAAAAAGTGTTTAAAAGTCCGACGGGCCCACATGAAACCCCGCCTATCTCCCCATCGCCCCAGCCGTTGGATCAGCCTCCCGCAGATCAACGGCCAGCGTTGATCCCGCTGCCCATCCCGTGTAAGTTTTTTAACCAGCGGGGGATGGGTGGTTTGAATAGTCAAACCATCCACGTGGCAAGAAACCTGTGGAATCGCTGCCCCTCCGATAAAAACCATCCTCGACCAAAAGCGGTGCGGGAATACCAATTACCGCTTACCGCTTACTACCGGCTTACGTCACCCCGTACGTCGATGACGTCATCACCTCGAAAAAATAAAAAATACTTTTAACTTGCGAATAAAGCCATTTTTCGTGTTTTTTTCAGTTATTTTCATTATTCTGAAAACGACAGAGCTCCCGCTGCGATTTTCAAATTTCCACTGCAATTGACCAATTTACTCCAAGATTCCGCTGCGCCCGTGTTGAAGAACAGTCCCGCCATTGCCTGATACCTGTCAAAAGCCAGTTTTCCTCCAAGAACAGGTATTTATCTTATAGCGCTCAGAAACTTCAAGAGAAAGTCTGTTTTCCTTGTTTTCCACTGAATTAGTGATTAAAACTTATCACTAAGATCATCCCCTGAGGTTTTAAAACTGTGAATTGTTCCCCTGAAACTGCATTTGTGTTAATTTCCTTCATTTAAATTGAAATTGCACCCAGCCTGTGAAGAAAACCCAGAGACATCCATTTTGAATCCACAAGAACCAAAATGGAAGCCCCGACAGCCTTGAATGATGCTCCATTTTGAACCTGGTAAAAACCTCACTCCCTTGTCCATTGGGGAATTGCTTGAAAAATCTACTTAGTTGTCCCCTGAAGAGGTGACCAGAAGATCACATCCTTGGATAAAAATTCTTAATACTAGTCATAAGACTTGTTTACTCCAATATTGTTATCAAATCTGTTCAAACAGAGGTTAGGAAGCATAACAGCTAAAGAGTATCAGTGGTTAAAGTGTATCAGGTAAAAGTCAGTGAAAGTTAAAATGAAGTTACAGAGCAGTCAAAGGTAAACAGTAAAAGTAAATACAGAAGGCAGTAAAATGGTAAAAAGAGATGAGAATACTTTCACCAATAGTGATTTTTTTCTAAAGTGAAAGTAAAACAGTCAAAAGAGCAAGAAAGTAAAAAGATGAAAAAACATAACAAAAAGGAACATTTTTGCAGAAATTGCATATTTTAGTCATAGTTTTGTAGAAACTATTGTGATCAATCAAAGATGAATTTTACAAAACTGAAGGAGGTTTATGTTATTAAGAGGACCAGCTACAAAAACCTCTCTCACTTTTCTAACAGCCATTATGGTTTTGAAAATATTAAACAATGTTGGAAAGCACTTTTTGCAGAAAATTCCAGTTTAAGTCATCATTTTGCAGAGAATATTGTGGCCAATCCAAAATACTTCATACAAAACTGAAGGAGGTTTTTGTTCCTAAGAAACCCATCTACAAAAACCTATCTCAGTTTTTTCACATTGGTTTTATAATGAGAGATACATGTGCATATTTATAGGCCATTTTTCAGACTCTGTAAAACTCTGTTTTACACATATTGTTTACAGAGACTATTATGCATAGCTGGAGAGGAAGTTTGGGAAACTGAAAGAGGTTTATCTCACCAACATATGTATCTACAATAACCTCTTTCACTTTTTACATATCTATTACGGATTGAGAAATACAAAGATATCATTGGACCCCAAGTTTGCAGAATTGTTGGAGCAGATTGCACAAAGAAATGAAGCAGTTAGTGACTTGGATGCCTCATCATCAACTAAGAGTTGGATCAAATTCGAATTCTCCTCTTTGTCATCACCTATCCATACAAAATAGTGCCAAATAGATGTATTAGTTTGAGTGTCCTTTAATTAAGTTCTATTTATGTAAAATAGTTGGAGAGATTTGTGAACCAATTTTGATATTTTTTTCAAGATATTTTAGTTTAGAATTTGTATAAATACTCCACTCTTGGAAGCATTTTGGGGTGGATTCTATTACTTGGCTGTGACATTGAAGGTTTTTTGGAATAAAATCGTTTTGGAGAACATTCTTGGCCATCGGGATGACGATTTGGAAGTGTGACTTTTTAGATTCATGTGTTGGATCACAGCCTTTAATAAGTCTTTCTACCCTTTGTCTTAAGTTTTTACGCCTTATATTATCGCTATGTCCATTTCTCGAATAATTTACATAAAGGATTGAATCAGAATTTACTTAATTGTACTCTTGATTTCAGAGTGATTAATTTTAATGTTTTCCTCCTCAATTAGTTATGTTTGAATTTAAATGCTCTTGCTGCTAATTTAAACATTGTTGATTACTATAATAAAGAATTCTTCATTGCTCTTTGTTTGTAGTCATCTCATTTCTTTCTTTTGAACATGGTGAAAGATTCTTAGCTGCCTTTCATCCCTTCAAGATCATCCCATCCACTTTAAATTTTGAGGATTGTTCTCTGTCTAGCTATCTTGCCCTGTAATACCATCTTGTGCTTAGAATAGAAATCCAGTAAAGCCATCCTTTGACTCCATAGCCCAATGGACTGAAAACTCTCAACCTTGCCCTTAGTTTGTGGATTCCACCATTTTCCCAAAACAAACTTTGAATCTATAACTAGCCTAAAAACTTCCAAGAACAAAGATAAATCATAAAGAGAGAGCCCTCTCTGGATGCAGATTGGCTAGATTCTGCATCTAAAAGGTTGGTTTGTGGTTACCTCGGGTATACTTTCCTCTTACACAACTTCTAGGAAAACCTGAGTGATAACATGCCCAATGGTCTCAAATTCTTTCTGAGTTATCTCTCCTTTGTCTAGAATCCTTTTATATAGCCTTGTCTTATATTGGACCTTTCTTTCCTGATTCCCAACAACCAAACAAAACTCAAACAAAAAAACCTTGTGCCTATAACTAGCCTAATATCTCAACACAAGAGCTTTCAAATACATAAAACCTTTGCTCATATAGAGAGATCCCTCTCTGGACCCAGGAGGGCTAGATCCTAAGGTCTAAAATTAGTTCTGATTTTGTCTCATCTTTTGGTCTTGCCAATCTAGCCAAAACATGGGAACCCCAACATAATGGTGACCATACAGGGGACTTTCTGAGTATTTCCCATTTTACTACATCACAAGAGCCTCAGAAAACCAAAATATCTGGTTAGGTTGGCAGTGAAACACTTCCACTTGCAATTCACTTTCTACACCACTTGTTGTGTTTCTCCCCACATTCTTAGACAGAGTCTAGAAAGGGCCAGGTAGCCTCCAGATCTCACTCTCTTTCAGAGGTGAAATAACTGGTAAAAGCCCTCCCAGTCCATCTCTGGTTAGATTTTGTTGTGTTTGAAGATATCCTTGAAAAGGGACATTACATAAACGTTGTGGTGGATAGTGTAACTCTCTTGAAACATTCTAAACCTTCCACCTAGCGACTCCTTAGTTTTTTTAAAGATCAAAGACTCCACTGGTGATCAGTAGGCCTGCTGATTATCTTGGTTCACATAAGACTCCACTGGGAGACCAGCCTCCATAACAACATCAACCATAATAGAAGTAACAAGTAGGGTTAAGCTGCTTGGTTAGAAAACAACATTCTAGCTTTAAGAACCATTCACACTGTTAGCCCCCCTATGAAATTCTTGACAACTCAGCTGGGGGCTAGATTGTTTTGAGCCTTCAAGGAATGCCTTTCCCCTGAAAACCCATCCTCCTTGAAGTCTCTCAATTGCTGTGCCTAATACAAATCCCCCTCTGCTAGTAAATTGCTAAAAAGGGCCTATTATTCCCTCCTTTACCCCTGAAACATACATCAATTCCCCTTCTTTCCCTTTGTCTGAATTCCCTTTCTTTTACCCTCATTTAGCCTCTTTTTATCCCCCCTTGTCTCCCCTTCTATTTCCCCGTTTACCCCTCAAATCCCCCCAAAATCCCCTTAAGTCCTTCCCTTACTCTTTATTTCCCATTTTTCCCCTTATCGTTTCCCTTTAAACTCCTTAAAATCCATTAAAATGGGCAAAAATACCCATCTTCCGACCTTATTAAAGGCCTAGCCCCTTTTCCGCCAGCCCCTTAACCACTTCCCCACATGTGCCCCGGCGCTGGGACCAAGCGCTTAAGTCCCGAGCGCTAATCGCAATCGGAAGGTCGGGCGGGTGCACAATTTCCTTTGTAATATCAAAAACCCCGATGCGATTTGTCTATAACGTTAAGTCCCGCAGTGCGTCCCGCACCGTTGATCTTCCGCGGAGATCCGACGGCGGAGTGCTAATCGCAGCCCCGGCTCAATCGCAATCGCAACGTTCCGCACGCGCCCTCCGATCAATCACAAGCCTTTCACGCCGACCTCCGATTGATCGCAAGTCTTCCGCCCCGATCCCCGATCAATCGCAAGCCTGTCTTCCGATCCTCCGATCGCACTGCCCCTCCGATTACATCTGAGCCGTTGATCTGGACCCGAGATCAACGGTCAGCGCTCAATCGCAAACCCCCATTCCAGTCGCAATCGCAAGCCTTCCCCACTGTCTCCCGATTTAATCCTGACCGTCCATTCCCCCCTCGATCCAACGGTCAGCGCTTTCTCTGCCCAATCGCAATCGGAACTCTCAATGTATGTCACCCCTGTCCCCCTCCGATTGTGATTGCCTGATTTGATCTCGTCCGTCCATTTCCTCCTCGATCCAACGGTCAGCGCACAATCGCACCCTCCGCCCGATCACTGATCGCAAGTCCTTCTGTTTACCCCCGATTGCGATGGTTCCGATTCAATCTCGGCCGTTGATCCTCCCCTGGATCCGATGGTTCTGATCTAATCGACCTCCACCTCTGCTGGGTCCCACTCTTTCATTCATCTCCGTCGGGTTTCATGTGTTTTGTATATTGTTTTCCCGTTTCACATATTGTTACGCCACTCAACCTCCACCGTTGATCTTTGTTCCCAGACCAAGATCTAACGGTCTGCGCTGCATGTTATCACCAAACTCCATTGTTCATAAGGTTTCATCATTTCATTGCATTTTTTTACCATTATGGTAAAAGGCCATCGCTCCACCACCGCCACATTACCATTTCGTCCACCCTGCATTCATCGCTCCGTCCACTGTTTTCTTCATAAGTTCGCTGTGTTGTAGATTTTCTAGGAGATGAGACCGCTGCTGTTCAATGTACTACCTCAATGGCGAGTGGCACAGTCGGGATCAAATCTAATGAGCCAGTACCATCAGGAAAGTCAAGGAATGGGGCCGTCAGGACTCACATTAATGGAGAGCAGAGTTCAAACGCCAAAAATCATGCCGGCGCCACTTAAAGCTCAAGCTAACTCGATAGAGGCAGTAATGAAGCAGCAAGGAGTTTTAGTACAGAGCAGAGGGATTAGCGCACATCAACGAAGATCTTGAGCTCTGAACCAGAGGTTTAAAAAGGCAAAGCATCATTTTGAAGACCCCGAGGATCGATCTGGAGATCCTGAACATCAATAAGAGGTAATATCAAGGTTTTCTTATCAGCAGGATGTTTTTCCATAAAGGACAGGTCTCCCATAGAGTCTTTATTATGCGCTGTGTCCCTGAAGGAGTTTTTCGTCCCAGCTATAGTTCAAAACAATCTAACATCTATGAGGCAGACCTCTCAACAGTTTCTTTCATTTTGTTCAAATCACCTAGAGTACCGCAGCCAAAAGGTCAAATCATATCCGAAGCAGATCTCTATTGCACCGGGGAGATGACAAAGATTAAATATACAGCATATCAAGCGGAATGGGCCTCAGCCCTGCATTCATTGTTGTGTTTAAATGTAACATTTAAAATTCACCTACCTCCTCAGTCGGTCCTCTGTGTCTCTTCTGCTATAAAGTATAGAAGGATATCATTGTAATGGTTGTTGATGTATTATCAGTGAATTGCAAGCATTTTTGTCCTGAGCCAAGTTCCCTGTGTAATTATTGTATGATAGGCTGAGAAATATGATGTATTCAGGCTGAATGTAAAAGCTTTTGGCAGTGATGTACCTGATTGGTATTGTGTTTAACATGATAAGCAGTTTTCATTGGATCCTGATCTACAGCAGTTGGTGATGTTTTTCTCATCTCTGTGTTTATTCCCATTTCATTTCATGTTCTTCTGACTGGCATCTGAACGCATGACATAATATTTACCCTTGTTAGGTACCTTATGTTCCAGCTCTCTCAGTCTTTAATGTTTTCTGCTCATATGTGTATCTGAATATTGTTTTTTTTAATTGACTAAACCAGTGTAGTGGATGATCATTGCCTGCTCTCTGATGTGCAAGTTAATAGAATCAATGTTCAGATGTTTTTGTTAAGATTTAATTGAAAGAGGTTAGGAACATTGGGAGGTTTAAAGCCTGTCTCTGCCTCTTCATGACCTACCCCTTCCATATGAACCTTTTCAAGATCCCTTGTGTTGCCTATGGTTTTTTCCAAGTAGGCCTGGAGTTAAATGACCTCTGGCCTGATCTATAGATAGAATCAGATGGTTCTCCATCCTTCATTCTCATTCCTTAATGTCCCGTCACACCAATCAGTCTTTGAGATCCAAATGCTCTATATGACTAGCCCAACTGAAGCTTACACATTGAACATAAGTAAATCCTTTCTTGACTCCATTGCCGAATGGCCTTAATGTTCTCTGAGTTATCTATCCTTGTCTAGCTTCCTTCTTTACCCATCCTTGTCTTATGGTGAAACCTTCCTTCCTGATTCTCAACAACCAAACTCAAACAATCAAACAAACAACATTGAGCCTATAACTAGCCTAAAATCACAATTGAGAACTTCAAAGACATATACCCTTTGATAATCATAGAGAGATCCCTCTCTGGACCTAGGAGGGCTAGATCCTAAGGTCTGAAAGTGGTTCTATGTTGTCTCATCTTTTAGTATTGCCAACCTTGCCAAAACATGGGAACCCCAACATAATGGCGACTCCACTGGGGAATTTCTGAGTACTTTCATCTTGTTGCATCTCCAAGCCTCAGAAAACCTAGAACCTCTGTTTAGGCTGGCAGTAAAACACTTATCCTCCCTATTCCACTTACCTTTGGTGTGTTTTACCCCTTACTCTTAGACAGAGCCTGGTAAGGGCCAGGTAGCCTCCGGATCTCATCCTCTTTAGGAGGTGACACATCTGGTAAATGCCCTCCCAGTCCATCTCTGGTTAGAGTTTGCTGTGTTTTGTGGGATATTTCTGAAAAGGATATTTCCTCATCACTGCGGTGGACAGTGTACCCTCTAGAAACCTCCTAAACCTTCCACCTGGCGACTCCATTGTTCCCAAACGAAAGACTCCACTGGTGATCAGTAGGCTTGCTGATTACCTTGGTTTCACATAAGACTTCACTGGGAGACCAGATGCAAAACATAATGAAGGCTCCACTGGGAGACCAGCCCTGAGACAACATCAACCACAGCAGAAATAACTAGTAGGGTTAAGCTGCTTGGCTAAAAATAACACTCTGGCTCATATAATCATTCATACAAGAGCTTTCCCTGATCCAGACCCACCTGAAATAGTTGATAATCCCGAGAAAATCCTTAAAAGAACACCTGCAAGTAGGAGATCAACCATTTCCAACAACATTCATAGAGCCAATTCTGCACCAGAAGATCTTGCAGCTCTATTAGACCCTTTCTTCGACCTAGACCTTCAAAACAGATTACCTAGAACTAGGTCATTCAGTGTTTCAGACCAGCCGGACCCTAGGGACAGTGAAACCCCTCCTTCCACACCACCTGATCTCCACTTTCTCCAAAACTTGGGGCTTTCTCACCCGAGATCTGCTCAACAGACTTCTGTTGGTCCAAACATCCCTGTCATCCAAATACCAGCTGCTCAAGCCAACCCTATACCCCACCAGAACATCATCATGGCAGCCTGGTATGCACCTCTAGTCCTACCTCAGCCTCTACTGCCCTTACCAAATGATTATCAATCAAATATCCCGCACTTCCCTGCTAAAGAGCCTACAACAGCACAGCAGCATGTTGATAAAATGGAAGACTCTTTTGACTATATGGAAATTGATGATGAAACAATCAAAATGAGAATTTTTGCGCAGAGCCTGGGGGGAGAGGTTAAAAAGTGGTTTAAAAACCTACCTGCTGGTAGTATCCAAGATCTCCCTGCTTTATACCAGACTTTCATCAACAAATGGGAAACTAGAGCAAACCCTCGCCAGCTCCTAGTAGAATACATGTCCCTTAAGAGGAACGTAGGAGAGAGTGTTCATGATTATACCACTAGATTCAACAGTATTTATAATGCTCTCCCTCCACACATGAAACCCCCACAAGGTATGGCCCTAGAAAAATATCTTGATGGATTTGATGCTGACATGGCCTATGAGCTTAGAGATAAAGAGTACACCACCCTGGAGGATATGCAGAAAGGGGCAGTAAACATAGAGGCAAATTTGATTGAGAAAAGGGCCAAACTGAGAGCTGAGAAGAGAGTAACATACAAGGATGACACTATAGCCTCCACTTCAGATCCAAATATTGACAAATTGTCTAAGAATGTGGATAAGCTATACCAAATGATGGAAAATATGGTTGTCACTCCAAACAGGAACCAAAATCAAAACTTTAGAAGAAACAACAACACTCCCAACAGACAGAAAGAGTCAGATCAACAAATCATTCCCCCGTTTCAAAAATTCCTAGATGAGGATGAGGGAGTCATTGAGGAGTCTGAAGGGAATGTGATAAACATGTTTGAAACAGAGGACTCAATTCTGAACTGTGACTCAGAGGAAGATCAACCCTCATCTTCATATTGGGATGAGGAAAGATTAGAAACTGAAGAGTACAGACTTGGGTTCCAAAATGCCATGTTACAGGTCAGAGAGCAATATGAGCTCAGGAGCAAAAAGAACCAAGACACTTCCAAAACCAAAACTCCCAAGGTTACCATCAAGAAAAGGCCTGAAAAATCTTCTAAAGTAACTGCTGTGAACAAAAATTCAACAGCCAAGAGTTCTGAGAGTAACAAAGAAAAGGACAACCAAAGCATGGAAAAACAGGGTCAACAAACCAGTAGCACTAGCACCTCAGTTAGTGCTCCTGATAAAACTGTTTCTACACATGTACATAATGAGAAAATACAAACTGATTCAACCACTAAAACAGTGGCAAATAAAACAGAGTTGAACACTTCCAAGAGTCAATCCACTTTCAGTTTAGAAAGTGAGATTGCAAAAATCAAAATATCTGTACCATTATCTGAGTTGGCCACTCAAGATGCATATAAGGGAAAAATTTTGAAAGCATTGAATTTAGGGGAATACACTGATTCTGTAAACTTGAATGATGATCATCCTGCCCTCTTGTTTGGTCCTAAGATTGAAGGAAAGTTTCAGGAAGGGGTAGTACCACCTTTCTATATTAGTCTCAACATTCATGATAAAATACTCCACAATGCAATGCATGATTCTGGAGCCTCACACAACCTGATGCCAAAGGTAGTTATGGAGAGGTTAGGCCTAGAAATCACCAGACCCTACAAAGACTTGTATTCTTTTGACTCGAGTAGAGTAAAATGTCTTGGCCTGATCAAAGACTTGTGTGTGAGTTTGACTTAGATTCCTGTGAAAGGTATGGTCATGGATGTAGTGGTGGCAGACGTGCCACCCAAGTATGGCATGTTATTATCTAGATCATGGGGAGCCAAGCTGCAAGGCACCATGCAGATGGATGGCTCATATGCCACTATCCCTATATTTGGCCAATTAAGAAGACTGTATAGAGAATCCCAAATGAAATTCCTAGTCAGTAGCCCCGAGAAACCTGAAAATTCACCGTTATATTCTATGCATACCGACCTTGACTCCTTCATATTTTGTAATGATGAATCCTTAGAAGAGCCAGAGTCCTAGAATAGGCATACAAATGAAAACACCGAGCCTATGGACCTCCACATAATGGCCACTCTGGAAGAATATGACCAGGAATACCATGGGCAGCACACTGAAAATGAAGAGGAAATCAGCAATGAAGCCTGTAGGATCTGTGGTGGACCTCTCACTCCAAGTGAAACAGAAACAGAACAAGAACAGCAAGCTAACCACCTCCCTGACATCCATGGCCTCTATGAACAACAAGATAGTTTACAACCTAGTACAGACCTCCCAACTCAACCTAATGGCGAACCCAGCTGTAAGGGAGAAAGTGAAGTGGAAGTGAACAAAGAACCCCTGTGGGAAATGAACTTTGATGGGTCCTGTACTAGACAAAGCGCTGGAGTAGGAGTGTGGCTGCGTAACACCGAAAATGACCACGCAGAGAGCCACGCTGTCAATCTGCATTTCAAATGCACGAATAACATTGCAGAATATGAGGCTCTAATCTTGGGCTTAAATCTGTTGAAAAAATTAGGAGCCCGTAGGATAGTCGTGAGAGGAGACTCTGAGTTAGTGATCAAACAGATGAATGGTGAGTATTTGGCAAAACACCCGAGGCTTAGGGCATATAGGAATGATACTCTAGATTTGCTGAAAACGTTTGTTGAATATGATTTAGTATCCATTCCTAGGGGTCAAAACGCTATTGCAAATGGACTAGCCCGCCTAGCTAGCTCATATCCTAAGGCCCCAGTTGACCAAAAAATCATCATTCAGACTAAATTCAGGCCTGCAGTGCCAGACAATGAAAAATACTGGCAGATCTTTGAAGGAGACAAACAGATTGAAGATTTCCTGATGGGCAGAAATGAGTTTGAATTTTCTGATTCAGACTCAAAATCTGATGACAGCTGCCCAAGTGAGGATTCCCCAGATGAACTAGAAACACCTTGTAGTATAGAAATAAATTCTTTTTCTGAAGAAACCGGAGATTCAGCCATAAAACGTGAAAACGCAGATAGAGAAGAAATGGAGGTGCTGCAAGCCAAAGACAAGAACATACCAAGAGGCTTAGCACCCTTAGAGGACCTCTTTGATTTCGACGATGTTGCAAAGAAGCCCATAGAGCCTAGAAAATTCCAAACCCAAAGCTTCCGAGATTACCATCAAGAAAAGGCCTGAGAAAACTTCTAAAGCAACTGCTAAAAGTAACAAATCAGCAGCTGAGAGTTCTGGGAAGAACAAAGAAAAAGACAACCAAAACACTGATTAACAAAGTCAACCAACTAGCAGCACTAGCACCACAGTTAGTGCTCCTGATAAAACAGTTCATAAGCATGTACATAGTGATAATTAGCCCACTGATTCTACCACCAAGGTGGTGGATAACAAAATAGAGTTGAACATTCCAAAGAGTCAGTCCACTTTCAATTTGGAGAGTGAGATTGCGAAAATTAAAATCTCTGTCCCACTCTTTGAGCTTGCCACTCAGGATGTATATAAAGGCCAAATTTTGAAAGCTTTAAATCTAGGTGAAAACGGGGACATGATCAATCTGAGTGATGATCAACCAGCCCTTCTGTTTTGTCCAAATATAGAAGGGAAGTTTCAGGAAGGGGTAGTACCCCCTTTTTATATCAGTCTCAATATCCATGACAAGATCCTTCACAACGCAATACATGACTCTGGGGCCTCACACAACTTGATTCCTAAGGTAGTTATGGAAATATTAGGCCTAGAGATAACATATCCCTATAAAGACCTTTATTCATTTGACTCTAGCAGGGTAAAGTGTCTTGGCCTGATCAAAGATTTATGTGTGAACTTAACCCGGATTCCAGCCAAATGCATGGTCATGGATGTTGTAGTGGCAGATGTGCCACCTAAGTATGGCATGTTGCTGTCAAGGTCATGGGGAGCCAAGCTGCAAGGTACAATGCAGTTGGATGGGGCATATGCCACAATCCCTGTCATCAGCCAACTTAGAAGACTATATAGGGAGGCACAAATGAAATTCCTAGTCAGTAGCCCTGAAAAGCCTGAAAATTCTCCTCTATACTCTGTGCACACAGATTTAGACTCCTTTATCTTTTGCAATGATGAATCCTTAGAAGGACCAGAGTTCAAAAATAGAGATACAAACAATGAAACAGAGCCCATAGACTTTAACATAATGGTCGCTTTGGACTTAGAGAAAAACGATGTAGAAAACTTTGGACAATGCACTGAAACAGAAACTCAGAGTGAACAAGAAATAGAATGCAGGCAACTGATTAGTCACCCTTCACAAGCTCATACACCACACCAAGAACGAAACAATGTTAAGCCTAAGAGCGAACCTTTATGGGAAATGAATTTAGATGGGTCATGCACCAAGAGAAATGTAGGAGCAGGAGTGTGGGTGCATAACACAGAGAGTGACTACGCAGAGAGTCGTGTCTGTAACCTGAAATTAAAATGTAAAAAAAATATCACAGAGTATGAGGCTCTTATCCTAGGCTTGAATATTTTGAAAAAATTAGGAGCCCATAGGATAGCCGTGCATGGAGACTCTGAGTTGATCATAAAACAAGTAATTGGTGAATACACAGCGAAACATCCTAGGTTGAGAGTGTACAGGAATGACGCTATGGATTTATTGAAAACCTTTGTAGAATACGAACTGGTGTTTGTCCCTAGGAGTCAGAACGCAATTACAAATGGATTAGCCTACGTGGCTAGTTCGTATCACAAGCCTCCCAGTGACCAAAAAATTATCATTCAAACCAAATTTAGGCCTGCAGTACCTGATAATGAAAAATATTGGCAGGTTTTTGAGGGTGATAAGCAGATTGAAGATTTCCTGGTAGGCAAGAACGAGTTTGAATTTTCCGATTCAGATTCTAAATCTGATGATACCTACCTAAGTGAAGATCCCTCAGATGAGGAAGAACCACGCTATAACATAGAAATAAACACTTTAAACAAACAGATTGGAAATCCAAACAAAGAATGTGAAAACGTAGATAGTGACGAAGTACAGGTGCTGCAGTCGAAAGATAAAAACATACCCAGGGGGCTGGCACCTCTAGAGGATATTTTTGACTTTGATGATGTAGCGAAAAGGCCCACTATATAGCATTCAGATTCTGATGTCGAGGAATGCAACATAGGCACTGAAGATAAACCCAAGATGATTAAATTGGCTAAGTCCCTGCCTGCAAACATGAAAAAGAAATATATCGACTTATTCAAGGAATTCACTGATGTGTTTGCCTGGAACTATGAGGACTTAAAGGCCTATGACACAAACATTATACAACACAAAATACCTCTGAAAGAAAATAAGAAACCCTTCAGACAGAAACTCCGCAGAGGAAACCCAAAACAATTACCTGCAGTGGAAAAAGAAATAAAGAAGATGTATGAGGCAGGCATAATAGTTCCTGTGAGGTTCTCTGATTGGGTCTCAAACCTTGTAGCTATAAGAAAGAAGATAGGTGAGATCAGGCTGTGCATTGATTTCAGGAACCTTAATAGAGCCTCACTTAAAGATAATTACCGTTTGCCAAAAATGGAACACATTCTTTAGAAAGTATTAGGCTCAAAAAGGATCTCCCTGTTAGATGGTTTTTTAGGTTACAACCAAGTTTTAGTACTCCCAGAACACCAACTCAAGACTGCTTTTACCACTCCATGGGGCACCTTTATGTATGTAAAAATTCCCTTTGGACTGATGAATGCTGGTGCAACCTTCCAACGAGCAATGGACATATCCTTTTCAGATGAAATAGGGCACTTCATTGTCATCTATCTGGATGACATAACAGTCTATTCCAAGACTGAAGAAGAACACCTAAAACATATGAGGAGAGTCTTTGAAAAATGTAGGAATTTCGGTCTATCATTGAATCCTAAAAAGACTGTATTTGAACTGCAAGAAGGTAAGCTTCTCGGCCACATTATATCTGAGAAGGGAATTAGGATAGACCCACAAAGATTTGAGGGAATACTTCAAATCACACACCCGAGAAACATTAAAGAGTTACAGTCCTTCATTGGGAAAATCAACTTCTTAAGGAGGTTTATTCCCAATCTAGCCGAACACCTTAGGAATATGACAAACATGTTAAGGAAAGGAGTAGGAGTTAAATGGACTGTTGAGGCTAAGAAATCTTTTGAATCAGTTAAACTTGCACTCACCCGAGCTCCTGTCCTAATCACCCCTGATTTCTCAAAATATTTCTTGATCTTTTCATTTTTCTCCGAGCATACTGTGGCTGCAGTTCTGCTACAGAAAATTCCAGATGGAATGGAACAGCCCATTTCTTTCTTCAGCAAAACTCTAAGGGATGCACCCTTGAAATAAAACATAATGGAAAAACAGGCCTATGCCTTGGCAAAGGCCTTGAAAGGCTTTAGGGTGTACATACTACATTCCCACACCATAGCCTACATGCCAAACATACTGGTTAAATAAATCTTGTCCCAAGACCCAGATGGGAAGAGGGGCAAATGGATTGTTGTGATCTTAGAGTACGACCTTGAAATAAAACCCACAAAACTAATCAAGGGTCAGGGCCTAGCTCAACTAATGGCTGGAACAAATTTACAAGCCCTTGACATAAACATGCTAGATGCCTTGGATGAGCAGGAAGGATCGTCTGTTCCCACTGTTGAAGAGAAGTTTCAGAGCTCTCCTTGGTATTCTGACATTCTGTACGTGCTCACAAACCTCAATGCCCCTCCTGAACTATCAAAGACCAAGGCCAGATTCATAAAGCTTAAAGTCATAAACTATTTCATACTTAATGAATTCTTATACTGGAAAAATACAAATGGCCTATTGCTTAAATGTTTGCCTGAAACTGAAGCGGAGAGAATTAAACAAGAATTCCATGGAGGAGAGTGTGGAGGCCACCTAAACTGGAAAGCCACTGCTAACAAAATACTCAGAGCTGGATATTATTGGCCTACACTTTTCAATGACATCCATAAGATGATAATTTCCTGCCATAAATGCAAGATATTTGAAGGCAAAAGAAAGCTCCTACCTCTACCTCTACAACCCATCATCGTTGAAGGTCCATTTATGCAATGGGGCCTAGATTTCATAGGAGAAATTCACCCTACTTCTTCTGCACAACACAAATGGATCTTAACAGCCACAGACTGCTTCACTAAATGGATAGAGGCCATACCTTCTAGGAATGCCACAGATTTTGTCATCATTGGGTTCCTAGAAGACCACATCCTCTCTTGGTTTGGCTGTCCAAGAAAAATAATCACTGATAATGTTGATGCTTTTGGATCCAAGAAAATGGTTGATTTTTGTCACGTATCAAATAGCACTCGGTCATTCAACTGCTTATTACCCACAAGGTAATGGGTTAGCTGAATCATCAAAAAAGAGCCTGGTGACCATCATAAAAAAGATGTTGGAAGAGAACAAAAATTCATGGCATAACAAGTTAGTGCATGCCCTGTGGGCTGACAGACTCACTACAAAGAAATCTATTCGCATGTCACCGTACCAGCTGTTGAGCCCCAAAGATGTCCTTTTATTTCACCAAATTTCACTTCATTTCCTTTGTCCTTTATCAATTATAGGCTAAAATATCAATAGGATTGATTAAATTCACTTTAAGAATGCATACAATAACTGACTTACTAAAATTTTGTGGTCTTGTTGTTGTAGTGATTTTTGACTAGACTTAGCTACAGAATGCAGCCATTCTGTAGCTAGTCGCATATTCCGCAGCTATCTTTATGTTCACACAGGTTACAGGTGTCACTTAAAATAAAAACACATATGGTTGAATTCCAGAACTCACCTACATCATTCCTTGCCCTCTACGAAGTCTGAGAAAAGGTTTGCAAGTGGTTATGCACGTGGAGGAAACCAAAACTAAGAAGTAGACTTCTACCAGGACAAGGACTCTGCAGGTGTCTTCAGCAAAGTACGAGGCCTCAACAAGAGTTCTAATTTGATTTTCATTGAAAAATAATCCTATCCATATTTCTTCTCAATGACAGTTATGTATTTTGTTTATAAAAATAACTTGGTGAACCGAGATACAGTTAGTTAGTTGATGTTTTGTTGTTAAGTTGTCCAAGACTGTAATACTCTGTTTTTGAAGCTTTTTCCTTTAATGAAAGAATTACAACTTTAATACATGATCTGAAGCAATCTTGAGGAGATTCGTTTTCCAATCCGACAGTAGAGGGCCCTTACTGTCCGAAAGGCTTTGTGCATATTTTTTAGATAAGTAACTTTAGCTATGTTTCGTTCTTAATTTAGGCAGTTTTCTGAACTTCATGTTTTATGCTTACTTACATCGAATAGTGTAGTCAATATTTTTCTCATGAATTGTTCCAAAATATCACTAACACTGAATGAGATAGAGCTATAGTATTTCAAAGGCTAATTGCGTATTAGTTCAGTTCTGTTCATTGCATTTCAAGTTTTATTAGCTAGTTGTATTCTAGTTCTGTTAAATTCGACTTAAAGGCCTTCATTATTTACAAACTTCTCTTATTCTTAGTCTCTTCTAACACATTATTATCATATGGACAAGAATTATTAATATCATTTTGAGGTCTTGACTATTTTTCAATTTCTCATAATTTTACAAACAACCTTTTTCCAAAGCTATTCCAAGATATCTCTAACCCTTGAATGAGGCTTAATAGTAACATTTTTAGTTGCAGAATGAGTTGATTTTAGTGTCATAAGTTAAATTAGCATAGAGTTCCTTACTATGTTGCAGATAATCTTTTCTCAACGTGTTCCAAAAAATTTCTAACTATGGATGAGATTTTCTCTGTGATATTGTAAGTTGTTGTTTACTTAAAAGAACCTCATTGCATCAAAATTATCCTTTTCTCAAGTTGTTCCAACATACCTCTAATGAAATGAATTGGACTGAATTAATGTTATGAGTTATTTTCCTTTTCAAGCTTTGCAATTGGTGAATCAACATTTTCTATTCTTAGGTGCCATACATAGTTTAGAGTAGATTTTGCTCTGTTTTAGTGTGACCAATAACTTCTCTTTGCCAACAATTTAGTTCTTTTCCTCTTAGCACAAAAACACAAAACCAAAAACATGAGAAAAACACTAAACACAACGAAGTAGAAAGAAGATACCTAGGCACATATAGTGCACTTCACTTCAACAGTTTACTAGCCCTGGTTGAAAATTTATGACATCAATTTAGGAACACTAAGTTGAGCAGACATTTTGGCGCCGTTTCCGGGGAAGTGTAACTAGGTAGCCTTGTTTCTTACCTCCAAAAAAAAATGATATGTGTAGAGAAAGAGACTCAAGGGGTAGATTCATAAGAAGCAGAAGCTTGATTCCTAGAACACCACTTATTCCACCAAGACCAAGAGGCAGCACACCTCCAACTCAAACCCACATCCCATCCTATACTGATCACGGACTTCTAGAAGGCTTAAGATCAGATATTCCATTAGAGAGACCTTCCACTTCATCCATTGAATCTGTCCTAGAAGAAGATTCAAGAATCCCTGCTAGAGACATAAAATTTTCCACTTCCACAGGAGAATCAACCATGACAGAAGAAGGGGGAGGAGGATTCTTTAATGGATAACATACACTATTTGGAGGGGTTAGAGGTATAGTTAGAGGAGAAGGAGGTAGAGGTGAATAAGGAGGAAAAGGAAGAGGTAGAAGGGAAATGGGAATCTCTTTTGGGTTTCCTATAGTAGATGAAGAAACCAATGCAACTATGAAAAACATTTCACCCTCTGTCCTTCCAAACTTTTATGGACTCAAAAGTGAAGATCCTGAAACCTTCCTATTTGAATTTTAATTCCTATGTAGAACCTATGATTACTTACAAGATGCCCAAAAACTTAAACTATTCCCTTCAACATTGAAAGAAGCAGCATTAAAATGATTTATGAGTTTGATCAACAGTTCTATTAGGACATGGGAAGACATGAAACATGCATTTCTAGAGAGGTATTTAGATTACTGTATGCCATTCAA